>JAMBLF010000276.1:0-332516 GCA_030578115.1 Leucoptera coffeella | reverse complement strand
GACTCTATGATACTGGTTTGTTGAAAAATAAAAAAAAAACTCGTTGGTTTCGATAAAATCTAGAAGCAGTTTATTTTATATATTTTGGATGAAAATAATGAAAGTTTATCATACGCATACATTACCGCAAATTTGAGTTTATATACTTGTTAAAGAAGGATATATTTTGTACTATAAACAACGGGAGTCATGATTATTTATATTAGACATGTACCTAGCTTATAATTGTTTGTAAATATTATTACTCTGTAAAATGATAAATCATGAATAATTTTAATATAAACATTAGTTTCAAGATGATTGTTTTATTTCGTGATCCGAGTGTGTTGACCCTGCCTAAAAGTAATATAGAGGATGACTGTCCATTGCTTATCGTTGATCATCATCTTCATCTTATGGTACCCCCAGTGGTACAAAGGGCCTTCGTGAGAAGTCGCCAACCGCTCCTATCCTGT
The DNA here is from genome assembly GCA_030578115.1 of Leucoptera coffeella. Classification (NCBI taxonomy): domain Eukaryota; kingdom Metazoa; phylum Arthropoda; class Insecta; order Lepidoptera; family Lyonetiidae; genus Leucoptera; species Leucoptera coffeella. Next base: position 332,061 of record JAMBLF010000276.1, on the reverse strand, counting down.
GTCCTGCACTCCGCGTCCCTCCAACTCAACCCAGCCGCTCTCAACTCAGCGTCGACTGTGCGCTGCCAGGTGTGCGCCGGCCGGCCTGGGCGTCTGCTCCCGTGCGGCCTCCATGTGTATGCTGCCCTGGCGATGTTGTCTTCCGGTCTTCGGAGTGTGTGCCCTATCCACTTCCATTTACGTTGAGCGATTTCACGCTTGATTGGGACTTGGTGGCATTGCTTCCATAGATCCTCGTTTCTGATAGTGTTCGGCCAGAATATGCGAAGTATGAACCTCAGGCATTTGTTGACGAACACTTGCAGCTTGTTCGTCAGTCCCTTTGTCTCCTTCCACGTCTCGCTGCCGAAGAGCAAAACAGACTTCACAATGGAATTGAAGAGGGAAATCTTGATCCGCCTGGTAAGCACATTAGAGTCCCAGACCGGTTTTAGCTGGGCAAAGGCGCCTTTCGCTTTCCTTATTCTGGCGTCAACGTCGTCACTAGCTCCACCACTTTCAGTCACCATGCTGCCGAGATAAGTGAACTTTGCGACAGATTCTAGTGGGGCACCGTTGAGCATTACAGGCCGATTCTCACATGACTGAACACGCATTTCTACGGTTTTCTTAGCGTTCATTCGTAGTCCCTTCTCTTGAGCTTCCTCTTTTAACAAGTCAAGTTTACTTTGGAGATCGGATAGTGAAGGCGAAATCAACACTATGTCGTCTGCGTAGTCCAGGTCCTCCAGATGCGAGCCATTGTGCCACGGAATGCCTCTGGGTGTTACTGTGACATTCCTCATGACGTCGTCCAGCAGGATGATGAAGAGCAGTGGTGACAGGAGGCAACCCTGTTTGACCCCTGTGGCCATCGGAATTGGTTCACCTAGAACCCGCTCATGTACCACCCTGCAGATGCTTATCGTTGATAGGCGCCCAATATTAAGATTAGATTTACTTATCTCTTACAACTAAATAACACATTTCGGGCCTTAATCAAAGACTGTATGAGTTTTTCATTAAGTCATGTTACCTACTAATGGTAAGGTATGTAGAGATTGAAATACGTGTATCTCTTTCGGAACTAACACAATATCTCAACGATCACCTTTAGTCAAATAATGGTATTATGAAAATAAAGAAAATGATAAACATAGAAGTACCCATACATAAACTGATAAACGTACTCAGATGCTTGAAACGTGATTTTTAATCAACTATAAGTTTAGCCTTTCGAGGGCTATGTATATATGTGAAAACATAATAAGACACCTCGACCGTTACCTCATTGCGAATCGCCAGAAGCTTAAGTGACCATGCCTAATCAATTCTGGACTGCCTATCATTGCTTATCTAAACGAAAATAAATAAAAAAATTCAGAGCTTTATCCTAATATTTATGCTACGTCCTGTTCCCGCTATTCCTATTAATTACACATATTATAAACATCACCAGAATAAAACAAAAAATCAACGTGATAGATGATAATTTGTCTATTATTGTGAATTATCTTTGCGAATAAATGTTAGGTAATATAAAGTATGTTCAGCATAACTTCTCTACGTACAATTTTGTAATTAATGTAATGACTCGAATGCTATAGACAACGTATGTACATAAATGATTGAATTCTATGCCTACAAACCATTTTGCAAATGATATTCAATGTTTGCTTGCACTGAATAAGCAGAATATCATTATAATGTTTTGAAAGACTCTAATATTTTTAAGATAAGGTTGAATTTTCTATGATCGTAGAAGTTAAACCAAAAGATCGATAGAAGCCGACTGGTGGTACCAGGCTTCAGTAGAATAAAAATATTTATTCGTTTTGTTTCAGCCTGCACGTGTCAAGAACTTGGATTAGAAGTTCTTATAATTCGATTACAAAAACATATTTATTTATATGCATACATATACCTATATATGTTCACGCTCGTAATATTGGAATGGATGTACAGAATTTAATAGAAATTAATCCCTTTATGCTCATAATTTCAGGTTAACAATAACATGCCCCAATAGCAAGTCTTCGTCACCTCATTTCACGTGTCAAGAAGAACAGCAGAATGACATATCGATAGTGAACTTGCAATAAGTCCTAACTGCAAAATTTTAAAATTTTTGGTAGCATTTTGTACCTTTTTGAAATTAATACAAACATTCATTTAAAGAATACAAAAGTTTAGATAATTTAATTCATAAATAGTTTTTTTATTATATTATTATCTTCAACATACCATCAGATAAACTGTTTTTAGTGTCATGTGATACATTGTAATTTTGCTGATAGTGCTTATTAAATATTCACCATCGATATCCTGTTTCAGTTATGAACTGTTCGGCATATATTTTGTTTTACTATATATAGTAGTACATAAAGGGTTTGCGGGATTGTGAATCAAATATGGAACTAACATTTACTCCTGACAATAACCTACAAGCAAGTTTTACACAACATAACTACGTACATCCTTCATAATTTAGTATTTTCTTAGTTTTTGGCATGATTGAAGTATATTCGATCTTATTTTTATATACAACTATTTTTGTTTCATTTAAGTAAGCCCTGTATTAGAATGTTAATTCTCCACTCACGTTACTAGAAGCCATTAAGCTATTTTCAATTAAGAGTTTTAATTGAAATCCTCGGTGTTAAGTCACGTAAATTTATTTGTTAAAGCAATCAGATTCGATTGCACGCATTTTAACTGCATTGAGGCTATAAGGCTATATATCTTTATTCGCATTGTAGTCTCCTTGCCTTTTTCTAGTATATTGTAGAAGGTGACTATTCCTAGTCTTTATTATCTCTATAGTAGGTTTCCCAAAGTGGGGGTCGAAGAACTCTAAAAATCGGCCCCGATTAAATTACCACAGTGTTGTTTAAAACTTTCAATGTATGTAGGTACTGTATTGTTTATGTTTTGTTACGTGTACTAAGCATACGAATAATAATAATAATCCAGTCTTCTTCCATTGACCTAAGTCAGAATGAAAAAGAGCACTCTAGCAGCCGTTTTACTTTAGCGGACCATTATGAATAAGGGTGTAGATCTTAAAAGTGTGTAATTTGGCTGTGAGGGTCGGAGGTAACAGTTCAATTTGGTAAATGGGTCAAGTTCGCAATAGTTTGGGGATCCCTGCCTTATAATAATGTCAATACAATCGAGGAAATATTGAAACTCAAAACCGTAGTACCAGGTAGACATAAAATTACTTAGTTTAGTTTATTGGGCTCCGTGGTTTCTGCAATTAGTCCCCACTGGACCATTTTGTGTGATGTCGCTGACTATTCCAGCCAGCCCAGCACCCACCATAAGCGCAGAAGACGCCTAGTGTCTTCACAGGCTTCCCGAAGAGACCCCGGTTTCCCAAGGATTTTAGCCCTTTCTTCAGCCACGGCCTCGCACTCCAGGACAACGTGGCCAATGGTTTCAGTGGAGTCAATGCAGCCCCTGCACAGTGGGCTATCCGTGATTCCGAGCTTGAATAGGTGGCCGGTGATATTTTCGGTCATTACACGCAGTTCTCTTCTCGTTAGTTGAAGTAATTTGTTCGTTAATTTGGGGGCCAACTCCGGAAAAACTTCCTTTGAATGGCTCGAGCCATCGTGTTCCCTCCATCTCAAATTTTGTAGTTCCCTGGTCCAGGTTCTTATCCATGATCTGAACTTGCTAAAGGGTAGGGGCAACAAAGGCTCCGGAGCCACCAAGGCCGCCCCCGCGCCTCTTCTTGCAAGCTCATCCGCTGCGTCGTTCCCAAGTGATCCACTATGCCCTCTAATCCACTGCAGTGTCACACTATTCATAATGGACACCTTGGTAAGCTGGAGATGACACTCGTGTATTATCTTTGATGTTATTGTCGTACTGGACAGCGCCATCAAAACGGAAGCGCTGTCCGACACCTTTATGTGGTATCCCTTGAGTCCACGTCGCAGAACGGCGACCGCCGCCTCGATAATTGCCACACATTCACATTGGAATATGGAGCTGTGGACCCCCAGAGAAAGTGATATATTTATGTTGAGATCTATTGAGTATATACCCGCTCCAGTGCCATAAAATTACTTGATTTTAATGCTATATGCATCATTAAGGATAATACTTTAACAAATTGTAGAGTGTCACGATCGAGACAAATGGGCATCCGTAGTCCCCCGCCTACCTTTCTGTAGGGAAACGGTCGTGATGTGTATGTATGTGCTAACACAAAGATTTATTTTTATAATCTATCATTAACACCTATTGTAATTCTCTTGCCTATAATAGTCAACTTATAAAAACTCCAATTGTATTCGTGTTTTTTATCAAATCCCGTATTCCATGTTGTAAGAATATTGCGAGAAGCACGAGCAATATGCATGTTCCTTTATGCAAATGAATTATGTAAAAGTCTAAAAATATCGACAGTCGATATTTGCCAATGTTCGATTTTCAGCTATAAAACGCTACACCGATCTGAATAGCGATCAATATTCTTGTTTGGACAGTTTTGATTGTTTTATTATTAAAATCAGTTGATAGCATGAATAGGATAACTCAATCGCATCCATTAATTCATATTTAGAAAAGGTAATCTTCGCTTTGCTATTTCATCTGTCAAAAATGAAACATCTATATGTACTGATATTTTGTGAAACAAATTTTATTATTTATTGTTTTCTTTCTTTTGAAAGCGTACAGTCCTATTCTAAACTTTATGTTTAAGTTCTCGTCGCTACTACGTGTGCCAGACCTATGCATTGGATTAAGATTAACTCATCGTTCACGGATTCTCATTTGTGATCCTGACAAACCACTTTCGCTTCATTAGCATCCATAAACATCCTCATAAACACTTAGTGTTTTAAGTTAAACCCCATCAGCCAATTTTCTAGCAATTATTATCTTTGTTACGTAATGACTTTTCCTACATCATTTATTTCTAGGGCGCCGTAACAGAGGAAACCTACTTTATTGCGTTTTTAATCCCATAAGCCCACAGTTAATATGAATCTAAATTATTATAAGTTCTTAAAGTCAACTTGTGCATTAACACCTATTAATTATTATCCACTGATTTATGGTGTCTTATGAATGAATTCGACATATCGGCGGTGTAAAGCCTATCTATCTTGCTTCATGAGCCATTTCGCAACTTCACAAAAAAGCGATTCAAAGTGTTAAAAAATGTTTAAAATCCTTTTTTTTTACTTTTCTAAATTAGTGAGTTCAAATTTCACGGAAATTAAAAAAAAAAACGGATTTTAAATTTTTGAATGTCTGTCCTGCAAGATAGCTTTTCCATCGTCGATATATATTCAACCATTGGACGAACCTGTAAGATCTCTGTAAGCTCACTCATAATTTTTTTCATGCATTTTTTCTGTTTTCACACTACGTAGACCTACATACACATACTGAGAAGTATAAATAATTAACAAACCTTTCCAATACTGTTTGTAATAGTAACTGAGGATATTATATCTCTGATTCGATTAAGTTGTTGATAACCTCGAAAAGGATGAAGGGACATATATATGTATGTATTTAAATCGAATTTAAGTATACTCTCGAGTACCACTAACTCATACATGTTTTGCCACTAGATGGCGCAATTCACGCTAGTAAAAGGTTGACTCTAGAACCAATAACTTTTTGTCGCCTTGTCTGACCTAGTTAGGAAAGCGCAATTCATCGTCAATTCCATGACTTGAGCCCTAAAAGGCTAAAGCAAATGTTAGGCATAATACAACGACCTCCTTCAAAGTAAAAAAGCCTTCAATATATCATTAGAAAGGGGCTTGACATCGCTTCGGGTACACATGTAAGTTTTGCAATATTAATTTAGATACGTTAAATACAAAAAAGTTTAAGTATGTTACACTTCTTCTATATTTAAACTTACGTATATATTTGTGTGCGTATTTAAATGCCAATTTGATAACATAATATTTCTACGCCGTTTAGAGAAGAAACAAAGTAAGCTATTAGCCAGTAATCGAAGCATATAGCTAGCTAAGAAGCTTATCCAGGATCGGAAAAAATAGACAATGATAATAATTAAACAAATAATAGGAATAAATGGACACAATACAAATACACTATGATATTTCAGTTCACATAAGTCGATTAATGTAGTAATATTGTATTAATTATTAAAGAGGTATATTTTGACATGCAGTATAATTATAACAATTCGCTTTCAACTTAAACTGATTCCATCAATGGAAACGAGTCCACATTGCACGCGAGATTGATATGGATTTCAGTAGAGTTCAGCAGTGCCATTTCAGGCTTTCAGCGGTTAACTTGTTTCGTAACGGGTTAAGGTTTTAACCGGCACGAGAATTAATTCAATATAGTATAACTAAATGAAATTTCTTATAGACTATTAATACAAAATAGGACTAAATGTGTGGTTCACTCGTTAAAATTACTAGTTTATTAGGATTGACAATAAGCTACGGCTAGGTAGTATTGTATGAATTTTGTGTAAATCATAAATGGATAGGCGTCAACTTTTTGCGCCGAAATTCAAAGTATTAAGAAGGTGAGTTTCATACAGATGCCATTCATAGATCGGGTAGGTAGTTAGTCAAATATGTTTTCTTTATATGTAGATGTGTATTATAGTAGTTGCACCTATATTTCTTAATAATATTGTTTTAATTTTTCGCTGTTACAATTTGGTACGAAATTTTAAATATGAGATAACTTATAATTTGTACTTTACAAGGTGGTCATAGAATTACTACCTTCGCAACTGCGGAGATGGACACCTGAACCTCTGAATACCCGCAAGTGATAATGGTGGTGAACGCGTTTATATTTTTGTTATAACTTGTAATGTGAAATATGAAATGACTTCGATGCATTTCATTAGATTAAAATTCAAGCCATCATATCCAACGAACATAACATCACCACCTCACTATGGATCATTAACATAAGTAGGATTTACAATAGGCTCGTCAAGATAAACCTACACAGCAATTACGAGATACTATTAAGATAAGCTACAACAATGGTGTGTGATGCGAAAAAGTTTAGTGTATCGACAGTAATGTTCCCCATGGAAAGGTAAAAGTAACCAGCCCAAACACATAATGAAACGATGTTTTAACGGAATTAATGGAGGCATTGGATGTAGGCTTTTCATATTCCTATAAGTTATATCAATTATATTATATTTATAAGATATGCCAACTAAATTCTCAAATTGATATTAGTCCACAGGCTTATAGATTCAAAAAACCATTGGTTCACTTTAGAAGCTTAATTGGCTTCCCATGTGGCTCGATCGGTTAACAACCTGAACGCTGCTCGTGAGGTCCCTGGTTTGATTTTCGGTGGAGGCCGAATTAAGAACTTTTCACATGCTTATTAGTCTGGACATTTATTATATAAGTATTTATCTATGCGGTATAAGTATATATTTCTTATACATAAGATTATTAGTACCTTTAACACAAGTTCAATCGGTGTAATACTGTCCTAATTTATTAGTACTAAAATAGGTTAAATTTGGATTCAATATAAACATAAGGAAAGATACGGCCAATGTTTTTCTCACTGCTTATACCGTTACAGACGCCTCAGCATCCCCACGTCAGGCTCAGCCAGGAGAAGAGCGTATGAGAGGAAGCAAGCAGAACAAACCAGAGTAGAAGGGGAAAGGTTGGCTAGAGAGGCTCAGGAACGAAGACATAGAGACAAGATAGAGTTGCAGAGACAGGTGAGAATAGAAGACTTAAGTTAAGTATTAGTGCCCTTATGAGGAACAGTCCTGAAGAGGAATGAGGAACAACACGAGACATAAGTAAATATGCTTACGTCGTTCAAGTCCTTTTATGTAGTATATCTTCTAATGTGGGCGTCATACATACGTTAAATTACGTAACGTATGTAACTAATATCATACGTTAACCTATTACTTACCTATTATGACTGATTGTGATCTTTTACAATGTTAGCCCAAGATTAACATTAATAGTCTGTCTATTCTCAATGACTTTTGTCCCAGTTACGAGAAGAGCTGGCTTCATACGAACCCTGGGGCAAAGCTGGAGGTGGTGCCCCTAATCCTCACGGCATACGCTACACTGACCTTCGGGCAACTGGGCTATTTCCTGAAGATGAACTTAAGGTATCATATTGTGTGATAACTTCGAATATGCTCTATGTGGTTCTTAAAGTATATTGTTTTTTACGTTTTATTATTTTTTGTTATTGTTTACGAATAACTACGATTCGATATAACACACATACTTATTATATCTATTATAATTAATTTATTATTTGTTTTGTTCATGGTGCGAGTTTATAACATACATTTCTACAAACTAAAATTTCTATCTTTTTTCGATTTATTATAAAATTTCTTTTCCGGTTATCTTAACTCTATAAATTCCTATGTTATATCTAGGTTGAGTTATATACACATCGCAGTCGATAAAATTGCTAGTACTAACTTTGATTTTATTTCGCTTTAACTGTGCCATCTTTAATCGATAGACATATACTTATTGGCATGTCATAACCCCAAGCGTATAGGGGACAACTTTATTATGAATGGAATGCCCTACTTTTGAGGCATTTCGGTCAGAAAGAATCGTCGAACTTTAGCAAAATGATGTCGCTTATGGAAAAACGTTTACTAAATCTTTGTTACTACACTATATAATGAATATATTTAATTTTACGGACAGTGATAGATAGGGAAATATCATAGTTAAAAATACCCAATATTATGTTGTTTCTTATAATATTATATTTTATTCTTATACATATCAGATGTGTTAATTTAAAAACTAAATTTCTGAATAGTCATGAAAAGAAAATGTGCTTATTTTCTGTATAGCGTGAATAGTATTATATTTATTATAGGGTCTTACAAGACCACAAATTCGTAGAGGTTGGCGATCCCCACGGCGTCGGCGAACCCCAAAAAGGCTTCATGAGGATCCACAAATCTGCTATTCGGAGGCTCTACGGCAGAGTGTGGATAATGATTTCAGATATCGGAAAACATTAGACCAGCAAAGAAGTTATAAGGAAATACTAGGTAAGGTTTTTGACCTTAGATAAGGACTAAGCCCCTTTTTAAAGGTTTTGTTTTTGTGCTGTGATGGTCTTGGATTTGAATAGAATCCAAATGCCTTTTCCAAGTCGTGCCCACAGGAGTATTTTCATTTCTTTAAGGTGATAGTCTATAGTTATTGTATTTATATTGTTCTCGTACCAATTTATTTATAGCTAATGGCATAAGTTACAGTACTGTTTCGTCATTTGTCTTAAAAACCGATAATAAATCATGACTGAAGGTCACAATTAAAATAGACGCAACGTTTGTTTTTCACATCACGTCCTTGAACTAAATAGTCTCATATTTGAGAAATACACACATAATAAAATAAAAGCCTACAAGAAATTATATCTCAGACATACTGATAGTTATAAAAATACACTAGCTTAATTCAATTCAAGCTTAGGTGTAATAAGTTATTGCACAGTCCAAATTGTTCACATACCTTTCACTGAACATATTAGCTCAGACAATTGAACAAACATTGCACACATACTTTGACAAGTGTCATTCAGCAAAAACAACGGTTAGGCCTTTAATGGAAACATTAATTGAGAAATTTGACACATTAGTTCATGGAAGCGATAGTTAGTCTCCACCTATTCCATAAGGGGAATAGAAGCGTGAATAAACGTCAGTATGAAGCATTAAGGATATAAGTGTTTTTAAAGAAGAACTGATTGGATTCTTATTAAAGAGTAAAATGTTATTCTCGTCTATATATGTAATTAACTATATAATATTTTATAGTATATAATTCCCATTTAACCTTATATACATAAAAATATAGTACAGCATTTGCCATTTTCAGATGACATGGTCAAAGAGAAAAAAAGGGAGTTAAGAGAACAGTCTAAAAAGGAAACAGAATATGACAGGAGTGTGGTATGTGAACTTTTGTAACATGGTAATTAAATATAGTTACCTAAGTGACTATTTTCCAATGAAAGTCCATGCTACGTAATACTATTCCTGACCTTATTTAAGACACGATTCGAAGAAATTCAGAAGAAATTTTAATATTGGTAGAGGTAAACTAAGTAAATTGTTTCGCCAAGGCTCCGTCCAACCCAAAAGGCATCGAAGGACGTGCATTTATGTTTATATTTTATATTTATTTTCACCTTAATAACTAAGAACATTCGTGGTCGCTAACGACCTAGTAGTTAAAGCGTCCTAAATAATAAATAAATAAGAACATTCGTATGATTGCCTATTCTTCTAACGCAAAATATTGTAATTTTGTAATATTTACATATGGTTCCAATAATTTGTAATTATTAGGTGATTTGATCAACAGCACAATGTGGCAGGACCCTGGGGCAAGCCTGGGCCAGGAGGCACCACCTGGCGGAACCCCCGAGACATCGGCATGAATTTCACCAAGTCTATGGTGAGAAATATATTTTACTTTGCCCTATAGTATCTTTTTAAGAAAGGCTTTAATCGACAGTCTCTTCCTCTCTTTTTGACGCGTGATATTGGGACGCTTGCATATATGTATAATGTTCTTAATTCCTTATAGTTATTCTTAAATTCTGTAATTAAAATTGTCTAATACTATATTTGCGTGAGTGAAACATTACTCAAAGTTACATTAGGTACCGAGAAAGCATGAAATCGGAAGTTCTTTGGATTTTAATGACACGAGAAATATACCTACGATAAAAGGAAATGGAAGTTTCGAAAGTGGGCGTGATGTATATTCGTAAATCAATAAAACCATTATAACCACACGCACATAAGAGACTTTTAGCAAAATTTGTACAATTAATTTGCAGGTACAATGAATCAAACTTTTATAATATACATTGAATTTTAAAAGAATCAAAATCTTCAAGTACCTTTTATTATATACATGGATCATATTTAATAATATGGAAATTCTTTTCAGGGTTGGACAGACAACGAAACATTTCAGAAAATCCAAGGAAACCATCATCGTCTAAAACGTTCATCACTCACCTTGCCCGACGTAAAGAGAGATGAAGAATCGTCAGACACGAACAAAGAAAACAAAGCATCCAGTTGTGAGAAGCTTCCAGACATCAATCTCGCCAATTCAAAAGAAAATAGTCCAAAAGCTACGAGAAAGATTCCTGAGAAAGATACAATAACAACGAAAGATAATACAAATAGTGATACTCAACCAGATATTGATAAACGACCTACTAGACTAAAAACGAGTAAAGAAATTAATCAGAAAAGAGTTCCCAGACGAAAAAGGTTTGTCAAGAGACTGCCAAACGGGGACACTGTTGATCGATCTGAAATTTATGAGAAATTAGATAAGCAGAGGGATACCTCTCCGGTAAGAATTAACTTTGCATGCATAATACATTATACACTGGTTTCTGTTCCAATCACATTCATATTTTACATTCAAACATTTTCCGACCTAAATTTGTAACTCTAGGTGGAATGAATTTAATGTTCTTGCACAAATTCGAGACAAGCGGGCAATAACTGTCAGGAAATTTGCACGTATAGTTGGTGCATACGAGGTTGCTACATAGATAGTTTGTATATATCGTAAGAACGTATTATATTACTTAAATTTGACTTTAGAAATGAATACATTTTTAAAAGTCTGTGATAAAGAATAAAAGAAACTGACTCGAAAAATACGTACATTCACTACTTTTTCTTCTTAAAATGTCCATTCATAACTTCTTCTCAACATAACCGATACGAATGCTGGATTTATGTTCTGTGTGTTGGTCTGTTTCCGGCGTGTTTCCTCTAAGTGAGCTCTGCTGTCTTCTAGATGTCGTCCGACCATCTGGCAGCTGGTCTGCCCAAATTTCGGTTTCTAATAAATAATGTACTTTTAGGTATCAGAAAAGAAACTGACTCCAGAAAAGGCTATACTGGGGATGACCGGAGGAATCGAGTTGGTCCCTCTCTTAGCACGAAGACGGAGGGTAGGGGCTAGGACGTTACCATCTAGTGACGTCACCAGACCTCCAGAACAAGACTGTCAGTGAGTAAATTTTATTTTTAATTAATTTATATTTATTACAAGTTAAGTACTTGTAATATCGACCAATAACATAATGTAGGTAAGTATAACATTCCGTATTAATTGATGGTGTATATACCACTATTTAAGCAATTGTATGCAAATGTATCTACTTCAGATTTAAAATGCGGTTTTATGAAAGTATTATTACTATCCTTGGAGCCATAACATAAGTGTTTTGAAATAATCTGGGATATTAAAATAAACTTTTAATATCCCAGATTATTTCAAAACACACACACATCGTTTATTATACATATATTTAAGATAATCCTACAATAGCAAGTTTCAAATATAAACTATAGGTATTGTAACAGTATTTTTTACTGTCATATAAATCACAAATATTTCATAAATTATATATATATATCCTTGATATTACTAACAATATATCACATTACAAAGAAATATAAAGAATGACTAGACGTGCTAACTCAAAAACCGAGTAAGCAGGACATGATCAAATGTCGCAGAGTGAAAATGCCATAAATTAAGCAAATTTGCATGTTTTACTAAACCCACTTTTACCATTTGCAAACATGTTAATCTTTTGTTTTAAGACGACTACGCCCACTGCCGTGTGCTAAGTTATTTGCCGAGTAAACATACGGCTCTTTCACAAGATCTTTCTTGGAATTGAGCAACGAGATTCAAATATTTTGTCCTGTGCTAGACTGGGACGGAAAGAATGCTAACTAGCTGCTGTTGCCTGGCATGAGGTAGGAAGCGACTAAGGGATTGGTATACAGAATCAATTGGGAGATAGGCTAGCAACCTGTCACCAATGTTCCATTATGACATTGCAACCTCAATATTCATGCTAAAAAGTGACATAGGATATATTATGTCTCCGAGATTTTGTTCACCCCGAAAGGGATTAAAAGACGTGAAAGTATATAATATGTAGATTCACATATTTGCGACAAGGCTGGTGTACCCATTAGGCTCGATAGGGTCAGGATCTGACCCTAAACCAATTACACACAATACTATTGTTGTCGCAGAATGGAACTTGTCAATTATTTGGAGACTGCAGACTGTATTTGTACTCTTATTTATATTTTGAACTACACGGATCCGTGAGACTATTTGTATTGGCTATCTTACAGAATTGAAACATCCATTTTTTTCTAAAATATACGATACAGTTTAATTAAGAAATATGAATAACAAAATGTAGAGTTTTTGTTGTAAACAAAATACAAAAATAAATAGTATATTGATATGATAATAGAGAAAATATATGAGACTAAAATATAGCAGAGTATTTCTGTTCTCAATCACTAGTATTTTAATGACCACCTTGCAATTCATGTTCTTGTTTGTCTATCTTTTCTGTTTTTATTTCCACTTCGATTTTTCCTGATCGTTATTAAGAATCGAATAAAGGATTAACAAGAATTATGCTATGCATGAAAAAAGGTTTTCGGCCTCAATCCTTATGTAATTTCTGTTAAAGATTGAAAACGTCAGTATGAATGCATTAAAACTAACCTAACTAACCTGACCAACATATCATGGGCTTATACAAAAGGTGCATCATTCCTATTCAGATTTTTTACAATTTCGAATCATCGCATATATTTTTACATATTCGTCTGTTCGTCGAATCAGATGAAATTGACATTAATGAGTAGATACAGACAAGACGACATTTATTACCATTCTCTCCACTATAAATACTGCGTAGAAATCTCTATTCCTTACACAATCTGACGATAGATTGCTGACAAAAATGGCATCTGAATAGAATTCCGAGCTTTTGTTAGAGCTGTCAAATTTAAAAAGCGTTAGGTCCCACGTGTATTATCAATGTCCATAGAGTAACAGATTTTTAATATTGAATGTTATCGGCCTTGACGCCAGTGTATATGGCTCATTAATTACACTTTATCATATCGTTAGATAGTAATATGAGTGACATGCATTATTTGGAAGTTGCCGACTGATGCGTAAGAGAATTATTGAATAAGCATCCATTTAAATGAATTTTGATTGTATGAGACTTGTTAGTGGATACACCATCATTATTAAAGCAAAATTGTATATACATACATTTACTAAGCAAAGGTTTGTCGGTAAAATGTCATAAATGTGATGTAACGTGATTTAACAAGTACATTACACACAAAAACCCACATCTCTCTACCCTTTTCGGACTGCACCGTTGCAATACATATCTCTGCAATCTTATTAAGATTTAAGAGTCACTTAGTACGAATATTGTATTACAAGTTTACGCAACAATTATCAGAAATTATAAAATATTCGTTTTTATATTTATAAAAGCATGGGCAACCTAATTGAGATAATTTTAAAATACAGCTAATCTAATTGAGATAATTTAGTTGTTACGTATGTCTTTATTAGTCATACTATCTGTTTCTTACTATAATAGCATATTTATGGAGCTTTTTAAGCTATATTAGCCATACAGCCTTCTTCTTAGTATAATGCAACTTAAGTTATGTATACAGCTGAGGTTTATAGTTGAAAGAATCGATGTCACACTTTGAGCTAGAAAGTTTACGTATATGTTTCTTTTGATAGCTAATAATTTTAGTGCTAGATGGAACACAATGACCTAGCAGCTGGTTAACGACATGAATATGGAAATATCTGTAAATATTTCAAACGTTCTACCTGTTGTTGGTTGTTTTATTGCGCAACCAACCAAATACGTAAGAGAAACTATTGTTACTCCTGTCACAAATTCGACAACCTTCGTACGTCTATACACATGTATAAATGCTTTGTAACAATAATTAATATATAATTTTGAAATTTTTACTGTATTCTTCCATAGCTTTTTGAATAATTACTACGTATTCATTGTCCCCTGCCCCACTAGTTAATTACTAAGTATTGCACACTATTAACATACAATTAGAATTCAATTAAAAATCTGCTGACTTGCATGATAATTCATATGATTGTACAATAATGAACGTTGATTTCTTAGACATACTTGACATTTAACGTTGTTGCTGACCAAGCCAGAGTAAAGAGTCAAATAAAATTAAGCTATTTATTATGACATCACTATCCAAATGCTAATAAGTGATTCCACCCCGAAAGAGATTAAAGCATGTGAATATATATGTATGTCACAAAATCAATTAGTGAACTTCCGGCTAACTCGCAAGTGGCAATGGTCAACAACAATTTAATACGTAAAATCGGATGTATAAACTGTACATACAAGTACTTTTAATAACATATCAATGTTCCAGCAACGAATATATGATAGCTCACAACATAATCTTAACTACAAAGTTCATCGGTCATTGTTTGTCTCAGCTTGTTGGCTACTGACTGGGCATGACTGTTATGCCATTGCGTTTCGTTAACAATGAAAAGAGTTAGGTAATGTTGACCTTTCCCATGAACCGACCTTAAGAAGGCTCTGTAGGTTCTGTTAAGCATTTTTGAGAAATGTGAAATACTCATTAATAAGTAATGATGTTCGAGATTAGTTAAGTACTTGCTAAATTTTGTAAACAATACGATATAAGTGATCGATGATTTTGATTTTAGTACATCTTAATACCATACTTTACGTGATACTTGACACATAATTATAATAAATTATTGTCTTAAGGAGGTTGTCTTGAGTGGTAGGGCTGGAGAAAGACGCCACGGACAACAGATACTAATTAAATTAGAGATATACTTTTCTAGAGGGTATAATTATGTAGTTAGAAAAACAAAAAGCATGTATGAGATGGTTAGTGGAGTGTGATTCACGCAAAAGAAATTTATGAGCATTGCGTGCAAGGTGATCCATAGTCTCTGCCTCTCCCGTTAGGGAAATAGGTGCATTAATTTAATTCTACGTCTGTATTTGGTTAATCTACCTAGTTATTTATATGCCAGTCTAAATTTATATAATCCTCATTGAGTTTTTATTGTAAAAGCCCGCGTATTTCTGATTCGGCTTCTCATTGACCAGTGTTAAATCCCATCAGGTTGCGTCACCGACTTTCTACCGCATACTGCACTACACGTGTGTCCGATCAATGGATGAAATCTATAGTTTGACCTTTGCATTGATACATTCTTTTTATAGTTTGGCAGAAGAAATGTACGCTTTATGGTCTTAGAAACTTTTTCTCGCTAATTAGGTGGGTTACATAAGCTTAAGCATTATTCCGATATGATAGCATTTTCAGAATACTGAGATTGGTATCATTATAATATATTTTTGAGTTGTCCATAGAATTACTACCTTCGCAATGCGGAGATGGACAACTGAACCACTGACTACCTCGTAAGGGTTAATGGTTGTGAACGCGTTTGTCTTTCTCTTTTTGTGTATATGTTTTGTTAGTTACTAAAATGTAGTAATATTGTAACATTATTCATTTTCACCTTTAAACTGTCTGTAATTATCTCAAAGTTTCTGAAGCTATAAGTACCTATTAATTGGTAGGTTAAGAGTAAGTTACTTACCAATGCTATCTTTAAGCAGTTCAGTCTTATTATTAGCTTTAATCTCTCATTTCATAACTTTCTTCAATCAAGACAAAAAACAATTGATATTTATGTAATTTACAATAGCGTCTTTAAGCATTTCAGACGAATTATTAGCTGTAAATATTGACTTCATAGCTTTCTTCCACCCAGACAAATCAACTATAAATTCGAACAAGATAACATTTTTGAGAATCTTTTGGTTTTATTGATGGACTCTTTGCTGAGGAGATAACGATCTCACAGGCTTTCGTGTCGTCATAATTGCTTTAGGAAGTCGTGATTTTTGAGTGAGAATATTTTACCACAGTATAGGCCCGTGAAACTGTTCTTTTATAAACATATATTATAATAAGCGTTGATAATTTATAACTCTAATTCGAGTATTAATCAATATTGAAACTTAACGGCTGTTAAGGGCTTATGGGTTCAACATTTCATCAAAGTATTGACAAATACAACCATTATTTCACAATATAATCTTGTAAACACATTTTTAACATCGATACTAAAATAAATCAACTTTTGCTTCTGTCACAAAAGTTAGAAGGAAAGTTTAAAAATATGTTTTATGTTTTCTCAAAATAGGAAACAAGTTTTTGGTAATACGATCTATCTGTTAATTAGTGTTTTATATTTGTTTATAGGTGGAGAGAAGTACTGAATATCGAATATTTGAAAGAGCTTAAGAACCAGATTGCAGTGAAGAGTACTCAAAAAGAGGTGATTAATAGTCCATGTTGTCCTTCATTAATTACCTAATTTTCAACATCCTCGACCTCCGTGGTGCGATCGGTTAAACACCTAAACGCTAATCGTGAGATCCGGGTTGGAGTCCCGGTGGAGGCAGAGTTAAGAAATACGCTTTTCTACTGCTTTTCAGTCTGGTCGTTGATTATATTTGGTATATATGTATTTATCTATATATAATATGTATACATTACTTAAATATACGTTGACTGGTACCCTTAACACAAGTCTTAAATGTACTTACCAAGGGCTAGCCATTCAATTGGTGTAATAATGTCCAACTATTATTATTATATTATTGTTATTATAACATCAGGATAGATTCAGACTTGGCCTCTATTATTTACATTGACATACAAATTGAATGTGTAGATAAAAATACTGGATATAATCATATCAGGATAGATTCAGACTTGGCCTGTATTATTTACATTGACATACAAATAGAATGTGTAGATAAAAATACTGGATATAATCAGGACGTGTCGTAAAAGGCGAAATGTATTATTCTTTGGGTTAACCACCTGTCTATATAAATATCTCATACCAATACCATTACAGCCTCGATAGTTTTGCTAAAATGACCAAAAATCTTCCAGTGGTTCCATACTTAAACGGATTAAACTACATTTATTACATATGTACCTTCGCCATCTTTAACTTCTATTTTCTCTTAAATCTTGGTCACCAGATAAGCCGTCAGGATTCCGCTGAGAGCGTCAGGAAACACCATGAGACCTGGGAGAAGCTGTGGGGTAGACCAGGCCACGGCGCCCCTTTGCCCCGCGGGAAGTATGCCAGGAACAATCTGGCTAAACTGCTCTACGTCCAGCCTTGGATTCCCACTTCTGTAGTATAAATAGCTCTATGATATAGTCACCACCGCTACGATATAGTCGAATAGTTCAATGTTCTATTTCTTTCAGATCAATAGAAAAAAAAATTCATTAATTTATCTGGAATAAATCTTATTTGTTGCTATGATTATGTTGATATCCGTTCGAAAATCGAGACAACAGTGTGCTAATTAATTTATATTGATTAAGGTAAAGCGTGTCACTAACTACCATTAAAGAGTTTATAAAAATAAACCATATGTAATATTTTTCGATTTTGTTAGCTGTGTAAAACTGAACACCTTTACTTAACTTCAACCGCTGTGTAAAGTTAGTCGCCAGTAAAAATTTAAACCAATAATATGTAGTAATATGTAATATGCGTATCTATAAACTGATTTAATTTATTTATCAAAACACAAAACCTCCGTTAAATGTAACCAGACATTAATACTCCATGATTTGTATCTTTATAAACCAATACATTTTATAGAGTTATATGTATATTATTAATTAGTTCCGAATTTATGAAACATGTCAATAAACAGTTCCCTTTCTTTAATTAATGCTTATATTGTTCTATAGTCGATAATGTACATTCCGGTATTGCCTAAAGAGAGGTTTTATCGAAAATATTTCACACCTTGTCATTCGCATTAAAAAGTGATAGTCGTTTCGTAATAAGTAATGAATGAATTGTGAATTTGAGTATGAGTGAACAAAAACCTCCATTCATCCGTTTAAGGTAAGATGATAGAAGCTTGAACAATTACATACATTCTTACCTCTAAATTGGTTACCTTTCATGTTATTAGATTATTTCGAACATATGTTATTATGTATGAATAAAGAATTCAGAATTAACTTTATTTTATTTATTATTAATCAGCTGCGTGCGTTGTATGTTTATAGATTTATTTATGTATCTATTAAGGCACATTTATCGACTGCTTCAAGCTTTCCAGCATGTCGTAAGAGGCGATTAAGGCACTAGGGGTTAATGAAATCTACTGGTAGATGGGCTATATACATTTGCCGGTTGTAACTCTATAATTATATCTGTGTGAATATAAAAGTCGTACAATGTAAGATAATTTACTTCCCTTCCCCCGCAGTGTAAAATATTACTTACAGTCTGGCCATTATCTCATGAAATTTAATGACGTCGCTAGTAGGTTTAATTACGGTATCACCATAAAATGAAAAAAACATTTTGATACTTACAAAGTTTTAATAAATTCGTACTACTATTAATAGATATGCCTGCAAGTAGAGATCAAGTATTAAAATGGGTCAAACCTAGCTTACACGATGACAATTTGACATACAAAATTACAATGTAAACATAACCTTGCACACACAAAAAAACTCCAAATAACTGGATGTAATGGTGTTGAATTAACAATATCTGTTACAAAACTACTTGATTCACACAGGAACTTAATCAATCAATGCAAGCTACATAGTATAAACCTGTATAATCCGCAGTTCTTTGAAAAACATCTTGCAGATCGTTCAACGGCTTTCCGGCCTGAGATTCTGCCAAACATCTCAGGAAAACCTGATAAATAACCTGTCGGGTTCTACTCCGAATAGTCTTTTCCCCTTTTCTTTTCTGGTTTTCTTGCATTATTCGTTCGCAAAATTGATTATAATCTCACAAAAAGCTCGCAGGATCACTTTGTTTACAGCGCAGACGAAACAAAATACCATAATGAAACAAATAAAAGGGTTGCCAGGAAATTCCTATTAATTTAGTTCCTCTTTAATTAATTTCATCAGTTAATGGCCAAACTGTATGTAAGATTAATATGATTGATCGATTGATGATAACTATCTTGCATACATTTCATTCATATGCATTTCACAAATGTTTACATCTCTCTCAATAATAGTATAAGAAATCCTAAAGATCTTTCGCCACGTTAGTGTTTACATTATAACCTCTGTACTAATAGTTTTAAGAGATTCGCGATTTACACTCATGATTAATAACTAACGGGACTTATCGCGTATGTTTTTATATTTTTATTTAACCCGACGTAACGACTGACAGTCTGCCCGTGACCATGGCTGCTGCAACGTAGCCGAAACGTCGGGTTAAATAAAGGTAACTTTATTATAAAAAAAACATACGCGATAAGTCCCGTTAGTTATTAATCATGAACCTCTGTACTAGTAAATCTACGCATCACATTTGCAATTTAGTACATACTTAGTTTATGTGGACAATGTATTGCAGAACACGTATGACACCTGACATTTTAGGTGGCGAATTTTACTAGCACATGATTAACGGCTTTTGTATGCCACAAAGCTATCATGAGGAGAAATAGCAATGACACCTATCATAATATGATGTCAACATGTCTTCGCCATTACATTTTTGAATAGCCCATGTTGTGGACACGTGATGTAGGGTTTTAATAAGGAATCATTGTTGGATTTATGTGTGGGTTGTTAGGGGCTTGAATGACGAGAAGATCGGCATATATTTTATAAAGAAATCTACTAACCATTTTGAGGAATTCAAAGTTGTATCCCTGTTGGCGTCGGCAGTTTTCCCGGATTTACGATTATTTTCCTGAATCAATTAATAAATATCTATACTATTATTTATGTATTTAATTTTTCCCGACATATCGAAGGAAATAACTAGAAGTGAGTTTAATTATATAGCTTTTATTTAATTACCAAAAAAAACTACAATCCTTAAACTACTTCAAATAATCACATATAATTATAAATTCAAAAGTAATACTAATTATAGTATGTTATATATAGCCACGGCCATGATAGAAGGCTTAACTAGCCATGATTTTCACTTTCAAGGCATTAGCCTGTTATAGCTAATAGCAGGACGAGACGTAGCTTTACTACTTTGTGAATTTTGTGAACAATTCATTAATGTGTAAATGGAGTCGAACGAAACAGGTCCTAATATTGGTACCCGGAAAGGCTAATTATATATATTAATATTCATATTACAAGTTTGAGCATTGTATATACTATCGTAAAGAGGCTACTGTTGTCATGAAGCATTTAAATTTTTTTAGTTTTATATATTACATTATGCCATAGCAGTTCAGGCAAGTTTATTTTATTTAGTATATATAATAATTACTGTATATATTGAATTCGAGAATCGAGCTTAATAATTAACATTGTTTGTATCTTTTACTATTTCAAATATAGTTACAAAATACTTTCGATTTCAAACATCTCTTTACATAATAATAACACGAGATTTTTAAGAACCATATATTTCGTACCAATATATTTCGGAGGTCCAAAACCGAATAACCTCGTCAGAACAATCTTGCGTTGGCAGACAGACCGGCGAGAGAAATTCTAAAAACAAACAGAATGGTGTGTGGTAAATTTACATAAAAGCAAGTTACGAGTATGTATAAATATTTAAACAAACAGTCATAAATCCTAACGTGATGATGTTCGGGAGAAAGCATGAGATATTTATTGGCCGTGTTATAAAAATTATATTTTTTACGAACGTAAGAAATGTTCAAATTATTTAAAAGGTATAGGATTACGCTAACCTGCTAAGCCAAACTTCAGTATTGGTGAAAGTTTTATTGGTGTAATAAGCACCGGGATTTGCAAATATTGTGTTTGATTAAGGCGTGGGTTATAACGACTTGCTTATGTTGTTTAAGTATGTTTAAATGTGGGAGCTTACAACTTAATAGCCAAGGAATAATCATAAACCGTTTTAAGGTTCAACTTGGAATTTACATAAGTCACGTTTATTCCGTTTAGTCAATATTTAAGCATCATTAACTTAATTCAGTAATATAGTTCAACAAATAAATGTTACATTGTTCTCGCATTCGTTGAATACAAACTATAAAATAAGAGAAAGGAAACCCTTCGAATTAGTTACTTACTAAAGCAATTGTATTAAATAACCCTTTCGGAGTAGTCTTAGTAACTTAGTTTTTTTCGAACTCGAATCTTTTCTTTTTAATATAGTAACAAAGAGAAATACGATATAATGAAGGAATGCTGTTGATAATTTAATAAATAATTCAAATAAATACTGTACAATCACTAGTAGGTATACACAAAATATAATCCCCATATCAACAGCATCAAGAATGAACAACTTCACCTTGTGAAATTTAAACAAGTTACTTAAGCAAATAAGAACAAAATGCATAAGAATATTTTTCAAAGATGTGATACCGCGATTACCCAGATTCTCCACAGGCTTGCATCATGTGACATTCCTCAGCTGGTTACATTCAATACCGTGAGACTCCGCACTTTTGTGCAAGTTTAATCAATAAGGCGAATGGTGAATGCGATGAAAAATGTAGACGTTCATATGTTTATGTTGTCTCATTTGAATGCTAAGACGTGATAATTTGTTAAGCATGTACTTGAACGGATTGTGAGTTTAAAGGTAAAAGGTGATTAAATAATGCAATTTTGTACAAATGGCTTTATAATATGGAAGATAAGGAATATGTTAAGTTAGTATAAAACTGTATTAGCCATATTAAAAACTCAAAGAGGTTCGTTTCATCGGAAACTTATTTTTATTTGTTTATTTTCACCAAACTCTCCTGTGTATTCGTCGACATAGTTCACACATGTGTCTTGTGATTTAAGTCATACATACATACATATATTCACGCTTCTACGTCACCAACGGGATAGTAGTATCGATCGCCACCTAGAACGATCCTTAAAATCTCTATTGCTTATTATATAAGTTATACATATTTATATTGATATACACGTCTGCATACTCAGTGCTATGTGATAAAAAAAATTTTAAAGTGCCCATTAATCATTAATTTGCCTGCCTAATAGCATGTGCCAATAGGACCCTCTTATCAGGAATAGTAGTTTTGATACACACACCTATAAATCTAGTCGATAATAGACTCCTACTATAAATGTAATACTAGACCAGAAACCTGCCTCAGCAGTAGGAAAATCAACTTTGAAATGCACGTAAAAGCAATAAAGCCGTATTTGAATGGAGAAAAATGTTTTTATTGCCTTTTCGTTCAATTTTAGTTAACCGTTTGAATGCAGCTTGTTTATACGAAATGAGAGTTTTCTATCTGGTAGCTATGTGGTGTGCTTAGGATCGTTGCATAGCGATTTAATTTATCCATATTTCACTTACCTACATACGTGTTGAAGTGATGATATTGAAATTACAAAACATAATATGGTAAATATATTCAAATTAAAAAATATCTTTTGAGAACTGAAATTCGATGCAACCTGAATTACCGACTCCTATTTCATCCTGGATCTGCAGACAAATATATTTCAGTTCATTGCAGCATTAGTTAAATAAATACACAGAATACCACTACCACATAATAATATATTAAGCACACAACCAGTATCACTTTATAAAACTCAATACCGAATTTTAATTAAATCGCTCCGCTACTATCTTAAGCGCCAACTGAAGCCGTGGCCTAAGGTTACGGAAAAGAAAGTCCATTTCAAGTAGTAATCCGCGGACCGGTCTCACCCAGTGACCTCGGAGTCAGCCTGCCTGCTCTTGTATTATGCACTGGCCCAGCCAGCGATGCAAGGGACAGGGTTGTGTAGAAGATGTATATGGATATTTATATTCGATACAATAATATAATAATAATATAATAATAATATTTAATAGCAGCATATCAATTTTTTTATGTTATTTTCATTAAGTACAAGTATGTCAAACTGTATTGGCATTTTGGTGATTAGAGTTATTAAAGTGTAAAATATATTTACGTCGAGAGTAGGATAAATGAATCGATCGCCAACTTGAAGTATTCAAATAACTGTCTGTACTCTCACTCATATCGATCATATTCTTATACAGATATTCTTCTTCTTTACAGACTGTACGTAGGATATTATTATTATATACGCGTACATTTAAATGGCCTGAAACATGGCTAAAGAGTATCTGAAAACCTCTACTATGCCAAGTGTGTTCTCAGAAACTTATTCTTTATATTATTTTTTTTATAAACACGTAATAACCTACAACAATGGGGTCTCCATGTGATAATGACAAAAGCGTAAAAAAAAACTAAAAACTCCTTTCAATTCTTTAAAAACTATGGCAATATACGACCCTAACAGCCCACTTATACTAAACCCGTTTACCTATACACGAACTTAGCACTACCTTATGTCAGAGGTTGTCTTAAGAGCGCCTAGGCGTTACTTAATGTTGTTCAATAAGCTAGGCACTTACTCCATGATAGGTGAAAATTTCCACTCATTTGAAGATGAGTAGAGTTAAATAGGTTCACGGTACAGGTTTCTACAAATGGGTTGAGTCACATCTGCTTAGTTATAAGAATGTAAGCGATTGTGAAGTAACACAGGAGTTATTTTATTACAAAGGTTCTGTCCTTGCTTTAAAGGAAAGGGGCGTTAATATAATATGTTTCATCGTAGTGGATGAAGCAACAGATTAAAGACTTTAGGTTCCAGGTTCTAACACTACTGAAGATTATGAATATTTGGATAGTATTAATACAACAATTACTACATTAAAATCGTGGTGGTTGTGTTACGGATGTTATGAAACAATGCATATATAACTTTTCACTAGATACTAGCAACTAACACGTTCTTTATAACTCTTCTGAATACACAGAACGATTTTATAGCCTGTAATAATTACAGGTTATCTTTATTTGTTCATTATGCTAATTAGAATTATCTGGCAAGAAGCGAACGTGTTACAAATTATCTGTATAATTAGATATTTTCACACGGTAGGTGACCATACTTAATTCTGTAATAGATACTATAGTTCAAAAGCCACGATAATGAACGCAAAATATTCATTGTTGATTGATATATACACGAATTTCGAAATTATTTAAATTAAAAATAATTATTAAGATTAAAGTGGGCATACAATAATACAACATAAATATCGTAACGACATGAAAGCATTTAAGATATACACCAAGGCCTGAATACTAAGCTCACGTTTCATCAGATAGGCTTTCATGTCAGTTCCATAATAATGAGTGCATTTTCGTTCTCTATTTTCAATTCAAAGCAATAGCCAATTTATCTCATACAGGTTTACCGTAGCGAACATTACGAGGAAAATTGTTTACGGATTAGATAATTTCTGTACAAATATTGTATAACGTCTCAGCCCTCTCTTGTGCATACAGTCACTGGTTTAGGTCAGATGTTAGCCAACATTTACCGAGTTTCTTGTAATATGTTTACCTAAAGTTTCATCGTTATTCTTTACATATATTCTAGTTCCTGTTTGTGAAAGTACTAAGGAGTTGAGAGAAAATTGGTAACGATTTCCGTGTTTGTGTTTTCCCAAACGTTACAAAGTTGATGCTTATCTTTGAGTACAAAGTTATGTCATATTATATTGCTTTGATCGTAAACTTTGTGTTCTAAATGATGCTTTACTGATATGGCTTGAAGTAGAAATGAAGTCCCAGTATAATAAAACGTATAGGAATGAGTAGTTCTATTTGTGGAATTTTTGTTCATCAGTTTATACATAGACATTAACGAATAAAAAACAAAAACTGCACAACATTTAGCACATTAACTAAATAACGACACTCTAGCTTGAATTCCCTAAACAAAAGTTCAGAAAACGAGAACTTGTAATCTGTTAATCTATTTTAATTAATATTAATAAACACGTAGCATATAGTGTCTATATAACAAATCATTAATATAATTTTCATAGTATAAAAGAAGCTCTGCAACTTATGTGTTACTTTATATCACTTAACTAATCAGTCCCAACTGGAGGTTCATTAATCAAATGCATTGCGTGGGCGAACGAAGGTTTTCTAAACTTTTAATTGTTTGTCCACTTTCATGTCTCCAATACGAGATTGTTTTCTTGAGGTGTCATCTGAAAAT
Source organism: Leucoptera coffeella (assembly GCA_030578115.1). Classification (NCBI taxonomy): domain Eukaryota; kingdom Metazoa; phylum Arthropoda; class Insecta; order Lepidoptera; family Lyonetiidae; genus Leucoptera; species Leucoptera coffeella. The sequence continues at coordinate 306,020 of JAMBLF010000276.1, read as the reverse complement.
GCGCAGAGTAACCAACCTAATAGACATTTTATTTTAAAGCTCCAACTTTATTGTATTGATAAAAATAACTTTATTTTGTAATGTCAAATAATGAGTACTCTTAAGATAAGAGTTTAGTTAAATTAGTTTGCACTGCAAAATTAAACACGAGATAAAACAATGTTTATAAAACAACGATTAGAAAAAATTATGTTAGAAGTAAAATTCTGTTCGTTGATCTTCGTAGAAACAGCTCGAATTTTGTCACACTAGCTTCTTACTAGTCCCAATGGGTAAATGATAAACGGTATGGGCCAATGTTAAAACGTATGTATGTAGATTTAGACATTTAACAAATTTTAAAGTACACAAATTATTTAATAGCTGTTTTCAAGTTGGTAAATCAATTATGCTATTTTGTTATCGTAATCTTTTTTCGATAATCACACTTAACCATACACACCAATATATACCTGTTACAAAACCTGTTTAACCCACCCCATCTATTTCGTAGTGCTTAGTCTGTAAGTCCGTAGTAGTAAGGAGCTATTGAAATGTCATAGTGCGATGGTCGAACGGCATTTCCCACGCGCAGTCTCGACTCTCGCGACCTGCGCATCAGTTGTGCGCGCTGTACACTGGATATCGAGTTGTGATCACTCGATCTTTTAATCGATACTCAGGATAAAAGTGCTGTGGAAGGCTCACAATGCGCGCTGTGAGTACACCTTACTAATCTGTGTTACTAACGTGCTTGTGTCAATCAAAGAAAGTGTGGTGATAAAGGAGATTTAATATTTTTTTGTTTTTATTATATCCCATATTTTTTTGTTCGTTATACCTGAAATGTTTTTTTTTTATCAAAGTTACCTGTTTCACCTCGCCCTCTTTGATTATGTTTGTGTATTTTTATATTTTGTTTTTTTCCGCTTTGAATAAATTGTAATTATAACAATAAAAAGCTAAAGTGATGAACGTGCCAAAACGGATATAATAATGCAAGAATTTCTTTATTTTTGACAGTTACTTCCGTTAGTGAATGATATTAGGTAGAGCACAAAAGACATCAACGCATCAAAGAAAACTTTTAGCCACTTAAAATTGTCATATTGATGTAAGGATTGTTCAAACTCTGTATCTCAATAAACACCCAGTTATATGTAGCAATTTTGATATATTGAAATCCTTCCATAATAACTCCTCAATTATAACACAATAGCATTATTTTTCCAAACGTTTAAAATGACCCATCGTATTTACTGTCAATCATTGTGCTTAATCATTACATAATTATAAACTCGAACAAATTATATTCACAACAATCAATACAAACAGAGTAATCTATTTTCAATCGCTTTTTACATCTAACGAGGTGCTTAATCGGAAGTTAGGTCATACAGTACTTCCTATGTAGAATCTAGCTCCTTTCTTTTCTTTTTATGCCCATATGCGCTTATGCTCTCTCTATTATAACAGACAGTCATTTAGGCTGACTATAACGAGCTTTTGATGTACGTCCATCTTTATTTATATTATGGTTGGGAGACTTTTTATAGCAAATGTTTGCACTATTGCGTAATGTGTTATAGAAAGAAGCAAGATAGTTGGCTTTGCAAATATCTTTATGATTTTATGAAAGCAACTAGTTAAAAAGGTACTATTGTGGCAGTTGTATTGTAGGTTTCCTAGGTTATTTTGCTTCTTCTTTTTTATAATTATTGATAATAAATAATCAATCACACTAAAAAAATGTTACTCTGATGTTTTTTAAAGCATACATTATTGGTAGTAACATTGACGAATCTGAAAAGTCTGTGATCCGCATAAACTTTAAGACTAATACGTAAGCGCATGTAATATCCGGACTCGTTTGATCACTGAGTTAAGCAATATATAGCGTGGTCAGTATGTGGATGGGGTACCATCCAAATCGTGATATGCAGTTGGTGAAACATCGTGACGAAATTTATCCTATTACCTTTCCCATTGAATAAGTATAACCCAATAAATAAACTGCAATTTATAACCTACTCTATGTGGTGGGTATCTACAATTTATCAGGATATTTGGTGAAACTTGATAACACCGAAAATATCTCTTAAAGCATCTATTATATGTATGTTTTTAACAGTTATAGATATTTGTATATTAAGATATCTTTGCAAATGACCTAAAATCAAATCAGAATCTAATAAATAATCATGACTAACCTGGCGTTACATTACACAGTAACATAAAACGATCAGACACGGAAAGAAATCGGAATCACTCAGAATTACGCGATCATCTCTTTTGACATATGACCTTTAGTTTCGTCTGCTCGACCATGTGCATTGCGATTTTTGAAAGCCTTTGATTCACTGTTTTGTTGACGTAAGCTTTCATACATTTTTTACTACGCTACACTTAGTTTGATTCAGTAGATAAAATTGCACTTATGTAACTAGCTTTGTGTTGGTATGTAGCACTTGTTCTTTATTTCGCAAGATTTTTATCAGAGACTAATATATTATATTTAGCCACTGTTTGCTGTACCTATACTTCTGCATATATACGTGTATTTACGTACGTCCCTTAATCCCTTTCGGGTAGGACAGGATGTTTAAGACATCAAAACTTCTCAACTTCCTGTTTATTTACTATGAGAGACCGGGTCATAACACGATAAATTAATAAAGATACTTATCTGATTACCTTTATTTTGACTCGGTCTCTCATAGTAAAAAAAGTGAGTATAAATCGTTTAAAAATAACTATTCTCAACTTCTCGACAATCATATTTTTTCTTCGAAGTGTTGAATCGTATTCACGCATTGAATTGTAAACTCAAAAATAAGTGATATAATTGGTAGAGAATCTCTCTCATATATTTTTATTTAAATGACCACCACCTACTTTCTCGATCTTTATTGGCGTGATGTAATGTGTATTGGTAGACGTTTTGAGGAAGTCCACAATCGGTGTCACCGATTTTACTTTATTGAAAGGCTAAATCGTGACCACAGATCACCCTGTTAAGGGCTGTGTTTGACTTTACCGGAATGTAATAGTTTGTTTAAAAAACGAACTACACCAATAATAAGGTTAGGTTGCTACAAATAATAATAACTTTAGATTACAGTTGTTTCCCGTAATACTTTTAATTACTTTTCCTATTAGTATATAATATAACCTAATACAAGGAACTCCATTTTCATGGTCCATCTAGGTCATCGTAGGTAATTTATTGTAGAGTGAATAGATACTTGTACCTTTGGTGATCACATATGTTACCTCTAAATAAAAATAAATTAAATAGTAACAAAACACGTGACAGCAATATATACAAAACAAATATCTGTAAAAATTTGCTCAGACAATTGAAATACAGATTTTTAATAAAATTGTCGCTAAATATGTAACAAGTAAACACTTTGCCCTTTTATAGAAAAAAACACACATTTATGATTAGAAAATAAGATCGATGATATGGCGTCTACAAAATTATTATGAAAGCGTGGTCCGCGAATAAATTAATGACCTCAATTGACCTGCTAAGGCTTTTACATAACATTACGTTGATTCCTGCATTCGAAAACTGACTTCGGCATTCATAATGGAGAGATATGATCATCGTTACTTTTGTATAATTATACAAGTCGTGGAAAAGTTGCTTACAATGGCCGCTTTTTTGAGAAAATTATGAAACATTGCCTTAATTTTTATTTACTATAACATCATAGTTGCGATTATACTTTGTTAATGATCACAACGTGAATACTTTAAGCCCTTTGTGTACTTACGGAATATTTTAAGAACTTGTTTAGATGATGAAATACTTTACTTTAAATATAGAGAAAACAAGATATCAAAAAGCATTGTATTAATTGTTAAATCTTATTGGCAATAGCAGTAGGTTACTAAGATTATAAGTTATACTAAAGAAAAATCCTTATCAAATTAAAATTTATTACGTAAAATGTTTAAAATGTATTGCGCATGTATGTAAGTTACGATATTTACAAAACTCTCCAATGATTAATAAACCTCTAAGTAATAAAATCAGCTCATGCTAATAGTATAATTTTCTCCAGCCAACTCGATACATAATCTCACACGATACGCAACCGAGTGTGATTTAAATCAAATTAGCGACTTCAACACTCATATGTAATTTAAAGTGGTGCTAACTGCTAATCACTTATGTTGATAAATTGAATTGGATATAACCATGTTGATCTATTAACAGATTACGTCTAGAGTATCTTTTAAAATAATTATTTTATGAAAGATGTAACATAATTATTTATGAAATGTAGCGAAATTAATAACGATATATTTTCGATACGCCTTACAAAATAGCTTTGCATACAGATAATAACTCGAATTAAATTTAAAACATCAACACTTCTTCCCGCTATTAATGTAATGGTTTCAAATAACTCAAGCACGATACAATACTCGATTCTGACCCGGAAATCTCTACGGGTACTTACGAAGATTATTCATTGAGTATCATTATGTTCAAGAACTATGCCATGCCATGTCTATTTGGTGTGTAGTTTATGGCTTCAAGATTTGATTAAATATAGTTAATACTTTTATGAACGTGGGTGTACGAATGAATGATTAAGTGTAATTATGTTCAAAGAGAAAATTATTTATATATACTTTTCGTGTATTGTCAATTTGATACTTACAATTAGAAATTATGTATAATTAATAATGTAGAGATCCTCAGAGCTGGAGCATTCTTCTCTCAAAATATGCTATAGCATTGCTATTAAAGGGAATCCTACCAGTGTCTTGGAAACCTTGGCAAATAAAGAAACTTATTATATAACTAAATTTGTATTTAGAAATGTTTCTAAAACTCAAATTATAAAAAATATTGTAAAAAATATTATTGGTAAAATGACATTCATAGCGTGGATTCAACATTATTCCTAGCCTTATAGAACTAATTTTGAATCATACAAGCTTTTCCTCATAGAAGGACTGTAGATTTTGCAAGCACTTGTTAATGATTCCGCACGCCATAAAGCACCATACATACATTTAAAAGATTTATGCAACACAAAGGTTTGATTCTAACGGACTTCACGATTAATGTATAACTATGAAGTTGATCGATAGGTTTCCTTGGACTATACTTGTTGGGTAACAGACTATTTGTCAAAGTATAAATATAATGGCATTGTGTTTGTATTGTGTGATATATAGTCGTCAGTCTAGAAAAGAAAAGTGACCTAAAGCACTAGGCAGACCATCAGTTTTCGTTGAAAGTATAATAAATCTGATGTGTGAATGTCAGTCAGATTGACGGTATTTATGGTTATCAAGCTTTTGTAAAGTTTGGTGGTGAAAACACCATGAACAAACCTAATGATCGTTCTGTAAACTTAGTTTATAAACTGACCTAGCTAACAGGAACAGATTTCAAACAATAAAGTTTAGCTATTTTAATTTACGTAATTGATGTAATCCTTTTCACTAAATACTGCAACATCACATCTGGGCACATTGCATTGTTATTTTATTTATACACATGCCACCATAGCAACAGACAAATAATGTTAAAAGCACTAGGTATCATTTAACAAACTAAAAAAATATTTATCGAAAATGGAGTCATTTTAGAAAGTTCCTTTATATCATACGTCTCTTCAAATTAACACAACACCGTAAGCTTATGAAGTTAATGATAAACTTAGAATATAGTGTTAATGATACAGTGGGTGTACATAATGGTGAAATTTATCAATTGTGTCCAAATCTTCGTTGTTCGTGGGTTGCGTAACTGCGGTATGCGCACTGCAGGCACTTTATAAATATTGAAAAGTCTTGTAGCTACCGCCTATTGTACTTCGGTATTTATGAGTGATAGTTTCACTTTTGAAGTTGATGAACAACTGCGTAAAACAAAGGTTTCATCATTTTTGGGGAATGTAAAATGTGTTCTTAAAATACGACCGATATTTTTTTCAGATTATCATTAAATTACTATTCGTATTTTCTTTTGGATAAAAGAAGACTGATCGACGTGACTGTAAACTCTTTTTCATTTTGTGTCAGTACTTTAACTAAATATCATTATTACTACAATACAAATAAATCTTTTGCCCTCAGACCTCATAGATAATAAGTTAGCCAGTTTACGTAAACAAATATACCGATGCCTTTCAATCCACTAGCAGTTGAAACCGTCTATCAAGATACACTATTCCCATTGTTAGCCGTGTAACTCGTCGGCGTGAGACGTGATTGCATGCACCACTTTGACTCGGGAGTATTATGGAAATTACCGATTATCGACAATTTCTTCCTGTAAGTTTCTCTTTAGCTTTGTTTGTTTATGTGTGTTTCGTGGAAATATACAGATAAAGTACAGCACGTGTATTTATTGTGTGTAATGTGCTTAATATTATGTATTAAGCTACGCTGAATACCATGATTAATTTCATAATGTCGAGTGATTAAATGTTAACGTTCTATAATATTAATTATAACAAAAAAAAATTAACAAACTTTTTCATAGGTTGTACGCGGCTAGTCACCAATCCATTCGTAGCATGTAGATAAAACTTTAAAAGTTTCACTTACACTTGTTAATAGTACTGTAACTTTTTTAACATTTCACAATAAGTCTATGGTGCTCTAACCTTATCCAGTCTTTCCCCACCTGTCTTTGGCAGATTTATGGCTGAGCTTCTAGCTAGTCGCATTGTTCCAACGTTTACCGTAATTGCCTCAACCGTTTGACGTTATAACTTTTGGTGTTGAGCCCTGGGGCAACCGACGCGTGGGGCTTAATTCGCCTCTGCTCAGGTACCTATACTTGTCGAAAAGTGATTTGAGCCACACAAGCTGTGTTTTAAGATTGCGTAATGCTCTATGTATGTAGAAGCAACAATGGTTCGACGCTAAGCTATTATCATATTTGGCATACATTTTTTGCGAAGTCATGGAAAGTTTTTTTTATACGTACCGAGTATATTGATTATGATTAGTAAGACTTTAAAGAATAACCTGTTGCTATTGAATTTAAGCCGGATTCTGTTATAACATGAAAGTGTTAAGCAATCTCGACCAGTATTAAATAGTTAATCTTGAAATGGAACGTCCGGTACATGTTTTAGGAAAAAGCAACACGAACGCCTATGGCTCCACGCATCTTTTATGTTTCCGTTCAGCATTAATTAGTCTCGTATTTAGCCCAGTCAAGTGTTGGAATCGTTGAATAATCATTCCGAATAAGTCACGGTTTGTCAAACATTGGTCCAATGGCCGTCGTGTTCAGGAAACGGAAATAATCATCATTTGACAAGCGGAATATTGTGAAGACATGATTCGGCATGCTTATCGCTTAATATGACGTTAATCCTTCTCGAAACCTTACGCATACGATCGTTAACACAAGAGCCATAAATGTTAGTATTTTATAACGTTAATACTTCATTGATTTATTACATAAAATCCAATCTAATTATCACATTATAAAATAAATCATTCATTCCTTTTTCACTTTACTTCATACCATCTCGATAGTGTTAGGTTTCTTTTCAGAATTTCTACCTCATTTGCGTATTTACTACAATAAGCTTGAGATTACATAAGTTGGCTCACGTTACAAAACATGTAGATATTTTGTTTAACAGTTATTTGCTAAACGGCTTTTCCTTAATCCAACACACATAAAATCTGTTAGCATGTATTGCCTAAGCCAATAGCGTAGCCAAATTGTTACCAGTCAACTCTTAAGAGAAAATCTAAGACCTGTCTCGCAACGTTTACTACGCGTCTTTGTGTCTATATAGTAGTAAAAATCTACATAAAGTGCTAAACTGTTTGGTGTATAACTAGAAAAGGGTAAATATCGGAGTAGCTTAAGTTGGAATACTGTATAGAATGCAATTTAACACGAATTTATATGTATGTATTATGCATTTAATTTTACATACGTTCATACATAGACCTCACGCCTGATTCCCTGTAGAGAGGTAGGGAGAGAACACCCCCATTTGTCCCGATCCTGACAGACCACTTTCGCTTCATTGACACTCATACACCTCATACACACTCGGCGGTTATAAACGTTTTATGAAATCAATACGGTGAAAATATACAGCAAGCAATAAATTACATACCGTGAAGTACTCTCAAATCAGATCAAAATCTTTTAATGATTTTACTGAAATATTCGAATCGTAACATTGCTTATATAATGTTTACATTGATATACACATACTACGGATCATACAATGTTTTTAAGTAAATTTATGATGGAAAACATTTAGATAGTTTCCCACATATACGGAACGCAATCAAATGCTTATCTTTATCACCACACCGGAAAATTTTCACGTAACGCTAATAAAATAATTAATAGCCTTTGAGCAACTGCAAAACATCACATTTTCCACTGTTTAGATGCGAGACACCTAACGAATAGCTAATCATATACGATAGAAAAACATATTTAAATTTGGTTATTTCCAGATTATTTTTGTACATATTTTATAAAGTAGTCTTATGTTAATAACGAAAGTGAAATACCATTACTAATAAAAAGTGTCCGACCAAAAGACCGTCTGTTTAAAAAATGTACAAGTTTTTATTATCAAGTGAAAGATGAATTGCACATTAGTTGTTGACATTAATTATTATTATAATTTTCGCAGATTTTTGATTTCCTTTGTATTCCACGATCCTTTTTATAAGTATTAGATTCCACGGAAATAAACTTATAACTTATATATGAAATAACCTATACATAATCAAAAAACAAACCATTAAATAAAGTGTACAATAATATTGTAGATCAAGCCCCATATTGTAGAATATGTACTCGTACCTAAGAATTTTAAGGTGGGCGACAGACAATGTAACTTCTACCTATGTAATTATTAAACGCATAATGTTCCTATTAAGATTATGTATCAAACCTCAACAATGCACATATTTAATTATAGCATTCAACACCATATATTCAGACAAACGTGAACTGTACCTTTCACTATGGAAATTGCACTTCTAGAATATAGCGTACGATGCTGAAAGTATAACATAACTAACGCTGTGGCTTTAGTCTTTGAAATCAGGGCGATTTTTATTAAGTGTTTTTTTTTATTTTCCACCTTTACAGCCCACAATGATCTTGATAATAGATATAATTAATACTTAGAAACTCCTAAAATTTATCAAACCCGCAAAAAAATGTAAAAAAGATCCCAAGCACTATCCATCCATATACCATCAAGTAATATTTCTAATGCACTTTAAAAAAAATTAACCCTATGAAATATGAGCTAGCAAAAGCAGTAAAAACATAAAGCCTAAATGACCTAAACAGATCATATCTTCAACAATATAATACATCTATGGATTGGATGTGGGCATTTGATGTGATTCAATAACCATTCTTCAAAGAGATGAAAGTTGTTTATGAGTTTCCGTTTTGGAATATCGGTAAGCAATATCGACTCTTCTTTAGTATGTTGTTTTATTGTAATGGTAAATTATAAGAGGAGTTGTTGTAGAGTTCATACATAATATTATAACTCGCGCAAATCTATTACGAATAATACTTACGTTTCATAATGAACATGCTTTCACGTACAGTTTTACCAACTAAGCCAGTCACTAAAGAAAAAATAATTTTATAATAAACATGGCAACTCTTGTTGTTTTTCATCAAGACTTTATTAGATATTAAGAAATATTCACATAAAGTTTGCTCTCAATCCCAAATACATTACTAAACAAACAGTTGCAAATTAAGCTCACGCCCTTGAACATAATGTCGCATAATATCTTCGCACTATATGTTCAGACTCGTGTCTCTCGCATTGGTAACACTACATTGTCTTTAAGCAGCTCACACTGCAATAAAGTATGTGTTACACTATTCTATTCAAAATAAGCTTTGTTCTTAGTCGGTGTTATTGTTGATCAGCCTTATTTAGGTCAGATGTATAAATCATTCGGCTCTTGCATCTCGAACGCAAGCTGCAAAAAGAGTTGGGCGTGACGTATTGTCATGTTGCTAAAGTGTAGCAACACCTTTTAGCAGCCGTGTATTGTTACTGAATATGTGTAATAGGAGAATAAAATGTCTATAACTATACGTTTTACAAATTATAAAAGTCGGCATGTCTGGGACGTAAAAAGAATGCCTACTAGCTGCCGTTCTTCCCGGAATAATGATAAATGGGATCAATTTGGCGATCGGATAATAACCTGTCACCAATCTTCCACATGACATCACAACCCCAATACTTCTGTTAATAAAAAGGAAAGAAAGAAAAGGGATTCAAAGACGTGAATGTACTCGTATTTATACTCTTATATGGGTATGAGACAGTATCGTGTAATTTTAGACATTTATTTAACGACCTTAGTATTATCACATGCGAGTGTAACAGATCATTTGAGCTAGTCTAATGGTAACCACAATGGTATGGCACCAGTTAAGTGAGTGGTTTGTAGCAAGTGGCTCCACGGCCGTTTGATTGACAGGCGCAAATCGTCTCATCCCACTATTCGCCAGTATTCTTCACACAAAAGGTAATTGCCTATCTTATATATTGTGATCAATTCAAAGGGCATGGCGTACGCAAATGACAATAATCATTAAATAGTCGTAAGCCCAGGATTTAGTAAAGAAGGTGTGTTGCTACATTACGACTTTTAGTTTTGACGTGAACTTTGAGTAAAACCTTTATACATCACCGAAATTATGTCATTAGATTGGAAATTATTGTGAAATAAGAATAGTTACTTATTTAAGTAAATCACATTTACACATTACTCATTTTACACATTTATACATCACCTTAGTAAATTATTTAAGTATATCACATTATTTGTTATTCACACGTGGGTTCAAGGTAGCCATAGAATTACTACTTTCGCAATTGCGAAAATGGGCACCTGAACCTTTGACTACCCCGCAAGGGTTAATGGTCGTAAACGCGTTTGTCTTTATTTTATTACTTGTTATTGTGCAAAAGGAAATTAATTTTAACTTTTTATCTCGCCAGTAAATAGAAATAAAATATCAACACAATTGTACCTTCTTCGTTATTTGATTAACGAAACTTTCTTTTTGTTGACCTCTTTTGCAAACAAACTTAAGCAAGCATGATAATCAATAACCATCTCTTATCCGAATTTAATTTTGTGATCAATCATCGCTAGGTTTTGATCACTAAACACATAATCGTCATAACAATATTATCAGAAGGATCTGACTGAACATATATATTGTTCTTAAGGTGATCAATACATCATTTTATGGTGTCTGAAATAAAGTCCATTATTTAAACCACCTCTTAGTTTTTTGAGAACGTGCTTGCTAAAAATCTATATCTAAAAAACTAAAAATCTATTAAGTTTTCTTAGGACCATTATAAATTAAGCCATATGCTATTATTATGGCATGATTCCGCTGGTTTTAGTGTACTAGAAATTTTAAGCAACCATATACAATAGATAAATAGATTCAAACTAAGTTTGTGAATAATTTGTCGAGCTAATGCTTTCCAATTTGTAAGCAAATGCAATTACACGGGTGTATAATGGTAAAACATTTTCATAATGATGCACGTATTTTGAAATTTCACTATCATCACTATTAATTATATTGAGTATGGCCGTCGTAATATTAATGTGACACCGCCATATAGCTACTGAATTACTATATCTCGTAGAAACAGTGAAGTCGTTTGTATAATAATTATGATAAATAATTATTTGAATAAAACCACGTCTTCGTTTTCAGAACACAAGAAATATGCCGTGCTAATATCTTTTAGAACTACGTAAACTAACCATTGTTACAAATATTTTGAAATTTATTCCATATTTGTTATCTCCGCATCTACAAAAAGCTAAATGCAAAGCTAGTTTTTGAACCATATTTTATCTGTTTACTCCTTAAGTCATTATACTCGTGAGGTGATTATCTTTGTGAAAGTATTACACTAAAATCACGTAAAATTATCGAACAAACATTTGTGCTTCTGTTATAACGCATACCATTGTAAGAAATTGATTTAATTGTTAACAAACTGAAAGTTTACAGACAATCCAAGATCATGATCGCATAGTTTCGTGCTTTCTTGAACGATAATATCGTTATTGAACAATCATTCACTGACTTGGAAATGGCTAAATAGAAAACAAAGGGTCATAAGGTTAGCATGAACAATTTTTGCAATGGTATACGATTTCTAGTGCTAAATAAGACATTGAGAGTTGCAAACGAGCTAAAGCTGTGTAGAAACATGAGGTCTCTATAGAAGTTTGTAATGAATGTTGATTTCCTTTGAATGTATTAAACTTGACTATAAATTAATAACTTTAATTGGTTTCATAGTAAAATGTATTGTTATTTGTAATGTATCCTGAGGTATCTGTAAGTATAGACATACTCGTCTTAACAACAAACCAAATATAACAAAGTGGTTCACGGTTCATTTAGTTCTGTCTACCATTTTGGGAACGATAGTCGTGAACATGCATGGGATCATAGACATGAATATGCATATATGCATGAATTAAACCGATTCAAATACATGTAATCAGAAACAGTCATTCGGATTTTTCTTGCCACATCTTAATGAAACATATGGTTTCTACTATGATATCATGCTATAACTCCATTTCCTCCGCAATCATTTCCAAACAGCCTAACAGTAAACAATGTAATAAATCACTATTTCGCCCAGAACATATTGGCCTAATATAGGTACATACTTGGAATTATAATTAATGTACAGCACGCTAGCGGTCATAATATTTGAATACGTTATTATGCAGTGTCGACATAATTGTCCAAGTTAATTGAACGCTGCGGCTAAAGCGTCTAAAAAGTGCATTTATAAATTGGTGAACCATTAATAACATGTATATAATTACAGTGCTTAATATTAATAGATTTGTATAGACTATTCTAGTGGATTGCGATAGGATTGTGTAGATAATTTCTAGTGTACATACATATTTTTTCAAATACACACTTTAAATGTTAAGCTAGCAAAATACTTTTTTATATATCCTTCGATATGATTGTAAATATTTAACACTTGACTTAGTATTTTCATTGGTGATTCTCATATAATATAATTTCATGAGATCGTGGCGTGACAACAGAAGACAGATCTCTATCAACTGTTGTGTAAAATCATTACATAAAGGAATCAATGTCACTTACAGGTGATAGGTAAATATCTAATATGCGTTTAGGCAACATATGATGAATTTCAAAGAAACAAATCAAACGCATCATCATGAACTAGTTACAAAGTAACGTATTCATGAAGTCTAATTTATACCATACATTTAGCATATATCATAATATCGCCTGTCAAATCGCATTCATATCATATCAAATTATTTTTTGCGCGATGTCTTACATTTGAAATTCATTCAAGCTATTAAGACATGACGGAAGAGGTGGAGATGTTACATTAATTACGTAACATGTTAATTAGCAAATTGATTGCGCTGGATCTCGGTGAGATTTCGTAAGTGTCGTCTGAGATGAATTTATGTTTTTTTATTGCATCAGAATTGTTTAAGTTTGAGGTTAATGTAGACGTGAGATTTTTGGAATAATCTCGTAATAAACGTGTGTTCTGATAGCATAATTCTCAAATTAAATTAAATTAATATCACTTGAAACAAGTTTTGGAAACAGCTTTTTTTGGGAATAGGGAATAATGCCTTACTTATATCAATCTAGTGGTGTGTTTAAAAAGAAAGCAACCTATTCAGTTATCACAGTAGCTTATAAAACAGCTTCTATATTAAATATAATAGTAACAATTTGTGAATATAAAAATTCTAATCAGCTGATTATTATACAATTAGGCGGCAAATGTTTCAATATGAAGACCACATGTTGTGTTTATTACGCTGATAAACGACAGATAGGCCTATTTTAATGTTTAGAAATGGAATATTTAAACAAATATCAAAGAACCAGTTGGATATTTATTAAAACACTTTTACTTTTCCCAAGATTTTATCTCGCTTGGAGATTTTCCCATGGGCAACGTAATAAAATTTTAAGATTTTGACTCAATGTGTTCAAATATTTATAAGTTAAACTTATTTTTGGCATCAATCGATAGTGGTGCTTAATGACTGTTACTAAAACAACCTTCGTAATTTATTATGTAATTATTAATTAGCCAATGTCAATACGATCGCCATCTTTAAAAGTAAAGTCTGCCTCGTTGACACGTTTGAAAATAATAAGTATTATAAAACATTTAACAGGAGGTCAAGCGTATGTAAGATAATAATTGTAGAATGTTAAAATAGATAATGCCAGGCAGCGCTAAGATATTGAGGTACGGAAAAATAAAACGCGATTACCTACTAACTAAGACAGTATCATTTTGAGTGACAATATTAATTTGATCCTGTACTTTAATTCGGTGTAGATCAGTCGTTTAGGGATTGACTATGTAACAGGTTTCAAGTTAAATCCGCAGATATATATATAGAATTGTGGAAATGGACACCAGAACCTTTGACTTCCCCGCAAGGATTAATGATCATGAAAGCATTTGTTTCCGTCTAATTCACAAAATATTATGGCTTTTTATATAAACTCAAAACACATAAACACGAGAGCATATCAGTTAATTTGCACTCTTCGCTATTTCTTCAAATACGGCAATGTTGATTGCACGCACTTTATAAGTGAACACTTAGGAACCGTTTCGATCACTCAAGTAAATACTGCACTGCCTGTGATTTCTGCGCTAACAATAGAATTATTTGTGAGCAAATTAGCAGGTTGTTGTAAATGTAAAATGGCATCTTTTGGGCTAGTGCTAATAAAAATGATTTATTGGTTTTTCACTTATGCATAAAACACACAACAAAAAGGCTGAATGTTCACACGACAAAAGATTTTTGTCATTTCTATACTGTATTTAAATATTTTAGCAATGAATATGAAGAAATGAATTTGTCAATCATAAAAAAATATTTATATAATTTAAATGGAACATGTCAACACGTTTTTTATAATATTACGCAGCATCGTATGATAAAAAATCTCATGTATGGGTACATAAGTGTATATAACACTTAAAAAGAACATTACCAATAAGGAAAATTACAGTGTAAGCGCTTTACGAACAACAAGCTCCTACCAAAAGTGACCAGAGGTACTTAAGACGAGTTATCCACTCATCCGTATGCATTTAGTGCACTGAGTCACGCCTGCAGAGAAAGCCGAGCTTATGCAACCAGCGCTGCATCTTCCAAAAGGTTTAAACAAATGCCAAAGGGTACTGTGAGAAAGATTTTTGATCAGATGTTCGGTGAAATGAAAGTTGCGTCCGGTTCAATAATTTTGGTGATGCGGCGACAAAATGGCGTATGAAATGAGTTTGTATAGCTTTGAAACCTGCTTGTCATTTTGATGGAAATGTCGTAATTTATACAAGTATGCATAGGTGGTCTAAATCGATTATGTAGATTCAGAATTCTAATCTGTAATGTCAATCTTGTTCAAGAAATGCATATGAATAGTGGAGCAATTTGATTGACTTGATACCTGTAAGTTATTTACCTGATCCAGTATCAGAAAATAGAGTATTTGATCGTGCTTAATTACTTGAAATTTATGTGCGGAATAAAAGTGCCTATACTTCGAGATTTCTATTATATCTAACTTTCCTTCTCACAACGCTTTTCATAGATAGCATTATGTTGATCAGTTAAGTCATGTATTAAGTCTAAGTAGCATGAAAAGCTTTGAAGATCAGCATCAAATCCGGATGCGAATGTTCATCATCAAATTCGTATTTAGGCATATTTACATAAACGCAACGTAAGCTTATGTGCTACTTGCATAATATGAGAGATTTCTCTTCGCATTGTTCCCAAATATGGCGACTGAATCATTTCTGCACGGAGAAAGACTTACGATAGTCATTTACATGATAACAATATGTTTTTGAACGTACGTAAACGGAAGGGTGGAATTAAATTGAATTGAAATCATAAATATAATCAGTTCAATGAATCAGTAAACAGTTTAAAGTATTCATATTTGCTGTGTAATCAAATGTAGATTGCTCTAATTTTAATGAATGGTTTCCAATACTTTAAGCATTTCGTCCGTATCGCAATTCGTCCATTTATAATTAATTTTATCGATTCCGTAAGGTAATTTATTAAATTACTTCTCTGGTGGATAACGACTAATAGTGGGTTTACGTATCAGCATTTGTAATTTAGATGTTGTAATAAGTATTGGAATATAACGGGTGTTTTGATTTATAGTTTCAAAGTAAATTTGGTTTCTAAAGTTTCAAATTAAGAAACTAATTTTAGAGAAATCTTTTTGTAAAGATTAAACTCTACAATTGTAATTTATTTAACTTGCACACATAAAATACATGCAAAAAATCTCGTGTCCATCTCCAAAATTATAGAAAAAAGTCATCACCAAGTATTTTACTAGTCATTATGAATCAAAGTTACAGGTGATAAGTCCTGTAGATTCTTATCTTCACTATACTTTTGTGTTTAACGCACGCTTGACGTGTTTCGTAATTTACTTGGAACCATGTAAAAATAAAATATAAAAATGAAGGAAACTTTTTCCCCTCCTACTTTTGATAGCTAAAATCCCAATTTCACTCGCTAGGCAGGCAGGCTTGCTTCTGTACGTAACTATCTACTAAGAGCCTATCAATAACACCAAAGAAACTGTTATTCCAGGCAATATCATAGTAAGACAATGAACTGCGTTGCGACAGCATAATTTGAATTCTTCTCGTAAGTCATCGAACTCAACATAATGTCGACGCAGTCTGATGCAACGAACAGGTTCAAATTATAAACGGAGCCAAAATCCCGTAATTGGATCCAATTACACGTCAAATCTACTCGTAGCTGTGAATTTTGATGAGGTACTAGCCAAGTAGGTTGAATATAGATCAAATCATTTGAAAATTTAGTCTAGAACGTATTGGTTTATGATAGACATGAAACATTTTCAAATGCTACAAGTTTTTGATACTGGATAAGTTTCATATTTTGTATTTTAATCACGTTAGCATATGAAAGCGCAATATACGTCTTAAGTACTCGCTAAAACTTCCTAGAGATCATACTCATTACGTATATGCTATTTCCAATCAATCAGGAAGTAAATCGTAGCAATACTTATAAATTTGTTATAGACGAGTGAAACATACTGTCATAAAGTTGTCATGGATCTTCTGACTTTCTTTAATGGTGATACAAATACGATTGGTTAATTTATAACACCTGAATTGCATTTTGACAGCAATTTTAACATTAAGACCTTTTATATAAAACGTGATATGCACTGAAGAACTGTGTGGATAAAATTAGGAAGAGAAGTCATATTTTATTGAAGTTCATGTACATATGTAGTTGGATTTATGAAGTCATATAATTATGTAGTTACATCTCACGCTATAACGTTTTGGCATTGACAGATCTCTTACAGAACAAAGGTTAAAGTTTGCTAGCCTATCACCCAATGCATTTCACTGACACCTAGTAAAGCAAGCAAAAGCAGCTAGTAAGCATTCTAGTTACTTCCCAGACCCGCACGAGACAAAGTCACATACGAATTGTAATAAATCTACTAGTACAAGAATCTCAGTAACTATTATGGATGGTGCGCTTCAACATGCATCTGCGGTGTTACGCAATAAAGCATGATACACGGCATTGATCATAAATTACTGTCATAACGTAACCCATTCGATACGATCTCGCGTCTTAACTTGTAGCTCATAATCTCATAACTTCTTTCGTAAAAAAGTGTGAAGCGTCTTCTTTGTTCACCGCGACACGCCGTGCCACGAGAATGTAAGAAACATTGTGTTTCGAACCACGTTTTATTAATTGAATAATTACAAAATCTCTGATCTTTGGTTGTGGGTTTGAAAAGTTCTTTCTTATAAGCAGCTGTACTAAAGATCGTTCTAAAAATGACAATATACGTGAACGTACAACCTAACCAGTAAAAAACTCAATTTGGATTCAAGATAGATATCCCAGCTTCAGTCAATTATTAAATAGCATTCTAAGTTCTGACACATGTAATCAGAGCGCAATAACTCAAGTATTGATGCACTCTTATTCGAAACCTCAACCCGGGTACCTTATGAAATTAATTAAATTAGTATTAAAATGGAATCAAAAAAAATGGAATAATATCATTTATTTCAGTGGAACATAACATAAGTATTATAAGCTTGTCTTTATTTTACAAACACTATCCTCGTTGCATCTGAATACCTAAATACACACTGTGAACTGACAAACAAAAGCAATGAAATGTTTTCTCTAAATATTGCAACATTGGCCATATTTTAACTGGTTGAGTAAGACGTTTGCTGACAAAAGTAATAGAGTAAGCCCGAGGCCAATAAACAACCTCTCATTAAAGTTACTACAATAAGGCTTTCCTGAAATATATCGATCAATTACTTCTAACCCTCTATTACATTGAGAGTCAAATGAACGTATACGCCTACAAATTTACTTGCTAATGCATAAGTCGTTACATTTATTGCTGAACGAATATGGTTTTTAACGTTGCATAAATTTATATTAGAGAAAATTCGCAAGGATATATTTTTACAAAAATGTTCTTTATTTTCTAATAATATATTTTACTTTAATAGAACAGTGTGTATGAGGTATGGTATATTTACTATTAAATAAGTACTTTTTAAATTATAACCTATAAAATTATGTTAACCTTGGGTATTGAAGCTAAAAAAAAATTAAACGTAATTGTAATTAAATGCCTATATTAAATTCTAATGAGTTTAATTCCTTTCTAAACATTTTCTCTAAAAGTATCTATAGGCCTATAACTGCACAATACATGTTATCATTTGAAACCTGTTCTAGCGTTATTTTTCCACTGAATCATCAGCCTGTCCATTTATAGTCAAATAAACGCTAAGTGCAAATCAAAAGTTCATAGCTTCAAGTTTCTTTGTTCCGTACATTGTTCGTTTTATTGACCATGGAAGCAGCCGCAAGTTTCTCCGGTAAACTTTTACGATCATATGGTGAAGAGAGAATGTGTCATAATATAAACGTAGAGTTACGTTGCATTATTGTGCAATTGTGTCTTTATACGTATGTTTAATAATTGAAAAACCTATTATTGTTAACCTTGTAAGTGTATGGATATGTCAAAGTGTTCTCAACTGGATTAAAAATCATTGAAAGTTCTATCTACACGTGCTAAAAAATATCACAAAACGTAAAAGTAGCTACTGAAGTTTAATCCCGCTGTTATCATAAAATTACACTTTCCTCTAATCAGATAGTTCATACTACCTCAACTTTCAATTCACTAATGACAGAATTTGAATAATGAATCTCTTTGTCATTTATCTGCTTACAAACGTAAACACTTGAACAGCTGATGGCAATTTACTCCCTATTGTGTAGACTAACATTTAACTTTGGAATGAATGCTGGTATTGATTTCCCACGCGTACTCGACTGCATGTAATGCCATCTATTAACACGTTAAGAGACTAGTGGTGTAAATAAAGAGTTGTAGGTAAATGAAAAATCTGTTTATTCCTATGTCTAGAATAACTTGATAAGATAAATAAAAATAAAATGACAATTCATGGCAATCAATATTATAATTAAAAAAAAAATGTAATGTTAACTGGATTGTAATTAACTCGTATTTAAAAAAATATTATTAATTGACATATAACAGAAAGTAAGTCATAAACAATGAACTATTTATTCATTTTAATCTTAATATAATTGAACAGACAAACAAAACGCACTTTGAACTTTATTAGTATCAATTTGAATTAACTCTATTAATATCAGTTTGCAATTACAACATTCGCGGCTAGCTAATTCCATATTTCAACTTTTGCCCTTTGATAGTAATCTGACCGAACCAATTAATCTCTTGTAAGTGGCCGAGAATGTAAAGTGTTTAAGAAACTCATGTATGGGTATCTGAATTACGGTACCAGGAATAGGTTTATACATACCTACATCATGACTATTGTAGACAATTATTTAAGAGTTACATTTACATCCATATACCTAAGTGATTTATTTACATGATTAAAACAATAATATAAAGAACTCACCAATTTGCGACAGCACTACAATACTAAAAAAACTACGTACTTAAAACTCAAATTAATGATAAAGATATACCTAAAAAATGATCCTATAAAAATAATTATTTCAGCCAATAATATGAGTTAATATATGAATACTCACATACATGTAAGAGTACTTTAGTTTTCAGATAAATTTTAATATGTTATAAGTTACACATCTACTTATTGATATACAGCATTGTGGTAAAATTTATTTCTATAAAACGATAGACAGGTACTTAAACAAGTATCATATACTTCAAACCTTAGTTAAGTAGCAACCAATCAAAACAAAGCACTTACTGACATATTATGTCTATATATAAACACTCAGTACCACACAATAATAAACCTACTACCTTCCGGTGCATGAAAACATTAAACAAATAACATTACGACATTCCCTCGTCAGTACTTCAACTAGCGACACACATTCTAAACATAAAATTGCTAAGTAAGCAAACATAGCTTTCTTTCGATGAAAGTCGACAAATACACAGCTTTACACTGAGTACATGTAAGTGGGAAATTATCGGCTCATTATCACAGGCGTGTAATTGTTAGAACATCACGTTCAGTACAGGGACAATAATTCAAGCGGTGACGCTCTCTGACTTGACTCGGACTTAGGGTCACAACATTCACATATGCATATTCCTTTGAAACCTTTGTAAAGATATTTATTTAGATGAATGTGAGAAAGATCCTTGTAGTAATTACGAGAATAATCGTGACAATTACGTGTACTATACAAAATATTGTATGTAGAGTAGTGTAGTGTATTCATCTTATGTTCTAAAAGGTACTTCTGCTTTATTTTCTACTAATATAGATGCAATTTAGTCTTCACTTAAAAGAACACAAATACAAAAATTGCTCCAGGGGTTGTGAATAAACCTGTATAGTAAACATAACCCTATATTTGTATCTTATTAAAATATATCCGAAGGAACGTGCTTAAAGCGTCGGGGTCAAAGCTCAAACCCGTGAAGCTCTCATCGTAAGACTATCCGGGTGCCGCCAAAGCCTCAAGTAGCGTGGAGAAAACCGTGTTTCGAAACTCATCCATAAGGCTTTATGGGCTTAATCTCTTGCCATTAATAACAGTGAAAATATACATAGAAAATCGATATAATCAATGAAATATGAAAAAAATAGTGTAATAATAATTAATGTAAATTATGAAGAACTTATAATCACTTCTGATCTGAATGATGATTTGATGTTCTGATCATCCTGAAATGTTGTAAAAGTCAGCAAAGAATTAATGAAATCTACTGGGGATCGGGTAGTACCTGTTGCTAATATTTTATATTAACGCCATCAAAAACAAGGAGTTATCATCCCTCCGAAGTTCTTTCCGCCCGATACAGATTAAGAAGGGCTGTGAATATACGTATATGGTGGATAGAATGGAATACAATAGTAGATTAACAATAGGGTCAAAAGTCACGCCTCACAGTCGCTCTGCGGTTGCACTCGGAAGGCAAATTGCTAGCGCACGAATTACGCAATAAAAATTCCATTTTTGTCTCTTATAATAACAAAACTGGAGAAGGCATAAATTGAGATAACCCAAGGCTCTACGTGTAGCTGTTATTGTTTTGTTTATGCCGTATAAGTACGATTTCGTTCGCTTCAAATTGTTGAAAAGTACCTGAATAAACTGATTTAATTTCGTGTAATCCAAACCTAATATTTAGATTGTTCTGTTGTTAATATGTATATCTAAAATGTAATCCATTATGCATACGCAATTGAAACAAACTGTACATACTTTAGCTGGTTTATTAATAAATGTAATCAAACTATCTAAATCTAAATTTCATGTTTACGTAACTCACGTCCAATTTTCACGTATTTCCCTGAATCTTCTAAAACCACGGCTACTCATTATGACGCGGCATAGTTCGAGCAAGTAATGCGCACACGCATATTCCGCGTTATGTCACACAAATCAAACGAGAGAGAGACACGTGCGGGCATCGGGGGGCGACAGGCAGGCTTATTGATTCTGACATTTCGCTTAAAGACATCTTGGTGAAAGTCTGCGGCCAATTTAGCCCATGCGTAATTCTTTCGCAATCTTATGAATAGATCAGGCTTATGTCAGATAGAGATGGTGTATGGGTTTCCGTTAGATACGTCTGAAAGCTGGATATGAAAATTATGATAAATGTGATGAAGAGTAATATAATGTATTCACAGCTCATAAAATGTTCAAGATGAATATAGGCGTTATAAAATATATTGATTAGCGGAACGTCCAATAAACCAATTTTTCGAATACCAGTATATGTTAATTAGAAATATTACAATTTAATAGACTTAAAAGTACTCTGATTTAAAACAAACATGGCTAAAAGTCGCATGTAATAAGTCTGGGGCCCAAGTCCACTAATGCTTTTTGCAAAACATCAGTTCAATAACAGATCAGTAATAGTGTAAAATTAGTAGTGGATTAGGAAAAGGGTCAAATTTCACAACTTTTAAAGCGAAATTTCTCATTATCAATGGTGAAATTTGACACTTTTACTAATCTTCTACCAATTTCACACTATCACTGATCTATCTGATATTGAACTGCGTATGTGCTAAAACCGAATAGACTTGGGACCCTGTACTCAATGAACTTTATGTTCTTGGACATTTAAAGCAGTACTGTAAAAGTTCGTTTTAAAACCTTGTTTTGTGTCACTTAACGTGGCAATTTTATTCGCTTACCACCCATGAAATGTGTGTTTATGTTTGAAATTTTGGCGTAATATGGATATTCGTGTCAATAACATTTTGCTCTGAAACACTTCTCTCGTATGCGTTAAATATGCTAAATAGTTTCAAAATTGCATGTTAAAATGGAATGGCAACATTTATTGGTTGGTTACTAAAAACTATTTCACCAAAACATTTCGACATTATACACGTAAATCAATTATTTGTAACCATGGAGTATTTTTCCATATTGCTCAAATGTTGAGTTAGTCACAGTTTTTACGATGCATGATCAATTAATGCATTTTACAACGAACATACGTTCTTTATCATGTCATTTTATTCTCTTTTCTCAATGGATTAACATTTAAATTAAGTTTTAGATTCAATAATACTATCAATAAATTATACTTATTCACTTAGCCTTTAGACTTTTTCAATTCTTATTAATAAACTCTATACATACGATAACACACAAACCTAGCCAAAACCAGTGTTTGCAATGTGCTAGTTATCTCACACTCTTGTTTGCTTTCCTATTCTGATCATTGTCTGAATCGATATGCAGATTACAGATTATGCCTTTCCAGTAAAGATAACTCAATTCGCGCGGCCGTTCTAGGCGCCTTTTCAAAAATGGCTATTCACTCGAGAGAACGTCAAACGTTGACCTCACGTGAAAACACAATAACATCACACGACCGGAGAGAAAGTAATCTTTTGTGGTAATTAAATGAATTCGTCTGTTTGTGAAATGTCTCTTTGTTGTGGCCCTGTATCATCGGTGTAGCTTAACGGATTAACTACGATTGATTGACGCTTATGAATATACTAATTACTAAACCTTTTTTATTTTCGTTATGAGTATATAGTATTTATATAAATTCCATTGATCATACAGATATTGTACAGTCATAGTCGAGAGATTCCGTATAAAGACGACACGGCGGAATACGAAAACTTGTTTCCCCGACAGGCTTTTGTTCTTCCTTCTCAAATTTTCACGAAACTTTATCAAAATGTTCAATGTATGACTTTGTTATTAAATAATAAAATATATTATAAATCCAGGAACATTAGTATAAGACCTAGATACTTAGCGATTACACTCGCCGCTGTCATTACATTGCCAATAGCTAATTGAACGTATGTCTTCAGTCCACTTAAGCGCTTACACTCCTAAGAGACATTTCCTTTCTACAAGATTGCTTCTCATGTTCTCTTTAAGTGCGATTACGATGAATATCAGTTAATAAGTTCCTTGTACACATTCATACTCGAAATGTCGTGCCTTAGTCAATTGTAACACATTTAGCTGTTATTACTTCCCTATTTTATGATGGGTTATGAATGTGTAAGTTTACTTATTCATAATTTTAATCGCATATAGTGGTTGCACATAGCTCTAGCGCATAAGACATAAATTACATAATTTTTAAATCATAGTAAACATATTTAAAGTCTTGAAAAGATGCTTTAATTCCTAGGAACTTTAACAATGAAGTACATATCTTCACATCATAATAAACTCTTAATTACGTTTGCGCCGTACCCTAGCAACTTACGATTTATTAGACTACGAAACAATCTGAGCTGAGGAAATAAAAAGTCTAGATTCACTATAGTATTATGAACATAGTCTCACATTCACAGCTAATGCAACTTATATTACGCAATTCAATCGCAAAAAACTTCCATTGTTTAGAATTAACTAACATTAATAACAATGTAGGTAACTGTTTGGCTAAAAAGCTTTAATTATGTATGTAAATGATCATCATCATGAACGAGAAAAACAAGAGTCATATAACAAGTGTAGGCCGTAATGGATTTATTAATGAATCAGAAGTATATTTATAGGGAAAAAATACTTTTCTTCCTTTAAAGTTTGAAATTTATACCTACTACATATATGTATTTGCCCGAAAAACTTGAGAATTCGTAATATTTTTCTGTCTGCAATTACAGATATACCGTATGGCAATGGGTGTGATATGTATGTGTGTATGCTAATCGAATTCTATGAGTGTGATGATGTATTGGTCTTAATTGCATATAATTCTTTAAAAATCTAAACACAATTTTAACCCAAATTAATACTCATTTTTAAAATTCGATACCCCTATAAATACTACATCATACAATCTATCCATCGATGAGTAATACATGCTTTACGTTCAAGTAATAATGTATGTTTTTCTTTTCTTTCCAGATACCAGCGTTTATCTTTGTGATTTTCATATCACTGAGCGCGGCACAAGAAAGCTACAATGAAAACAACAGCGTGGAAGAATCGAAGCCCTCAGTACGACTCGACCCATACATAAGAAAAGCTCTTCTAAGAGCCCTGAAAGAACTTGAAGAAAACGAAAATATTTCAGGCGAATCTGTAGACTCGACAACAGAATCAGAAATTCTGCAAACCGGAGATGATGTGTCAAGCTTAACCCCAACTGCTGTACCGCAGGAACACATCCAAGTACATTCATTCGTTGTGAATGGCCAGTCAGCGTTTGCAAACCTCTCCTCAAACAGTAGACCAAAAACGATTTCTAAGAAAATATCAATTGTTGCTTCTACAGCTGGAAACGTAGACAGCAAAGGTTCAGCATCAGTGACAACGCCATCTACATTCAACGAAATATTCCAATCTAGAGAATCAGTCAATGTCCAACAAGTAAGGAGCATTTCTGACTCTAAGACGAATAGCGACAAGAAATTTATCGGCAAAGATGAAAAACCAAAACCTACTACGACCACTACAACAACTACCACAACAACGACTACACCAAAACCAACACACAACGACGATGGTGAAAACATCGAAGATGTAGACAAAAAAGATGTTCAAGTGTTCCAAGCTCCTCTTGTAGCCGCTTTCACTGTACACCAAGATGCTCAAGGTCTACCTAAAAAAGTTGTCCCCATATACCAGCAAAACAACCAAACGCCTTTGCCTGTACAACCAGCGCCGACCGCTATCACTCCACAGGCCATCAACTTTAGTCCTCAGACACCTTCAATCATTCCAAGCATTTCCATCCAGCAGAATCCCCTTCCAGAGAATAACAGGATCGACGAACAAATAGCTCTGCAAAGGCAATTACAAGAGAAGCAAAGGTTCCTTGAGGAACAACTACGTCTTTTACAACAACAGCAGCGCTTACAAGAAGAACTATTAAGGAGACAACATTTCCTGTTACAGCAAAAAGAAGCTCAGAGACAGGCATTCCAGGCAGAGCAACTTAAGAATCAGCAATTAGCCCAGCAACAGCGACCTCAAATACCTCAAATCAATCAACCAATCAACAATTTCCAAAACCAATTCCAACAACCACCCTTGAACAATGTACCTAATCAATTCCGCCCTCAGGCCAATCAAGTATCAATTCAACCCAGTGTATCAATTGATCAAAGTAATGTTATTAACAACCAACAGCTTCCGAGCAAAGAGGCCGTCGATTTCTTGATAAACCTACGCCAACGACAAGCTTTAGGCCAATTTCCGTTACAAGAAAACCATCTGCCTGCTGGAATAAGTAGCTTTCTGAATGCTAATAACATTCCTAATTTCCAACAGGCGACCAATTTTAGACCCGTAGATGGCCGTCAAGCGAACCGAGTGTTCAGACAGGAATCAGGAGTAGGCAACTTCGGTTTTAACAATTTCAATAATAACAACAACAATTTCAATAATAATAACAATTTCAATAACAACAACAACTTCAATAATAACAACAATTTCAATAGGTTTAATAATTTCAATCCCAACAACAATTTTTTTCAACAACAAAGGTTTAATCAATTCAACCCAGATTCCGAACTAAAGAATTTGTTGGTTCAAAATGGACTCAATGGTAGGAACCACGAAGACTTGAATATTGTCTCTAAGGTATTGTCATTGAACCACGGTGTTCCAGTCAATAACATTGTATCGAACAGACTACCTTTTGACAGTAGAAGGCATGTCAGGAATTAAATTAGTGTTTAGTACGCTAAAATGTGTATTAAATCAGAATGTAAAGCCTTCAGGAGTCTTCTTATAATATTATAAGTACTTAGTTTGTTAAGTACCTCATTAATTAGTACAAAACAACGAAAACGTATGAATAAATATTTCATGGTGAATTTTTAAGATTTTGGAAATATTCTTGTTCAATTTCTATCCGTCAAGAAAATGTTAACATCAATAACCAAAGAAAGCATCAGTTATCTTTCCTTAATCTTGTTGTTTTGTATGAAAAGCAGAAATTGTTAGAAATAAAAACATATTTATTTTACTTTGTAAGAAAAACTGCCATATAAGTTTGTAGTTTAGTTGTTCTTCATTGGTCGTATTGGGAATTTCGAAATGGTTATTGAACTAAGCAGAAAACATTTCAAGAATAATCACTGAATATTTGAATTAAATAAATGCATTATTTATTTATTTCAATTTTGTTATAACCATATTTATTGTGTTTTTCATATATTTGATATATCATGTCATCATTCAAAATTATTTACTATTTATAATGTATAATATAATACGAGTAATGGTGAGCGAGTATAGTAATAAAAAAATAATATTTACTTTGAAGAGAAAAATATGTTTTAAACCAATTTTAGAATTAAATAATTGCATAAATCTTCTAAACATGACGATTGAAAGTATTTGATTAAAGATCTGTCATGTACCCAATTATATGATATTAGAAATAAGGGTTCTTTATATCAAATAATACTTCAATGAAATGTATTTTAGAGATTATTTATAACATCTACTCGTACGAAATAAATTTAAGTATTTTGTACTACAATGAATTTGATATAAAGTATATTATACTTATCCAATATTTAAAACATAAAATTACTACTCTACCATTCATTTTAAAAATTTATATATTTTGTGTTTTTTTTAATTTATAGCATAAATATAACCGCAGTTTGCACTATTGTACAAATGATCACCCAGTCATATTGCTATTGTTAAGAAACAACTTTGTTTTGTAAATAATTTTAATTTTATTTTTACATTAATAAAGTACCTATCTTAGTTATATTTCTTTTTATATTTTCAACTACCTTCCTTTAGACATACTTACAATTATACGAGTATACATCACTTCCTTCTCCCTACAGAGAAGAAAACAGAGATCGTAAAAAACGAAAAGCGGGATCAAAAAATTAAAACTTTATTTAGTTTGAAATATTATAACTTTATACAATATATAATTGGAGCCACACATTTGAAATTAATTTCGGAATATACCACAATTGCATAGCAAAAAGACAAGCACTTTCAATGCCATCATCCTTTGCAAGGTAGTTCGAGGTACTTTTGTCTATAACATACTGATAGCAAAACATAGTAACTTCAAACCTACGTGAAAATATATGAAGAAGATACTTAAATGTACATAAAAATTAATTACTAATACACATATACAGTTACATTTAATTTATTCATGATCATGAATATGCATTTTATGGTCGTTATACAGGGTGGCACATTCAAAACGGTCAGTATGAGAAAGTCTGAAATTATAAGAGATACGAAGATTTGTTCTTAGGAACCATGTCACCGATTTTGATAAAAAGAAAAACTGCATTCATACTTTGTTTGAAAACAGAACTGTATCCAGTACGGGAATCGAACCCGGTTGCTTTGAAAAAATTAAATAGCACTTTTCTCTTTTTTTTAAAAATATCGATTGTGTAGGTCTTAAAACTGTAAATTTCTGTATGAAACATGATGTCGATAATGAATAAAATGCATTATTTTGGCATACTTTAGTTTATCATAGTAGGTGTTCTAAGTGACCACCGTTGTTTTCAATACAATATTCAACACGTTTAGGTAACGATCTTACTATTGAATTTTTTATTTTCAAGTGGTGAATTTGCGTCAAAATTTACTCTATTGCTACTTTTAGGTCTTCAACGGTGTCATAGCTTGTTTTGTAAAATTCATCTTTAACTTAACCCCACAAGAAATTTTCAAATATGGTTTAACACGTTAATTTAAGTAGACTTTTCAATAGATTGTTAGTGTTTGATTACTGTAGATAACAAAACCTCATTAGCAAAGGATTTATGCAATGCTAATGCCACATGATATGGTGTATGTAACAAGTAGAGGGGTACAAAACTACAAACAGCCATAGAGACAATTTTACATGGCTGAACTTGTTGAATAATGTAACGGTGTATGTAAACTACTATGATGAACTAATGCCAAAAAATGCAT
Source organism: Leucoptera coffeella (assembly GCA_030578115.1). Lineage (NCBI taxonomy): Eukaryota > Metazoa > Arthropoda > Insecta > Lepidoptera > Lyonetiidae > Leucoptera > Leucoptera coffeella. Next base: position 276,950 of record JAMBLF010000276.1, on the reverse strand, counting down.
TTTATTCATTTTCGACATCATGTTTCATACAGACATTTACAGCTTAAGACCTACAATCGATATTTAAAAAGAAAAAGTGCAAGTTTATTTTTTCAAAACCACTGGGTTCGATTCCCGTACTGGATACAGTTGTTTTTTCAAACAAAGTATGAATGCAGTTTTTATTTTTATCAAAATCGGTGACATGGTTCATAAGAACAAATCGTCGTATCTCTTATAATTTTAGACTTTCCCATACTGACCGTTTTGAATGCGCCATCCTGTATACTAGATCTTTTATTATGTACTGACTGCCCAGTTTTTACTAATATGTACATCCATAAGTTAGGTGCCGACTAACGAATGTTTTTAATATTATAAGTGTCATGAGGCGGTGACAAAAGCCTACCTCTTATCATGTTTGGTGGATGGTTGGCGGGTGGTAGCTTTGTTGTCAAACAATAGGCAAAATTTTACAATTTGTACATCACGGCTTCATTTCTGACTGCCTCATCGTCAATTGTGACGTCTCAGTCTGAAACTACATACTTTCTATGACTTATATAATTTCTGAGCGAAGAAGATAACCATAAATAAAGGTTTGCATGTTAGCTAATCAAATTAATATTAAATCGAAGCCTCATTTCACAATAAATAAGTAAAGGCCTTATTCCAATGTACGTTATCATAGATTATACGTTAGTCCATAGACCGTGAACTGTACCAGAAAACTTTATATAGAGTTGCTAAACAAGAAACAAGAAATCCGCGGAATAAGGAAAACCATTGGCATAATCATAAAGATTATTTTTTCACATATAAAATTGCTACATGTTATTATTATAATTGTATTTTTGAAAATTTTCTAATACAAACTAATCTTTCCAACAATGGCCGACACTTTTTCTTTTCATTCTAAAAATGCTAATATAGAGATCGCGCCACATAAATTGGCAGTTGGAGGCGTCGTCACAGTCGCGTAATTCAGTGTTACCAGTAAACACGCCAAAAATAGCACTCACTGTGCCATACGGCTCGATACATTATAGGTTTCATTTGTAACGGTCTTTGGTTGCAGAGCTATAAATTCAAATAAAACAAATTAATATATCAAAGTCAAAATATGTTTATTAAACTATTTCAAACATGATTAATAATTAACGGGACTTATCCTTCTTATTATATATTACATATATTATGTGTTCCTTCACTCTGTCCGCAATAGACCGTTTAGTCTGTCGGACGTAGGATGTCCCACAGCTGCAATCAATCTTATACCCACCCTTATATCTTATATCATGAGTATAAATCGCGAATCTCTTAAAACTATTATTTCAAACATGGCACTGAGCATTGTCTTTACATATTTTTTACCGAGGTTAGATCAGCGGAGACCCTAGCTTGGAGAAGAACTAACAAGAAACTCCGGAAATCAATTTATTATAATCACCCTTAACAAACATAAAAATTACAAAGAGTGGGCAAAAAACACAACGCTGGTAATACTAAATTTACCTTTCATACAAAATAAAACGCAATGGCGGAAACGTCAAATTTATTTCCAAGTTTGGCTACTGCCAATTTATGTGGCGGGATCTCTACTGCCAATTTATGTGGCGCGATCTCTATTTTGATTGATTTTGTGAAAAATATGTTTACAATAATTATAATCAACACATGCTCTGCAAAATAATAAATTGTATAGAATGACGTCAATTTTTTATTTAAACAGTGAACGTGCCGCTTAATATCCGTAGAAAGAACGAAACATTGAATTGATTCAATTAGGGACACGGTATCGAATAGAAAGTATCGATACAGTACTCATGAGTAGTCTCGATAAAAAAGTATCGTACTTGTAAAAGAATCGACACAAAAGTATCGATACCTCAAAGTATCGACTACTTTTATCAGGCAGGGGCCAGTGGCCTATCTACGCCTTACTTACGTCGCTTAGTCAATGTTTGTCAGTAAGTATCGTCTGTATCTTCATTCAGACGTAAAATCAGAGAGTGAAAAATAACAAATGGTACATAAATATAAGATAAATACAAACAACCTACAATAAGTAGAGCCGCAATTTTTTAATCAAAAATATTATAATTCCCATTCCTCCTCGGTACAATTACTTAAGAAAAGAAGTTTGTCGAGCCTCTTTGGCGATAGGCGGTAACGGGTTTTGGTAATTGCTATGGAAGTACAAAAAATTACCAATATAAAGTTTCAATATAAACTATCAATAACGCAAGAAATTCGATAAATATGTAATGCCACATGTTTTATACAACAAGCAACTATCAGTCATCACAACGACAACGAATAAAGGAACCATAGAGTTTTTTGTATAATTATTCCGTGTGGAAAGGCAAAGAGATTTAAGCCCATACAGCTGCAGCCAATGAACCATAGAGAACTGAACGAACGAGTTAGAATTAAACAACAGAAATGTGAATCCGGTTACCTATCAGCAATGGAACTAACTCTATGAATAAATGCTTCACCAATATTGAACAAGATGGGGTTACTAATGTTAACATAAATGATAAAATGACTAAATAAAAATAAAATTATTCGATACGATACCTGTTCATGAAGTACTTGTTAAGTAAAAGTATCGAACACAAAGTATCGAGTACAAAAGTATCGGTATCGAAATCAAACTACTCGATACCATAGAGTATCGATACATTTTTCGTGTCCCTAGATTCAATATAAAATAGTAAATTGAATTTCATTATTCCGCTTGGTCGTGTTTGTAATATTGTTTTGTTTAAATAAATTAGTTAATAAAAGTGTCTTGGATTCACTTAGTATTTTTCTTAAGACTAACAGTTGTAGTTTATTTATTTTCATAATTGCTGGTATTTATTAAGTATGGTTATAATGAATACACCCGAGGTTGGCAGTCTGGAAGAACAAGCACTAAAGCGAAAAGAAAGGCTTAAAAATCTTAAAAGAAAAGCAACAAACACTGATGAGGAATCCAACGAAGCTACAGAAAAGTTAACACTACCGAAGTAAGTTTCGTTAAGCTCCATTATCAAACCTACAGCCTCCTAAAATTCTACTTACAAACAATTTGTTTACTCAATAGTAGCTTATTTCCTGGCATGACAATGACCCAATTTTTTTTTAAATTGATGAGAATATTCACCTCACCTCATTTTGCAGTACATGATTCTTCTTTTCTATGTGGTTAATGTTAAATAGAAACAGTTACATCAACTCTATGCTGTTTTGAAAGAAATGATGAGTCTGATTGTATTAATGTACTTAACATTTCATTAGACCTTATGGCCTATAATTGGTATACAGTGGATTTCAAATGAAGTTGCTAGTTACACCTTGGTTGTAGCAACCATTCACCTATAGCCTCGTTAAATCTAAGTCCCTTGAATTAAAGCATACTTTAGTATGTACAAACATATGGCTATAGCAAAGTTGGAGCTGTAGCGACTGTTTTTATCAAAATGGTTTGCAATGAAGTCTTTGAAATCCCATTCAGATGTTGCAACCGGAGTTGTCACATCGGCGCCAAAGACACAAAAAAGCTTTCTAATCTTTTGTTATCCTTTGCACAGATGGTCAGCATACTTTACTTTTTGTTTATATCCCTTAATTATCGTTAAATACAAAATCCACTGTAGTTTGAACTATGTGTGTAAGTGGCCATAGAATCACTCACTTCACAATTACTGAAATGGATATGCAAACTTTTGACTGCATCAATGGTTGTAAAGGTTTTTGTTTGTATGAAACTCTCAGTATAAAACCTGTTTCAGTAGTTTCTTGTGTGATTTTTACATTGGAGACAAGTCATAGCTACAACGGTAACTTCACTCTGTCAGCAAGTTGTATTGAGTTAATAATTAAACATTTATATTTTCCAGGCCTAAGTTCCGCAGCTATAAACCGCAAGATGAGAGTTTGCAAGAAGCTAAATTGGAGGATGCTAAACCAGTGGAAGTTGAAGAGGAAGTCAAAGATTTATTAGAAGCTGGCAAAGAAAAGGTAATTTTTTATTATTGCATCCACTCTCACTGGACTATCGGCTCCCCAAATGCTGTGTATTGGTTGTCTTGTATTAAAAATAGTCTATCTCTAACTCCCTCATGGTATAAGTGATATTTTTGTGATTCAATTGCCAAAATGTAAATAATTTAAGATCAATAGCAGAAGCTGTACTGAAGTAATAAGAGAAAGGTATTTTAAGCTGATTGGGGTACATTGAGTTGATGGATAATATGAGGATGACAAAAGAAATACATATGTAGAGCCAAAGTGGAGGGTATGAGAAGGTAATTAAGTGTGAGTGTACTAAGATAGCCAATAGTCTCTGCCTATCCCATTCGGATGTAGAGGCGTGAATATATTTATGCCCTAAGAGTTGCAAACTTAGATAATGCCGTACACTATTACTAGTATACTAAACAAACAGCTCTCCAGCATAAAATGTAATCTATTGACTACATGTTGAAATGTTTTGCCATAAGCAGTCCCTTACTATTGGTATTGTTTCAAATTTCAGGTTGTCTTAGAAGAGCTAGATATAACAAGTTTAGCCCCTAGAAAAATAGATTGGGACCTCAAGAGAGATGTGGCTAAGAAATTAGAGAAGTTAGAAAGACGGACACAGAAAGCCATTGCTGAGCTTATATGGGACAGGCTAAAGAACGGGACGAGTGATAACCTTAGTGCAATGGTCACTATGGGTCAGACCAAAGCTGTTGAAGACGATTAAGATTTAGTATATTAATATGTGACTCATAATATAAAGGGAAACTTAACAAGTACGGTGTTTATTCAAGACTTACTTGTGTCTCATCAACTAAAGTTGTGTCTTATGTAACAGATCTTGCGTCCATCACTATTCAAAGACATTGATATATCAGTATCCACAGTAATATGTATCCTTAAAGTATAGGATTTTTCCACAACAGTTTTTATTCTGTGCAGATTTTAATCTTGGAAAATAGATTGTGAGATTTATTTAAAACGCTGATGCCCAGTCATTTACTGAAGTCATATGGGCACTATCACTTTATCTCTTTTTCGAAAGAAACCAACACAGGTAATCAAATGTTCCACTTAATCAAACAAATCCAAATAGGCGCGAAATTAAGTGTATTTTGACAAATGAGTATAAGTTTCTGTTTGGTTTGAATATGGATGGTACAATATGACGAAAAACAATTTATTTTAGTGATTTTTATAAATTAAGGTGTGCCAATAAACTATGTAAATACTATGAACATGTTGTTTTGATAGTAGTCCCTTGTTTATTGGATTATTGAGAGAAATTTGATATCATGTGTGTCAAGTAACTACCAAGTCCAAGTTAAGACCAAGAGTAGTCATACATCTTAATCTCTTTTCCTCTACTCAGAATACTCTATTGTCAAGTAACTTATTACATTTTTTCTGCGACATTCCAATATCTTTAAAAAGTGTATAGGATTTCTACCATTTTCCTGAATAACTAAATACATAAAATGTTCTTCTGGATTTCCCTCATTCAATCCTTACCCAAAATAGGTGGTATACGAATAATGCTAAGTTTAAATAGAGAATCTTCCAACTTTCATCTTATTGCGTTCTGTCATGCTAACGGGCCCAAGTCTACTAATGTTTTAGCACAATGGTACCTCAATATCACTCCAGTAATAGTGTGAAGTTGATAGTGGATTCAAAAGTGTCAAATTTCACCATTGATGACAGCAAAAGTGTAAAAATATTATTTCACAAACAACTTCACACTGATACTAAATTGATATTTTGCGAAAAGCATTAATGGAATTGAGCCCCAGGAAAGTAGATACTTTATTTTGTTCTACTAAAGAAGGGCAATTCTGTTAGAAATAAAATATGATAATAATTTTATGCACAATTTTATTGACTGCATTCAAAAATAGAATAACTATTATCTCTATTTACAATTAACTACTAGGCACTATATCACACTATACATTTATTTGTTTGAAGAACTTTAACTGAGATACATTAAATAGTAGACATTTACACTGAACAACATCAATAAATATAATTTAGTAAATAGAATCTGTTAATATCGGATTTCAATACAACACTCAATGTAAAAATAATAATGCATTTATAAATAATATTTTCTCTAAACAAAGAACTATAATTATTTGCTACTTATTAATTAACACCATTGAATTGACATAAAATGACTTATATTACTTAATATCTGCCTGTATGGCACAATTTGACCAGTTCCCTATACCTTTGTATCTATAGCAGCGATTCACAGTGTACTGTTAAAATTTTACTCCACATTTATCATATTATCATAGATCGTACATCACAAAAAAGGTTCTAAGGGACTGGCATAATATCGGTGGATGACATTTATTAGAAAAGCGAATAATAATCTCCATGGTTAGTGTCTTACTTGTACGAAGATTGAAGGAACTACTCACAAAACAATAAGAATCCTAATACAGGAACTCTAACTACACTTTTCTTAAGTTAGTACCACCAAAACACGACATATAGAATTCTCTAAGAAAAGTTATAACGTCTAATGTAAAAAAATATATTCTGAGATAGGTTTGGCTTCTCAAAACTCGTCTAGGATTCAGTAGCACCGTGACCGTTTGTGAAAGTTGCTTCATTTAAACATACTAGTAATTATATTTAGGACACTGTTACACAAATTGAACTAGCCCCTTGGTTAAGTTCTTATTAGAGTGCTAGTCAACGTTTATACATATTTATTTTAACAATATAAAATCATATAGTGTATAACAGCCAGACTAGAAAGCAGAAGAAAAGTATTATACTTAACTCTGTCTTGAACGGGTTTCCAACCCCGAACATCACGATTACCGTTCAAGCGGTTACCATTCGCTCCACAAACGTCGTTAAAGTCTAACAGAATTGAAAAAGATTTTGCAACAAAAATAAATAGATGTTATAGAAAATATAAAATAAATGTAATAAATAAAATTGTACTCGTGACAACCCTACTAGCTCCGCTTTTTCTGCCTCGTTTCCTCACTGGTTTCGCAGTAGTGAACATTTCATCAGGGTCATCCATGTCGTTGTATCCTAAATAGCTGTTATCCATATTATAGAATACGGTTCGATCGCCTACTGGTTGGATTGGTCTGAAATTGTGCTTTATCTTGCCATGGGCCGAACGCAGCTCTCTAAATGCCTCGATCTGTAATAAAAATGAGTGTGAAATGAGTAATTAGGTAAACGTAAGTAGCTTGATCAAGAATACCTATACTTAAAATCCTGTATGTACATTATAAATATATTCACGTCCCTTTTCGGGTGGACAAAACATATAAAATGTCCTTGGTCACTTATAGTATTGTCACGTTAATATGGAACATTGGTGACAGATTGCTAGCCCATCGTACTTACGATTCCATTGATTCTCAGTCATTACTCTCCTTTTAAAACATGCCGAAAATATAATATAAAAAAGCCATTGTCTTATAATACCTGATCATGAGCCAGTCTAATAGGTTGCTCAAAGTCCAGCCATATCACGACTTCGGAACACGGCGGGGTAGTCAGAGATCCTCTGTAAGTGAAGTATCGGCGAAGGTCGTATGGCAAGATGTTGAGGAAGGAGAAAGGATGTCGCATCACCACTGTAGACCCTGGATGGGTGACGTTGCCCAGGGCTGCCGTTATGTCGTCATAGGCTGGGTGGAAATGCCGGTCCAGCTGTGGATAGAACAATTTGTGTTTAATATTTTGGCAATGAGTGCATTTAAGCTATATGTGCAAAAATAATCACAACTAATTATGTTTCTTTTTTACTTTGGTTTTGTAACTGGCACTGGGCAAAAAATCCTCAAAGTCGGAGTTTCTTGTTGGTCGGGTTTCTTTCGAGCCAGCGCTTCCGAACCAACGATAGAACAAAAATACAAAGAGACGTAAGGTAAATGTTTTGACTTTCAATGAATGTACTGTACTTGTACTTATATTGAATAAAAACCTTTGACTTTGACATGGGGTCCCGTATCATACTATTTTTTTCGACCAAAACTTGAATCATCAAAAGGTGGCGTTATAAGTCATCAAAGCCAGATAAAAAAAATAATTACCGTAGTGACTGTGGTATTATATTATCTGTGACTTTGAAATACTTAAATATATAGACTATTATAGTGAAGCTAATATTAGGAGGAAGTGTATGAGTGACAATGAGGTGAAAGTGGTTATCAGGATCGGGTCAGATGGGGATCCGTGATCTGCGCCTAACCCTCTACAGGGAAACGGGCGTGATTTATATGTATGTTGCTATGAATCTGAATATATATAATCAATGACGAAGACTCAGTTGGCTTAAACTAAATGATTTAGATGTGCAATAGAATTGTAGTGTGAGTTATACAGGGTGGCGCATTCAAAACGGTCAGTATGGGAAAGTCTGAAACTATAAGAGATACGAAGATTTGTTCTTAGGAACCATGTCACCGATTTTGATAAAAAGAAAAACTGCATTCATACTTTCTTTGAAAAAACAACTGTATCCAGTACGGGAATCGAACCCGGTTGCTTTGAAAAAATAAACTGGCCCTTTTTACTTTTTCTTTTTAAATATCAATTGTTTAGGTCTTAAGCTGTAAATGTCTCTATGAAACATGGTGTCGAAAATGAATAAAATGCATTGTTTTGGCATACTTTAGTTTATCATAGTAGTTTACATACTCCGTAACAATATTCAACAGACATGTAAAATCGTCTCTATTGCTGTTTGTAGTTTTGTAGTTCCCTACTTGTTACATACACCATATCATGTGGCATTAGCATTGCATTAATCCTTTAAGGAGGTTTTGTTATCTACAGTAATCAAAAACTAACAATCTATTGAAAAGTACACTTAAAGTGACGTGTTACACCATATTAGAAAATTTCTTGTGGGTTTACGTTAAGGATGAATTTTACAAAACAAGCTATGACACCATTGAAGACCTAAAAGTAGCAATAAAGTCAATTGTAACGCAAATTCACCACGTGAAAATACAAAATTCAATAGTAAGATCATTACCTAAACGTGTTGAATATTGTATTGAAAACAACGGTGGTCACTTAGAAAACCTACTATGATAAACTAAAGTATTCCAAAACAATGCATTTTATTCATTTTCGACACCATATTTTATGGAGACATTTACAGCTTAAGAGCTACACAATAGATATTTAAAAAGAAAAAGTGAAAAGGGCCAGTTTATTTTTTCAAAGCAACCGGGTTCGATTCCCGTACTGGACACAGTTGTTTTTTCAAATAAAGTTTCAATGCAGTTTTTATTTTTATCAAAATCGGTGACATGGTTCCTAAGAACAAATCTTCGTATCTCTTATAGTTTCAGACTTTCCCATACTGACCGTTTTGAATGCGCCACCCTGTATACTTAAATATCAGAACAAAATTTTAAGTTAATATTGATCTCCTACGAACTAACAAGATCGGAATCTTAGTATGAATGTAAAGTGTTCAAAAACAATGACTGAAGTAGATTTATTATTCTACAAATGAATAATGTAAACATATAAATCAAAGTTTGTTTCCCAGACATTATTAATAATGGTATGAAAATACAAATTAATAAGTTACAAGGTTTTACGTCACGCCTAATTGGAATAACTTTGTCACGTCCGAAAAAAATTTGTTCGTTTCGTCAAGCCTAGCAGTACCTAATCTGTAAAATAGGGTTGCCACGTTAATATTCCATTATTTTTTGTTTTCTTCCATATTATATTTTGTTACAGGATAAATTGTCCCAAAAGATTCCGATTAACAATGTTAGCAATACTAATATTGTCTAGACCAATGTATTGCGAATAAATCCTATTTGTTAAAGCAAATTGTTGGTAATTAAATTTGCAATACGATGCTAATCCATAACTTAGGTTTTTATTATTATGTAATCTTTACATTATTGTTCCGTCATCGATCGTCCCGTTGATCTAGAACTTTCCTTGCTGTTATCAAAACTAACAAACGTAACAGAAGTATTTCTCGCCCATATATTATATAAACTGTATTCCTGTATACTATAAGTAAAACTATTTGGCTAATAATAAATACGCATTCCAAAAAGTGAGATGGATCTATCTATCTATAATCTAATATTATTTAGAATTAACTATATCAGTCGCTAACCCTATGTTTAAGAGCATAGTAATTCCCAAATTGATTAATATATTTGAATTATTTTACATGAGTTAAAAGTTTAAAGAACGAATTAGCAAATTGAAAGGTTCTTTTATGTGTTGTTTCTACGCTTATCTTCTCGTAGTATATTAGGGACACAAAGAACTTTCAATATCAATCTCACGCCCTCGTCAACTCTTTAAATCACCATCTGACCCGTTGAACATATCTAAATAATATATTCAACATAAAAACATACGCTTCACGACTTGTGTATGTATATACACTCCCTTTTTATTGTGGCGGTGTAGTCAGAGACTTGAGTGCCCATCTTCGAAATTTCGAAGGCATTTTAGGTATGGATCACTCAAAGCCTGTGTTTCACTAGATAGACAGTATCCAACGTGATAGGTAGTGAACCGTGTCGCCGTATATAGGCACTGACCTATTCCGAGGTATAGGCAAGTTTCCTCACAATGTTTTTCCCTTACCATTAGCGACTGTAAATTATCTACGTAAATGAAAAACACTTATTTAAATTTCTTTCATTGCTACATGTCAGAGCCGAGATTGGAACCTAGGACCTTTCTCATAACAAATCAGAGGTCATACCCACTGAGCTACAGCCGTTAATTAATATTACAATGATTAAAATTTGTAATAGTCTTTACCTAGCAAGTAGTTTTATAGTCAAAACGAAACAAAACTAAGAACTAACCAGTACGATGTACTACCTAACCATATCATACGCATTACTGACAAATTCAAAACATATCATAAACATTGAAGACCATTACATTTATTACCTTTAAAATCACTTACCTCGTAAAAGAATGCCAATACGCTGAGTCCATCTGGATGTTGAATGGCATCTTTAAAAGTACCATATTCTTCCTTATAGAACACCATATGCAGCTCCATTGGAAAACTGTAAAATGAGTATGCTAAATGTGATTTAAGAGCAAGTAATAGTTAGCTATAACGTTTTTATGGACTGATTTGAGTACCATGTAATGCGTACGCTTTATTACCAGACGGCAGGTTTTATTTAAGATATTAGGCATTTGCAGATCTTTATTTTAATTTTATGAAACCATAAAAGTAAAATCTATCTGCAATATTTGCATACATTATCATAAATTTCCATTATCAGTTCCCACCCAGAAGTATAGTAATAAAACTTGTTTACCTGTATTTATATACATACTCATAGGTTGCGCATTTCTTACCCCATAAAGCTAAGCTAATATTCAACATTAACTTGAGAATATGGTAATAACTAAAAAAGGCAACCAGTACCTTATGAATAATAAATGATTTTTTCTGTCATTGACTTATATACAATACTCGTCTTTATGATGAGTAAAAATCATTTGAGTTGGATTGACATTAGAAAACATAATGTTAGTTTTCTTAACCCTAGTGGGATAGTTAGAGCATTGTGTTGAATCCGTAACCGTTTAGAATGATATAGAACTGGCCAATGAAAATATTTATGATATATGTAGGTAATAATTTCAAACTATTCTATTCATAGAAACTAATTCATGATTAGATGTCTCGTCATAGACAATCGTGTTAGGTTTAGACAAACAAACGTGATCTAGTGTTTATATACTCCAAGGTTTCACGTGAATATGCAAGTGTGAAAATACTAATCATATACATGATCATCTGATCAGTGTACTAGGTATTAATGCTTCTTCGCAATTGCGGAGATTAACCAGCTATCCTCTTGGCTACCCCGCAAGGAATAGAAACATACAACATAACAGAAATACATGAACATGTACCATTAAACTTTGCGGGATTAAACGGGGTTGCTTTAAATTAAACTTGGAGGTTCAACTATCCTTTTCCGAAACTGCGGAGGTTCTTTGGGCACCTCGAACCCATTTGTTAACCAGATAGCTAGTACTTAACGTACAGGTACAGGAAACGTAGGAAGATGTGGGCATCCAAAGCACTAACTCGGCATTAACATTGTTGTTATTACAAATATATAAAATCAAAAAGTTTAAAGATCGCACGTGTGCTACGCAAGTTTAACCTTTTGATTTAAAGGAAAAGAGCCCCAACGACTAAGCTACTCTCTATTTTATTTAACTTATAATATTAATAATAATAAAGCATGCATGGTATTGGATGTTATTGCATAGGCTTGTGCATATTATTGTCGCACCAAAAAGGTTCCAACTCAGCTGGGTATGTTGCGTTTGGTGGCAAACGATATGTTAAATAAGGTTAAATCAAATTATATTATATTTGTAGTATAAGAATATAATGAGAGCACTGACCTGCGATGGTTGATGGTGGCTTCAGAACCCAATGTATCGTTGTCTCCCCAGTGAAAATGCATTTGCTCGAAGATGTAGTTTCCGTCCAATGGACCCCCACTCACACTGGGATGGGGCTCATTCTCCACTTCTATTAGGACTGGAAACAAGAGAAAAAGGGAGTTATAATACCCGAAATAAGTAGATAGAAATTCAAGCTTTAAGGGAAATGATAAGAGATTAGTTGACATCGCAAAGCACAATAGAATAAAAGTTACATTTTTATACCATGTATTTACTGTAAAATACATGCACACAATATACACAATTGGTACTCGTATATTAGATGCAGTGAAAAGGCACTGCCTCAGTATTCGTGGTAACACTGATCCCCGTCAGCACCATATCTATATTTTAATAAATTTACAAACATAAATTATGTCAGATAAAAAGTACGCATAAATCAACTGATTTTCTTTATTTGATTCTCTAACTTACATTAGTGTAAGTTATTTTAAGCAATCAGTGTTACTTATGATTCACAACATTTTTAGCTGAAACCGACTAAAAATATAAGTAATCGTAAGGAGACGTCTATTCACACACGTGGATTGTAGAAATTGTTACGTATCAATTCACACCTCGCTAAGTGAAGGAAAATATCTAGAGGAAACCCCTATCGAAAACTATGTGCTCAGTAAATAATCCTACTGGTATCATTTTATATTGTTAGTGACACAGCCACTGTCACAAATACTTATAAATTTCATAAATACATTACATTAGTAAGCTAAATATGAAGAATGTTTTTTTGGTCCCGTGCCATGCTAGCAGGGACGTAAATATTAGAAAGCTAATTAGCTGCCATTCTTACCAGCATGTCGTATAAAGCCACGAGTGGTCAACGTAATGATATATGTAAACATATATTCTAATCGAATTGACCCCTAAACTCGACATTAAAGTAACTAAGGGAGTATTGTAATATCCGAAGTTTATCTCCCCCAAATTCTTAACTACGTATTATTCGTAAAGGTAAATTTTAATTTATTGTATTTGTACCAGATATTTAAGTATGTAGAATGCTGAACTATAATCAACTCACGTGTATGTCCATTATTGCTGACGTGGACATCATCAATGGAGTCATTGAATCCGGAAAATTCAAGATCCGGGAGAGACACCTGTTTCACTCTCAATACATTTATATTGATAGGACTTTGGTGTTTGCCCGCGCACTCTCTGTACTTCTCGCCCCAATGTTTTGGACCTGTGAGAAGAATAAAATATAATTAAAACAATATGTTTTATTATTACATACATTGTCCCGTGCTATCTGGGACGTAAACTTGTTGCCATTCTTCCCGGCATGTTATAGGAGACGACTCAACGAATAAGGCTCAATCGGAATACTGGTAAAATCAAAATGTAATTGTGATCTGATAGGTTGCTAGCCCGTCGTCCAATAGATTCCATTTTACCCTTAGTCCCTAATTCGCCTCCTACGACATGCCGGGAAGAACGTCAGCTAGTTAGCATTATTCACAGAACATTGCAGTTAATAATCGGCCTATGATTATTATAACTCACCAACTATTCCATCGTACCCGTATTCAGCGCATCCAGCCTCATCTAGTACTGAAACAAAAGAAAATAAGTAATTAAGAGAATACTGCTTTGCTATGGAAAATTACAAATATTACAACTGCTAAAAAGTGAGCAACTATTGGCCGTTTCCAAACTTAAATTATTTTATGTCATAAAACATAAACAAGTATATCAAATTCATTGAAAGTTAGTAATTATTACTTTCGTAGTTGACAATTGAGCTTCACCGATGTTGTTAATTTACCAAGACAACAATAAAAAACATCATTGTTTATTGATTTTTGTTTGTTTTACTAAGTATGTGATGTTACCAATAAACAAAGGCTTGTCAAAGGTCTATTCCCATAGTGTCAGATGTTTTGTTTAACCGTGTAAACGTATTACAATTAATTTCCTTGTTTATATATGTGAAATTACATGCTTTGGTTTTATTTGGTATTTATTTATTTTCATAAAGTATTACTTTTTGTGTTTAACTTTAGATATACTATTGGATACCATCTTATATCCAAATACTTACTGTTTAATATATAAACGATGAATGATTAAAATTTCAGTTATTCTGAACAATGCTATTAGTTAATTAAATACTCGAAGAGTAGTTGTTTGTGTCATTTGCGAATACACGAACCCATAACACGTTACAACAAACTCGTATTTGGTAGATACTTTATTCACTGTAACCATTAAAAAGTTTTAAATATTTAAGATAAATTAATTAAACAATCTTAAAACAGTGAAATATAAATTAAATCACAAAATAATTATTAATCTGGTTCATAAACTGACAGCGTACACGTTAGATATTGAATATAGTTGAAGCCTCCGTAATTGAGTTATCCTACTAGTAATTTTCTAGGCGGATAGATACTAAAGTATTGATAGAACAAAGTCATTCTTCCTTCCTTATACGGTAGCTTAATGCATGTATGTAACTAATATAAATACTTGTCCTGATTAAAAAAGTAAGTAATTTCTTCCGCAACTAAGTTTTCTAACAATTTGTTTAAATATAACACGTAACTTGACAAAACGAATTTCGATGGAATGTTTTCTCGGAATTCTACTACAAATGTTTGCTCTATATATAAAGAAAGTTATTTTGCTAAAATACCTAAATTTAAATGTTTATTTTGTAGATTACCTAGATGAAAATTGGTTCAGTCAACATTATTATTGTACTAGACAGAAATAAATAGAAATACTTGAGATGTCATTTGCAAACATGTATAAATATCAGTTTGTAATGTGAGTAGTACTATTTATAACATAAATCTAATCAAAGGAACATTAGCGCAATGTTAATAAAATATGAGCATTATTATAATTAAGTCCAATAAATTATATAGTAATTAACTTATTTTTCTTCATCTTACTTAGGTACTCTTCTCTTTCGTAAATTTTTGATGTCGGGATTATTATATTTGGCACCAATATATGCAGTAACCTATATCAATGCAACTCTACTCCGATAATTTTGCTAAACGAACGCACGAAATAAACGAGAAAATATTGAATCTATAAGACTATGTCAAACCCGAAAATAATTATAAAACAATGAAGTACATATATGTACGTGTATATAGTACCTATACTTTTTTCTAGACTATATTGAAACAAGTAAAATAATCATAATTACGAGGTAGATGTGTGCCATCACGTTGGTAAGTATTTGTAATTACTATTGTTGATGTTGACTATCAGATTAATAGCCGGAAAAAACTGATTATTTTGTCAGGCCTCGCAAAACGCGATGCGGAAGCAAATACATAATATCCAGGGATATTGTTACACAAGAATATAAAATAGTAGCTCGTTATAAAGCAATAATTAGAATTTGTTTTATAATTTAGTCCTCTATGTCATATGTATAAATAAATAAACTTCTGCCTTCAGTGATAACATTTTCTCAGTCGCTTATTGTATATCCATGATAAATAAATCAGTACATTCGAACCTTTGTTACTCTAAGTTCTAAGTGGTACCTTATGAGTTTATCTCGTAACTGGCATATCCTGAATTCAATGAAAAATATATATTTAGAGCTATAAAGAAGCAACTTGTCTGACATATTCTGTACTATGCTATTTTAATAAACTATAGATACTCTTAATAGACGTTTAATAGACCTGACAATAAAAATTGGCTCTCATTAATTAAAAAAATTTTAATGTTTACAATACAATGGTATTTTATTGAGAAGATTGTAAGTTGTTCTCATAATGTGTAGTTCTTAAAATACCTGTTGTGTCCTTAAACAAATCAAACATAATGTAGCATTGGTCACATGATGTTTTTGATGTGTAAAGTTAATTAGCTTAATATTTTATACTGGAATAAATAAACAGTACCTATTTATCACATTAACAACCGGATAATAAAACAACTAGTTTCTTGAATTTCCAGCTTTTCACGATGGTCATTAATCGAAATTTTTTTATGAACAGGATAAAGGTCGAAAATCTAAATCATGTCTAATATAATTAGTGCAATAAATAATTTTATTATTTACAAAACTGATTTTTAAGTCGGATAAAAACGGGTCTGTTTTTGATTTTGTAATATACCTTTAAGTAAATACATTTCAGACGAATACACAAGCTTTTATATTCAGAAGTTTTAGTAAAAAAGGTATGGCCCATCTATGTGGCAGCTAGCACTCAGCCAGACAGATTATGGCGTATCTATATTTATTGATCATTGCCTATTGTTACAGGTCAATGTGCCATTATGACATCACAACCCCAATATTCATGGTAAAAATGAGCTAGGAGATTATATTATATCTCTGAGGTTCTGTTCATTCCGAAAGGGATTAAAGGACGTGAATATGTATTATTACAAGTCATCGTTACAGTGTTGTTTTATACACAAATACGAAAACTGTCGGAACTATTCTAAGTTTACCTCAAAAGGGCTCCCAATCATATGATGAATGCTTTGTTTACTATAACTTTTTCGGCTGGTTAATTTTCACACTCCTTAACTTCAAGGGCTGGCTTAAATGCCTTTGTTTGAACTTAACCTCGATGGTTATTGTCGCCCATGACCTTCATTAGCAGACAGTACATGGTTTGACAGCATCACCGTGAAAATAGCCACCCATTAACAAATGGTGGAATTACGCGCGAAATTGTGATTTGATGGTATCTACCTACGAACTACGGTTTTTTCCAACGAAAGGGTTTTTCGTTACGTGCTGGTCTGGGACGTAAATTGAACCCTAACTAGCTGTCTTTCCTACTAGTTTCTTAAAAGGCTAGTTAAGAACTATGGGTTAGTAGACTCTATTTAATGAAGGGTAAGGTAATCATTTTGGAACCGATATTCTAAATCATTAGCATCACAATACAATTATGCTATATGCAGCCGAGGTATTACGTCCCAGGTTCTGTCCACAATGACTCAAATGCCTACGGGTTTAAATAACCTTATTAAAGTACCTGATTCCTATGTTAGTCCTTATATCATAGTTTCATAATAACACATAATGATAATATTTCAAACACTACAATTTGTTGTGTACGCACTGAAAAAGAATTACATAATTATTTTTCTCACTTAACATCGTGAGACGTTCAGTTTTTTATCTTGACATCACATCTTTCTTGAAGCATGGGTCATAAACATTGTCACAATGTATTTGATTGGTTTATTAAGCATTACAGTTTCCATATATGTACTAGTAGGTCCTAATAAAAAGGAACAATGTTAATATGTATAATTTGTGTTCTTATCAACACTATGTTCTGACTAGCTGTTCATAGTGAGCAAGTATATGCCACAATGCCTATTGTTTACTTAATTGGACGGAACATACGAGATCCGGACATTCTTTAATCTTCAATGAAAGAGGTAATTGCTTAAAACTTGAAAGAGGATGCATGTTGTCTACAAGTTACTATTTTCTATGTTTTACTCGTGACCTTTTTATGCATTTTCCTGCTTAACCTTATTTAGGTACTCAAAGAACCTTAGATATACGCATCTCTTTCAATTATATGAATTTATAGCAAAGAGATTTTCTTGAAAAGTTTTATTTAATATACGTGCTTATTGTCCACAATCATTTAAGAAGTAATAGTACATATTTTAAAAACATATGTATATATAATATATGTATGCATACGTCGTATCTTTAAACACGTTCTAACCTCTTAAGGCGAAGAGAAACTTGGATACTTAATAACGCCTAGGTTGCCTTTCACAAAGCTGCAATGTGATGGCAATTTTATGGAAAACTAGTAACAGTTTACGATCCTATCACCTGATTCCATCTAATTACATACATACACATCACGCCTGATTCCTTGTAGAGAGGTAGGCAAAATCACGAATCGACATCTGTTCCGATCCACTTTCGCTTCATTGATACTCATAAACCTCATACACAATCGGTGGCTATAGGTACTTCTAACGTCACCCTTTTTCAATATGGCGTCTAATTCTATTCACATAGTCACTCCATATGACATAAGAAAAAAAGTAGCAGCTACACGTATATATTTAACACTTATAATATAGTCAAAGCCTCAAATATAATAAGTAGTTGTAAAAAAAACTCATGCATTGATAAATTCAATTGTTTATTCCTCTAACAAACAAATGCTACAGACCCTTCATCATTTGTTTCTAAGATATCGTAAGCAACGGATATCATCAAGTAACAACGACGTTATCTTACTTAATAATATTTGATAAGCATGGGAAAATACCCGACATACTGTACGAGTACGTGGAAGCAATTTAATTTACGGTCACGCCACATAGGAGATGCACAATGCAGGCTCTCCATCATTGTAATCTGGGTTGTGATCAATCAGAGCTGCAATGGATTAGGACCATTCATATCGGTACGGCTAGCGGCTGTTCGTATCGATACCGTGTGCTTATAAAAAATAATTAAGTACAACTAGATATTCATCGTCGCGTCGTTAGTATTGATAATAGCTGTTCTGTAAACAAATAAATGTTGTACATTCTTTCTTTAATAGGTAGGTTATTTATTTAGTAAACATAGCTTCAAGTTCTAAGTCATTAAAGACAAATAGTTTCACAAACTATTGTCTGTAGTTAAGAAATTTTACGAACATGAAGTACGTAATTTATTACTTGTACTAAAAGAGTTTTTTAGCCTTATTGAAAAACTCTCTTTCAATGTCATATTAATACATATATACAATTTCTGCAATCCCTTTCAGGGACGACAGAACCTCGGAGATCTAGTATGTCCTAGGTCACTTTTTAACAAGAATTTCGTGGTTATAATGTCTTATTTAACATTGGTAACGGATTGATAGTCCATCGCTCAATTTATTTCATTTTCATCTAGTCCCTTAGTCGCTTCCCACAACATTCCGGGAAGAACGTCAGCTAGTTATTCTTTTTACGTCTCAGACTAGCACGAGACTGCGTCCCGGAATAGCACGTAACAGCAACTATCTGTATAATAAATAACTGTGATATCAACTAGGAATAAAATTAAATAAAAATAGAATAATTAGTACATAATCATCTTTACATTATTAAAGATATTTACCGTTGTTTTATTTTGTTATTGTTCCATCATAAGCACTACTATTATGACACTTTCTCTTTTCTAGTTCAACAACAGTACTTCATTGAATATTGTTAAATGCAATGACCTACAATGATTTGGCTGTATGACGAAGCCTCTTACTAACACTTTCAATGTTTAACTTACAGTAATGAAAGTTAAACATGTTTATAGATACATACGCATTCACGTATATATTGTAACTACTGTAAGGATGCACATAACAAATGGTACCGAAAGATCTTTAATATTTATAACTGTTTTCGGTGCTGGTCAATACTATTCAAAGCCCTTAGTATTACTAAAAGTGGTTGGGGTATAAGTGGTTACAAGCATCTATAAGTAATGTCGTCTGAGAAAAATAAAAATTACATAACTTTATGCTACACATAATATATAATTTCTGAGATGGACAATCAAGCCACTGATTACCCACAATAAAAAAGCTAAAGTGCATACATAAGTCGTAAAACGTATGTTATGTTTGTTATATTATTATAGAATATTATTTTATCTTTATTCAACAGACTCTACGAATACTTTCTTGTTAGACTATTACAGGCCAAATAACCAGACGTGTGCACAAAATACAATGATGCAAGTGACCTTAATAACAATGTTTGAAATGCGTTAACCCACAAATGAATACAAACGACTTTTTTAACAATCTGTCAAGCAAAAAGATGACATTGAAAGATGGAAGAAAACAAAACATAAATTCAATGTCATTGTTGGCATCTTACTTGACTTACAATTCGGTGCTATAAAAACTGTAATATTAATACAAGAGTACCGGCGGCGTGACTATTGTTAGGTGTATTAAGACGTGCTAGTCTGGCACGTAAAATGAATGCTCACTATCTGCCGTACTCTCTGGCATGTCGTAGGAGGTAACAAAGGGAGTATAAAGATAAATGCAGTCTATAGGGCTAGGTAAAAAGAATTGGTCAATGAAGTAGCAACCTGTCAACAATGTTCTATATGACATCACACCCCGCTATTCATGCCTAAATATGACCTTATCGTGCCTCCGAGATTCTGTTCACTCCGAAAGGGATTAGAGGACGTGAATGTATTTGTATGTATGTACATAAGACGGGTCATGATAAAAGTTTTTAGGTCTGAAACAATTATGGATGTATAATGAACACATAATACATGAGATTAAGTTTAACAATTACATTAACCCTGATGTACACATCTGGGCAACCTAAATGGTTATCTTGGCCGATGGTCTTTCTCTTCTTTTATTTATATACCATATATTTTCCTTTTTTTATTAAATTACCATATTAAATTTAAATCAGTGTTTAATCAGGAAAAAATAGAGAGCCTTTTTTATACACCAAATGAACATTCATAAACCTAAACTATCTACAAACACATTGAAAAATACATCTCCATGTTTTTCTGTGTGTCTACAGACAAATAGCATAATATATATTATAATACCTACCTGACCTGAGGCGTGATTTCTTATCCATTATATTCCTAAACTACAGTAAAATGTTCACGCCATTTTTTTTACTTTTACTTAGTTCCTAAATCATTTATGAATAACATTTCTAGAACATTTTAATAACTTCTCTGAAAATTACCAATTGGTAATATCTTCTACCTTAACCTCAATTCATACAAATATTTGAGAGATTTATGACCATCTACCCGTCCACTTCTTCGATAATTAACATTGTTTGTATTCAGAAATGAACTATAAAACGATATTTTAGTATTCTAGAAACCTACAGAATACTAAAAAGTGTTGTTTGAAGCGCATCACATATGTTTAAATTTTAATGTCAAATATTTATTGAGAATTGTGGTTTGCCAAAGTCGTTATGAGTTCAAATAATATTTTAATATGTTTGAACTCATACGACTAATATAATTGATTCTTTTAACTAATATATATATTCACATTCTCTCTTCCACTCCTTTTCAGGGTGGTCATGACCCTGGAGACATGAAAACATCTTCCGGTAACCTATCATTATGTATACGAGTATATGTCATATGGAACACTGGTGACAGGTTGATAGCCCATCGCCTAATACATGTCATATACCTCCAGTCCTTTAGTCAGCTCCTACGGCATGCATAACTAATGTTATGTAAACATTTTTTTTATAAATAGATATACATATATTTAGGACATTTTAATTTTGCACATACTATATTTCAAGTCTTGAGGAGATAGTAATTGGTATTTTAAGATTCGAGGAAAAAGTATTGGGTTCTGACCAAATAACAGCGTTACCAGTAAGTTCTATACAGAGTCATATCAATCCATAACTGGACTTTCAGATATGCGTAAGCTACTACAAAAAAGTATTTAATCAGAGTACTTGTCCTTTTGTGCTGTTATCGCCCACGTGACTATTGTAAACTATTGAAAATCAAAACATATACGAGTAGTCACTCGCTTAAGTCAATAATTACACTATACCCAATAACAAAATGTTCAAATTTTTTTTGCTTTTCTTTAACTAGGGTACCTGGGATAGTACGAAAAGTACCGGATAATTTAACTTAAAAAGTATATAATTATATAGCTAACCTAACCTTCTACATGAATACATATATTAACGCCTATATTTCCCTAACAGGACAGCCAGAGACTATCGATCGCCACCTGGAACAGTCCTCACAAATCTCTCTTGCTTCACTCATACACATAAAATAAATATTTATCTACCTCTTAATTAAATTCTAATTTAATTTAATCTATGCTACCTGCGTTTTGAATCAAATGGGAGTAGCTGTTTTGTTTATATTATATGCTGTAAGAAGTAACAAGGAGATTATTCAGGCCTGTAAGTGTTGGTCTCGTCATTTTTATAATATTCGTGAGAAGATGAATAAAGAACTTTTTAATAATACGTAAAGTAGTGCAGTAGTTTCATTGTAGAAAGTCGAAGCTTAGAGTGAAAGACTTAAGTGAGCTTTC
Organism: Leucoptera coffeella; assembly: GCA_030578115.1. NCBI lineage: Eukaryota > Metazoa > Arthropoda > Insecta > Lepidoptera > Lyonetiidae > Leucoptera > Leucoptera coffeella. Next base: position 254,442 of record JAMBLF010000276.1, on the reverse strand, counting down.
ATTTGTTGAACTGCATCAAACAGACAATCTAAGTGAAAGATTGTAATAAAATGATAGCAGAAGAACGACTCTATCTATAATAATTAGTTCTTTGTCGTAAAATAATTGTTCGTGTTTAATCATACAAGAAATGTCTCGTGCCATCATAAAGAGATATCTAGAGAAATAATCTAAATTGAAGTTTACTAGTTTTTAAAGTTATTTGTGTTTTGCAAAGATGCTCTACAATCATCTTGGTACAAATAAATTAGAATTAGACAAACTACGTTCTTCATAATATTGTCTTTAATAACTAAAACAAAATATGGTATTATTAATGTAATGTCACTTATAGAATATCACTTAAATTTATTTGAGTTTTATCGATATGCCTAGTAACTTTTGATTGACATTAACACAAATACAACTATATATGTAGTATTATATAAAGCTCCTTGACCGCCTATTTTAATTAATGTTGGAAAATTAGGGCGTTACTCTACAAGTAACTGACAACAAAAACACCCTGTTATTAATCTGTTTTCTTCATAACTTTGAGTGAAGTAAGCTCGAATATTAATAGAATATTAAGCTATAAGGGAATTTCAGTCCAATATTAAGTTAAACTAGCAAGAATTAGAGCTTCAAACTTAGTAGATAGATTCGTTAAGTTATGATAATTCCTGGGTTATAATAAAAGCAATTATTTCATGTAAAATACACCACAAGGATGTTTTACCTAAACAAACATTAGTAAAGTTATGCATGAGGTGATATTGTCAATATTGGCACAATTATTTATCTAAGTGTCGTCAATTTAAAATAAGACATTTCAAGGAATACTGATCAATTGTATGCATCGTTAAACGTCACTCCACACAATTTTGAACGGATGTCTCTACGTTATTTTAAAAGAGGGAATATTATCAGCAAAGCCTTCTCAGTAAGAAAATGATAAGCTTATATGGAGTATAAACGACCTGGGGCTCAAGTCCATTGAGGCGTTTTAACACAATAATAGTTAAATATCAGTTTCAATAGTGTAAAGTTGGAAGTGGACTATAAAAATTCATAAAATTTCACCATTCATAGCGCCTTAGAAATGACGATACTTGACACGTTTGCTAATCTAACTAAACTATTTTATTATCTATTTTGTTATCTAAATTAACTTCACACCGATACTAAAATGATATTTAACTACAATTTTGCAAAAAGCATTAGTGGACTTGGACGCCTGATAAATCTATAGGAAAATTTACATTGTAACAATGTATGCGACGGCGTTGCATTACAATCTTTCTATAACATAAATATTTGATGTAAGGCACGTTCTGCGTGGACAAACATTCATACTCTTTTGTACTGCTATCGTAGATAGTATAAGGTTCTCTTGTCATATCAAAGTCATTGTTCGCACAGACGCCACTAATATGTAGTACAGAGCTTGATAGCGGGTTGAAAGTACTATTATATTCTTTTTGTTTACGTCTCGGACCATCAGGCTACTATTACTCATATAAGTATTAATTTATCCAAATTTCACCCTATCGTTACAGGATTACCTAATGTACCTAATAGGGAACACTGTATATGTTACATTTCATATTAACAATATCTATAACACTCTTAATGCGTATAACATTATAACAGAATGAAATCATTGTATTAACCTAACCTATAGCAAAGTAAATTCAATCCTACACGTGTGAATTTGCTCAGAAAGTCCTCGGCAATCAGGTTCAAGGTGACGCGAATGAGGGGTAAGTTTCTACATATGTATAAAAATATGAACGTTAGAATTCCTCACAAGTATTTTAAAAATACATATATACTCGTACATACGCTTCACGACTTGGGGTTACTCGAAGCCTGTATTTCACTAGATAGACAGCATCCAACTTGATAAGTAGTGAATCGTATCGCCGTGTACAGGCACTGGCTATTGCCTATCCCGAAGCATAGGCAGATTTCCTCACGATGTTTTCCGTCATCGTTAGCGACTGTAAATTATGTATGTAAATAAAACTCATATTTAAATTTCATTCATTGATAGGACCTTTCTCATGAGAAATCAGAGGTCTTACCCACTTGGCTACAGCCGCTGTTTTTGTTTTTTGTTTAATATAATATGAAATATACTATTAATTATATTTTATCGCCACTTCAAATCTCTAAAAAGATGTAATTTATTTCCGTATTATGTTTACACTAAATTACATGACACGATACCTTGAGTTCAACGAGTTATTACATACGGAACACGATGATGCATATTTGGCTCCTAATTGACACGTGCTCTGCCAACTATGTAGTTAGACACGATATAAAACAACTACTATAATATCGAGTATGATACAAAGTATTTTTAGAGTTATCAGTGAGTAATGAATACTATTGAACCTTTCCTTTTGAATAGTGAAGGGGTATACATTATATAAATATCGATTTATTAATTGATTACGTTTATGGATAATAATGGCCCTATTCAAATTTGGTGTATCAGCAACCGTCTATATCTATCATTTTAGATACTCAAATATAATCAAATATAACCAGTAATAATACTAGTACTCATTGTTTAATAAGAATAATAACTAAGAAGCGGCAAAACAGTAGGTAAGTTAAAATGAAACTTACTCAACTTCAAAGAAGGCTGTAGAATAGAACACCGGATGTATTGTATAGTTCAAAAATCAATGTACGCGACACTTTAAAACAAAAGTAAGTGATTTAGATGTTTCGTTTAAGGTAAGTAGGCAAACTATAATTACCGGTATTAAGGAATAATAGACAGGCAGTTTCCACTTACCATGTTAAAAAAAATTGACAAGCATAACGGAACTTACACACGTTTTGTGATATAGAATAGAACTAGCACACAAACAAATGACAATGTATTCATTTGTATTTGGGACAGATTCCATTGATATTTTCGCAGAAGAACATTTTGCATACATACATATATTCACGCCTTTACTTCCCTAAGGGAATAGGCAGAGAGTAGAGACTATCGATCGCCACCTGGAATGTTCCTGACAAATCTCCCTTGCTTCCTTCACACCCATTTTTAATTCAACTTTTTATTCAATGGTTTTAGTTGAATTAACTAACTTAAATATTAGTTGAATAATACCAAAAAAAATTTATACAGGTATTTTTAACTGATATCAGGATTAAATGTCCAAACATAAACAATGAAGGAAATTAAAATATCAAGCGTTTTATGTCAATTCTTTTTGTACTTACAAACATATATCAGATGGTAACTAAAGCTAGCAGCTAAAAGAAGTAAATTAGTTCATAGCTGTGTTTTATAGGGTGGGTAATAAAAAGTTACAACGCAGCACCTATCATTACAATGATATCAAGGACGGATTGGATATACAGTACATAGTAAACAGAAATTATAGGGCATTCAAACTAGTACAAACAAATCTGGGAATTTCAATAATCATATACTAAACTACCCTAGAAATATATACTAACGTCTAGGACGTAAATTGAATGGTAAATATCTGCCATTCTTCCCGGTAAATCATATTAGTGACACTAAGCGATGGGTTAGTTACTAATTGTTACGTATTAACGATAAGTATCACAATTTCCGTGATTGATCAACATTGTTTTTTATCATCTTTAATTAATTTATTACATTAATTTCTTTATTATCTGATTATATCAGCAAGTTACTTGATATAATTATCTCGAAAGATGAGATCTTACCTTCACCTACATGGAGGATGGACACAACACTAAAATATAATTACAAATATTCAATATTGAATAAGGTATAATTTATTTTACAATAATTGGACCAATCTATTCCAAGTTCATTGGTTTCACAGGTGGTTCTAGCAGCAATGAAGTTATATGAGTCATACAGGCATGTTTTTATGTACTTAAACATACATGTCACGTTCTTTTAAAGATTTGTCATATACATATACAATCACGTCCGTTAATCCCTTTCGGGGTAGACATCTTCTTGGTCACTTATTACGATCTATTTGGGATTTTGATGTCATATGGAATATTTGTGACAAGTTGCTAGCCTATCGCCAAATAGTTTTCATGTACCAATTAAAACAATAGGAAAATGGCGATCCTCGCCCGGCCTATGCATGATGTATGTATGTAAAACTCCATTGTTGCGCTACAAAATTTAATTCTCACTTTATCAGCTAACGGCTCCATTCATTCAATTAGTTTACAGTTGTGTATTTACCGTTACCTCGGCATAAAATACTTTTTAAATGCACTACCATAACGAAGTACATTGTCTTTTAATATACTAAGTCTCGTCTGAGTTGAATATAAGGAGGATCACAATAAAAATGAAATACCAATATCTACAAGTGTTTGTAAAATCTATTCACCAATAAGTGTAACGTTTTAAATATTTATTTTTATTAAAATCGAACGTATTAGGTAAATAATAAATAAATAAAATAAATAAACTTTAAATATAAACTAAAAATAAATTATACAAACTTTGTTAGTATTATCATTTATTTTTCAGTACTTTTCTATAAGGCAAACTTGACTTGCCTGAATTATGACAGTGGATACTTAAATATTTACGTTCAATTTAAACATCTGCCACCAACACGCGATACGTTTGCGTCATAATAAGCTCGCTCCATGAAAGCAATGCAACTTTCCACTGGGCGAGTGAAAAATTAATTTAATCAATAACATGAATGCCCAGATCTAAGTTTACTACTCACGTCTAAATATATGTTTGTTCGAGTCGTCGATGCCGCAACAAAAATTATAGACATTGACGCGAGCGCGGGAAAGCAAAATTGTTTAACTGACATTTGGCAAATATTGATAAATGTGGTTCCATAAATTGCATTTTGACGACTACCGACGTTGGCAATTCTTTCAACATGACATTCAGTATTTAATGTAACTCTATTATGAATAAATTTACACCTATAATTATAATCAAGTTTTAATTAATATGATATTATTATATGACTTTAACAAAATAGGTTTCATACCATTTGATAACTTATTCGCTTATCAGGAAAAAGCATTACATAGAAAAACGATGACTAAAAAGTACTATTAAGTTACTAGGTACTATTAAGTTTTAAAATAACAGTAATTTAGCAACAACGATAAGGGAGAAACTGTAAATCAATAACTCAAATCATATCCCTGCTCTATATAGATTAATCGCGTGACATGTTTGTTTAGGACCTAACGACTACAAAATTGCAAGACAAGGACAGGTCAGACCGTTATTTAATTTGTATACAATATGTTAATAATATATAAAATGAAACATTCGTGTTCTGTAATCATTATTGAAATTGACAAACGCAGTTATTTTATATATTTTGTGCATTAAGAGAGACCAGCGCTAAATATACGTTACGATAATACCTCTTTATTGTCTATCTTTATGAAGTACAGTATCCCAGTAACTAGTATGATCACAAAATCTGACTCTTATCATGAACAACACCTTTGTTTATTAATATGATTTAAAAGAAAGCAATATTCTCTACCCACTCGTGTTAAGAAAGTGTGTGAAGAACACAAAAAGATGTGATAAATGAAATCCTTTATAATTGATAACAAAAATCGATTTGTATGCTTGAAATTGAAATGGTTGAAGCTTGCTTTTCACCTCAATGATTTGCGTCTATTTAGAGTAAAGTGTATCACATTCCTAGACATTGTTCGTTAGCTTGTTTCCTCTACCTCCGTAGCGCGAACTGTAAACCAAATGTGAACCCTAATCATGTGGTCACTGGTTCGATTCCCGGTGGAGGCTGCGTTAAGAACTACGCTTTTCTTCTGCCTACCAATCTGGGCGTTGATTATTACACATGTATTTATGTATCTATCTACAATATTATTAAGAATTATATATTATTTCTTTGATATGCGTTGACTAGTGCCCTTAACACAAGTCTTTAATGTAGTTAGCAAGGGTCTTGTTCTATTTGTGTAATAGTGTCCCCAATATTATTATTATTTCCTTAGACTATAATGAAATTTGTAGAATAATAATTTTATTTACAGACGTCTAGGTTAAATAAGACAAGATCATCCGTGTTACATCTTTTCCTTATTCTACGAAGAATGTTTACTCTCCGCGTGAACTTTAATATCCTTGGCATGTTCAGGGTTTTAAGATATTACGCTAAAATTATTTAGACAAACATCAACCAGTAATCTGTTGTAATTTTCCACCTTCATTCGAGATTCTCAGCTTTTACCCACATGCAATGTTTTTACATAAGTGGGTTTGATACCGATCTTGAAAGGTCTTTTTCCATGTGATGTCATCACCTTCTAGTGACACAAGTTGTAGTCTATTTCTCAGTACATGCAATTTCGGACTTAACACATCTGCATTTTTTTATAGTTACAGAAGACAGTATTTAAGATTATTCTTTACGAAGTGCATATAGTTTTATTAATCTAATTTGAATTATTTAAGAATTATTCTATGTCAATGACATATTTTTTGATAAAAATACCTCAATCTTAACAAATTTTACTTTAACTACGAAAACGTTATCATTTTGCAAAACAACAAAAGATGTTCTGTGCTGTGTACAATTCCTAATGACCCAGAATTCAGTAACTTGTAATAAACTTGGCTCTTTAAACTATGTTTACATATTTTTACCTACCACACACCTATTATCTAAGAAAAGGTGAAAACAACCTCTGTCATTCCTATAATATATACGACATATGGATACGAAGTCTGGATTAATTGTAACTTGACTAATTTTATGTATCCTCCGTATATATGCCAACGTATCTAAACTCTGATTTAAGCTAGAAATAGACCTTGCAGAAGTTAACTAAGACATTCTAATTATGATAGCACTTTTATCTAATTACTTTTTCAGAGGTAACTAACTGTATTGCGGTTTTTCGATAGACAACGGTATACGAATATAAAATCGTTAACGGGATGTATTTGCAATAACAAAACAACTGAAACCGAATAGCTGTCATCGTCGTCATAAAAACCAATTAATCATCCATAAAAAACTTTCCTTTTAAAGGTGCAATCTTATACCTCTTACCTTTCTGAGAATAAACTGAACTACTTATTTTGTAAGGCAATCAATAGATCACACTAATTACATTAAACAATTAATTAGTTCGAAGATTTCTACAAGTGCATCCGTTACTGTTGTGAAGACAGTAACTTGGACATTTTTTATACAGCACTGACGGTAATTTTCTGCAATTGTCTTTACCTTTCCTTTTCGATTGCCTAATACGTCAATCACTTCCATGGTTAGGAAAAATATCGTGAAGAAACCTGCCTATTACTACTTATGAAGGCTTTCATTATGGCTAATATTGCTAAATGAAAGTCAAATGTACATAAACGAATAGATTTCAAACTAACTACCAGCAATTTGGAGATGGAACCAGAAACCATCCCAGTCGTATGTGCATCGTTACTACAAGTTCTAATGTTTATATGTTATTTAAAAGCATGATAACAAATTAATTCTTCTGTGTCTGATGCGATAAATATGTACTTTGTCTTGTTGTATTCTATTTAACTAAATCCCAGCTGAACACAAAGTCATTACGACGACAATACTTTTTATGGTCTTGCTCAGTGACACAGACCCATATGGTTGACCCAATACTGCTGTTGCATTGGACAAAGAATGTAGCGTCCGGCAATGTAATGGATATTCGTAATTTCATTACATTGCAGTGGTAGTCGTTATGCATATATTTAAGCTTGTACATCTCTAACGGGATAGGCAGATACTATCTATCGCCACCTTGAACGATCCTGACAAATCTCGTTTGCCTTACTTTCACTAAAGGACCTCTGCATTCTTTCTAGCTACGTAACACCCGCCTAAAGTAGTTTTATTGCATTAAAGTGATGTTTTGTGTATAGTATGCGTTCTGTAAGACAGATTTTTTTACTTGTTCGCCAAATGAGGAACTACAATTTTTATGTGCTATTGAATCGTAAAATTTACAAATCGAGAACAATAAAGACAGCAACGACTATGTCATCCTAGTCTGAAATGTTTGTGGCATTCACGTTTAGCATTTTTTAGATGTATGGGATTGTTATTCTAGGGCTGGACAAGTTTTTCAGTATTTTATTGGATGATTACTCGTATTTTACTAGATAACATTACTTCGCCACGATTTAAATGAATTAAAAGAAATTCAAAGAATCCTAAAATACATAAAGTAATATGAGACTAAAATTTTAATACTGCTCTCTGTGTCTTATGTGATGCATTACGCATTTATGACAATTTCATTTCCAATTTAAGTTTATTTAACAAAAGGATGGTACATACGAGGTTTGATTTCTGCAACTATTTTTTCTACTAAGTTATTAATAACAAGTAGGAATTATACTATTTAGTTTCCGTTACTTTTTAAATGTTTGAATTACTTTTTAAACAACTAACATAAAATGCTCGTATTTAATATATTCCTCCTTCAATCTATTTTGCGGTGAACAGCACCTCGGAGGCTTAATCACTTTTAGCATTCATAATGTTTAAGGAAAAAATAATTAAATTTTGAATTCATTTCTAATTAACTTTAATAGTAAGATTAATTACTTACATAACTTGTCTACTATCTACCTATAAGTTTATTCATAGTTTTAAATATTTACATTTTGTATTTGTTGAGTTAATTATTATTTATTATTAATTTCCTAGTAATATCAATTTGCTTAACCAGTTGCTATACCGCTCTATTTAATCGTTGTTTAGTTATTAAATATATTGACATACTCACCTTGCAAAAGCACTGCAGTTAAAATCGTCGATAGTATTACCTTCATTTCTTCAATAACTTATTTTATATCACTATTAAAATGCTTATTGTGTTCTTAATCAATTAATTTTGTGTAAGAAAATCACATTTTATTCATAGAACTGTTATTTTATTGAGTTAATTGATTATTAAATAGTTCGATGAAACCGCGCGCCGGAAACTCGGTCAATCCAACCGCACGGTCTCTTGACGCCAAAACATCTGTCTCCCAACGTATTTTCCCGCGAATATTATACCTGCAGCGGGTTGAGCGCGGAGTACCATTTGAAACATGCAATTAAAGAATACGCTGGCAGCATAGCCTCCACCATAGTATCAGTATGGGGTACATATTCATTCATAACCCTGATTTACGGTTACTTGTAATCCCTTAGATTCGGAATTAAATTTAGAGATTTTTTGGTTAGTTTAGTTTATATTCTCATCGATATTATTTAATCCTAACAGTTTTAGTCAGTCTCTCAATTTAAGCTTATAGTTTAATTGAAACCCTGCAAAACACAGGATTGATATTAATTTTCTTTGCAAAGAAAGCTTTCAGTATTTGACTAAGGACCAGATATAAGAATACACTAAGGTAGGTTCCTATTGTAACCATCAGTAAGCTAGTGTTAATATCACTCCTTCTTAAACTAACTTTTTGACAGGGGAATAAACCTCAGGAAACCTGTCTATTCTTCGAAACATGGCTAGTTTACGGAGACCAGAAACACGTGAAGGGTTTTAAAAATAACTATAGACTCTTTCCTAGCGGCTACAATTATAATTGTTGTAGATTCTTGATGCACTATAACGATTATAATTATAATCGTTATAGTGCAATCAAGAAACTATAAAGCGCTTTTATATTTCATAATTCTTTTGGTGTGTCGTTTGTTGAAGCGCAGGATACCGCAATCTGTACCTGATAATATAATTCGTCTTTAGCTCCATCATATAGTTTTACGTGGGTTCGAGGTGTTCATGGAATTACTAGCTTCGCTATTGCGGAGATGGAAACCTGAACCTCTGACTACCCCGCAAGGGTTAATGGTAGTGAATGCGTTTGTATATAGTTTTAAGATTCAACCGAGTGGGAATTCTGGTTTAATCTGCAAACGAGATGTGTGATTGTAACTATGTTATGTGCTAGTAGATACTATGTACTAGCACACAGGCACTGTACTGGTGAGTTAGCATGAACTAGATTATCGTCACGGCAAATTAGGGACGTTTGGTCGCCTCCCAACCATGTGGAAATCCCCGGTTGAATTACTTGTTAATTGACAAATCGGAAAAGTATCAGCAGATTTTGAATAATGGATACCTTTGTAATGCCCAACTAATTGTCACATTGCATCAAGTCTTAAAATTCGGTCATATTTAACTACTAGGAATAAATGAATAATGTGTTGAAGTAAGATAGGTTTGGTTTAGAATATCAAAGTGAATATTTAAAAAACAACACTGAATTGGACTGCACACATTTATTGTATTTTCGTCTAGTAAAAATACTTTTAATATATAACTATAGTAAAAAGAGAATATCTACAGCGTAAGTCAATTCGCGTTTCATAACACATAATGCTAATCATTTTACAATACCCTAAATACAATTCGAGATAATTGTGAAATGACTACACTATACAGATGCTGTTTTTTCTCCAATTTTAAGACACCTAAATTTAGAATACTACTTCATTCCAAAAAATCTTCCACATTTTCCAATTACCTTTTGTGTGTATGATTGAATACAGACGTAACAATGCTAATTCAAATAAATATCAAAAGAACAGATATGCTAATCAGAATATTTCAGCTCGATAACAAAATAAAAAATCAAAATATGGACGAAATACACTCGCGCGGTGTTTTGGTAATGCAAATATAAAAATATAATCGCCGCTATTGTAAATGTACAAAATATGGAAGCAACTTGGCGAAAGCTAAGAACAATACGACTACTACTAAACACATTTAAACCTCTTTAAACTCTATCACAAGGAGCGACACACAAATTTAAAAAGCTGTTCAAAGTAAACACGCGTTTTCACTAACTTCGCTCGCAAGGGCACGACGCTAGCTTTAACGTGACTTACCATGTAAAATTACCAAAGTAAACATATACATGGATGTAAGAATCGCATTCGAACTAAATGTAACACTTACTTAAACACTAAATTATTATGTACAAAATGTAACTAAGCAATCTCTAACGAAATTATAAAATTGTATCTCGAAAACTTCTTGAGCCAAGTTCATTTTATATTTCGATTTTAAATTACATTCCTTCAAGAGTCTTATTGCATAAGACAATCTTCTAAATTGAGAGACACATACGTAAACAAAGTTTGGACTTAGATAATAAAACTTGTTTCAGAAACACCGACTACTTCACAACAACACAAATGAAGCCATTTTGCAAGGAGACTCTTGAACAGAAACAAAATAATGTAGTGAAGCTAATCATACATTCTTAAACTATATACACACAATGATTTCTGCGTTCCACACTCGACGAATTATACGCATTCGGTATGTCACACCATTAAGAACACACTTCAGACTTAATTAAAATATTATGATTGAGCGGTGTAAACAAATAAGACTTCATATTCAATGCATTGAAAATCGGCTCGGAAAAATGTTTTATTAAATATATTCCAAGATGTAACTTCCAAAGTAAACCCGTCAATAAATGTGCGGCTTAATGAACACATGCATATATTTTACAACTTATAATTTATCGCCATTTACAAAGTCTATTTTTACATAAGTAACCTCAGACAGGCCTTTCCCAAAATAGCTTATTTAAATTAGATTTTTTAAATAAATGTACACAAATACAGACTATTTATCGGAACCGATTTCAAATAGGCTAGAAAATGGTAACTCTAAGAAAGTATACAATTATAAACGTTATTGCTTTTGCTATGGATCAAGGCAAACAAATATTGCTCAGTTATTAAACTGTAGGCGTGAATAATTTAATTTTAACTGATCATCGGCTTTCATTATATTGCTCGTATCTCTACAAAGTGACTTATATAAAAATAATAGCAGAGAATCTTTATACCGAGCAAATTTTACCAAGCGTGTTGATACATTACAAATGAAATACTATTATACAACATCAAATTTTACAAAAATATGTACGATTGCGCATCTAATTTGTAGTGAAGTCACCTCATGTTGATACCTTAATTTATTAATTTATCAGTTTTTATTGTTCCGACATAAATATCAAGATGTAAAACTAGATTCCCAACTTAACGAATTCAATGTAGAAAATTTAGCGTACTCTTAAAAGTACTTACATAAGGAATTTTGTTTTATAATAAGAAAATCCCGACATCCAAACTGTATTGGTTACAATTTCAAACTAATCAATCAACAAAAATATACCTAGCTTTTTTTTCCTAAACAGAAATGTATGGGAATCACGACATAAACAAATAAGATTAGTAGTATTAAAAAACTGATAAATCTGCATACATTTATTGAGTACTGTAGGTAAGGATGCTTATATTTTCAACTATGTGGAACATAAAGCACATGATATGTCAAGTCCAACTATTGTTTAAATGAGGAAATTTATGGGAACTACTGAAAGTGCACCGCAACAATGTTAGTAGTGCCGCAATCATATTGAATGTGTGTCTAATGAGAACATAGTGCAAGACTTATACAATTTGAAATGCGTAGACAAGCAATAGTGTCCTTGCCAGGTGGTGGTCCACCAAATAGACTAAAACTTAACAACGACTCACAAAAATATCTATTTCTCCATGCTAGCCATCTTCAATATTAATATATCATAAATATATTTATTTTGTACATTGACACAAGTGATTTCTCTTCCACGACATTAACACATAACTACTATTTACAAGATAAAAGTATGCTGTTAACACCTATTACTGAGAAAACTTACATTTAAGTCACTTACTTCATTTGCCATTTATGTACTTTGTAATTCTTTATTTATACAATGCAATGTACTATTTTCATTTCGTGTTGAATTAAATCTATCCATTTGGTACTTAAATACTGTTTATAGATAAGAGTAGCATTATGTTGAACACCAGTGACAGTGCGACCGAGTAATTTTGATCCCACGCCCATTCATTTAGAATCTCATTTTAAATTTAGACAATTTTTCAGCTGATTCAAGGCACGCAATACGATTGACTGAATTAAGTAAAAGAGGGCGCATGTATCTTTGGTGTTCTAAAGCCCTGACCTAAGTAACCCGCAGACATCTTCATATATATGTACATATATAACATATTATGCAACTTTGAAATGGTAAATAAAACTATCCCGTACCTAAAATACACAGTGAGACAAAACAAGTACTAAGCTTAATTCAAATTTTAACCTAAGGCACATACAACATCAATAGAAAGAGTTAAAGGTTTGTTCTGATATAAACTCAATTGTATTTATATGAATATATACATTACTTTGAAGTAGAGTTAGTATGTGCCACCTAACTATATAATACAACCCGCAAAACGCAATACAGAATTTCCTGCATCCTTGTTTTCCCTATAAATGATTATTCTTTAGAAGTTCACAAATGTATTGAGTAGTTCTAATACAATTGATGTAACGATTGCTACAAGGCATAGTCCTCATAGTTTTGAGACATCTACAGTGTATGTTGTGGTATTTTTATAGTAGTTGAATGGTATTAAATGGAAAATAACTTTTAATATAAGTTTTATAATAATGCAATTTTATTACATAGACGCAAGTAATGTTTTTTCTACACTTCAAAAGGATATTACATTGTTATATGCCAATATAGGAATTCGTAGATTTTCACAAGAAACAGATTTTTACTGTGAACCTGTCAGCAAATAAAATTTAGCCACAAAGTTTAATTTTAAAATAAATACGGGGACTAGCATATAAGCAAAGTCGAAAATTTATTTATGCATTACTGTCTATTTCTAGTCTGTGATTTGATAAGGTCAGCTTTGCTCAACAATTTGGAATTCGTACTGATATTCAGATAAAGTCAGTAATGACTCTCGAACCCCTGAAGTGTATCTATTTATGTATAACAATGTGGGAAACGCTATGATAGATAGCTATGAGTCGAAGAAATCAAGCTAGTTATAACCTCTTCTTGAAAAATATCTTTTGTATCTTTTTCGAAAATTTTAGATATGTGTACCTGTGCAGTGTGTAAGAACCCTTAAGACCTCTCAAACACAATTTTACAGGCCCAGAATGGATATTGACTTCAGGGACAGTGTTAGAGCCATGGCCGTAGGGTTTTCCCCAATTGTAAACCTGATATCTGGCATAGGCTGTTTTGAGCACGATGGAGCGTGCTATTACCCGAGAGTACCGAACATGTCGGAATGCTACTGTCCAACTTGCGAGCGGTGGTTACCACGCTTGCGAACCCCAACACACCAGTACAGCAGAGGTTGGCGTTTTTTTTTGCCTCAAGGTGAGCACATAAATATATATTTTTCCTTTTCTATGTAACAGATTTTATTTCTTATAAATATATTTTGATAGTTTTAGTGCCTTGAAAAGATGTGGATCCATAATTTATATTTAATTGTTATAGAATCCTGTTATCGTAGAAGTGAATATCAGATTGTATCGTTTAATATGCCTGAACTACTACAGGACTAATATATTAAAACCACTACCGGGATTACTATAGATATTATATGAACATACTCAAATTAGTATCATTGTAATGTACTTGTACGTACGTACTTTAAAAAATAAAACCAATAAATAAATAATAACCAACTATTTTATCGACTGCACAAAAGACGCGTGGCCTCAACTTGCACCAAAACAGCCACTTATAAAAACGGCTGTTTCCCTGTACTATATTAAATAAAACCACAAAGCAAATTAATTTAGGGAAAGATATTTACCCAGTTTACACTAGGTACGTTAAATATATTATATACCGGTTCAATTTCACCTTCAAAGCAGTTTCCAGCAGTTCAACGTTACAATTTCCTAGGCCTCGCTAGTCTGCGTTTTTTGCGTCCGGGGGTTGACAGTGCATCGCTCGAGGGGCGGCGCCGAGACGGGGGGCTGCACACGGACTCTTCCCCACTCGAGTCGGACTTGGTGTCCTTGGGGGCGGCCATTTTGTCCTTGCTCACCGACTTCTCTTGAACTACCGACGTAGTTGGCGTGTTGACGGCCACCGCGGCCGCTTCTACGCTGCACTCAGCCAAATCTGGGGTGAGGAGGTCTGGCGTGTCCGCACTTGTGTTGGCTGACCACTGAAGTGGAAAAATATATGTTATTTTGATTTAACTATTTAGAAATTTGGGTAGTATCTAGAAATGCACCATGTGACAATGTATATTTTCGGATATATATTTTCGGATCGCTACCAATTGAATATTGTGTTAATCTGGGACATAAAAAGCGGCTGCCTTTCGCCCCAGGTGACGACCGATGGGTTAGCAATCTTTCACCAATTACTTATATCATTGTCATCGTGATCTTGTTAGTTATGCTATTTTTATCCTTTCGTAGTCAATTTCTCAGTTAATATTATGATATATTTTTATTAAGCTCTTATCATCAATTTTGCACTCTTGTAGTTCTAACCTAATATCAGCGTTTACCACCAAACTCAAAATACCTAGCTCAATGGAAACCTTCTTTCGACAAATAACATGAACAAGTTATACCCCCTAGCTTATAAGTTGTAACTTTATGTATTGTGCATGTTTTTGTAGCTGTGAATAAACGCTTATTATTCTGATATCTTACCTGATGTGGCGGCAGGGCAGCGGCGCACTCTGCGCAGAGCGGCGGCACGGCCGGCGAGCGCGACCGCCAGTACTGCAGCTCTGTCTTGCACTTATTTAGCTCCTGCGCATACACAAACTAATAAGGCGATGTAATTTCGTACGTATGCAGTTAAAATATTTAAGATTACGGAGTTCTTACAAGGGTGAAATTATAAATGATCTTTACCAATATACAGTAACATAAAATAAACAGTTATAAGATTTTCTAGCTTGTATGTCTTCTATGAATATATTTTTTCTATCCTATTATGCAAATAAAGCTAATAGAATATCTTAGTCTGGATCTTAAAAATCCACTAATAAGGTCACCAACATTGATCATTAACATCATCTCTAAAAGTACCCATATCACATCCTTACATACTTGATCAAGAACAATTCAAACCTGTAGTAAAGTTTGAAATTTCCTGCTGGTCTCTTCATTCTTCTTATCGTAGTCGTCGAGGCGATTAGCGTATTCCATGGTCTGCTTTTGCTGTTCAGCAATTTGTTTCTGCTGTTCTGCAATCTGTTTCTGCTGTAAAGCTGTCTTGCGTTTACAGCTGCGGAGGTCACTGCGTAGGGCTGATAGTTGGTCGTTATACCTGCAAATAAAGGATTTTAATACATTAGAACTTTGGTTTCTAGCCTTTCGCCTAACAGATTCCATTGACCCCTAGTCCCTTAGTCACCCCCTACAACATGCCGGGAAGAACGGCAGCTAGTTGGCATTCTTTTGCGTCCCAGACTCGCACGGGATTTGATTACAAATTAAACTATTACATCGTTAAATAAATAAATAATTAATTTTAAGTTTAATTACTTAATCCAGAACTTGT
Organism: Leucoptera coffeella; assembly: GCA_030578115.1. Taxonomy (NCBI): domain Eukaryota; kingdom Metazoa; phylum Arthropoda; class Insecta; order Lepidoptera; family Lyonetiidae; genus Leucoptera; species Leucoptera coffeella. The sequence continues at coordinate 238,037 of JAMBLF010000276.1, read as the reverse complement.
AGTTTCATGCTATACCTGTATAGCGTGATAATCATATGGTACCAAACTTACTTTTTCATGCCTTGCTTGATCCGGTGTATCCTTTTCCTGAGCACCATATTGCTCTGCGGTGGCGGCGGGGAGGGGGGCAAAGACTCCTCCATTACGAAGCTGTGCGATTGGTTGCGATCGCTCACGTCGCCGTCGCGCTGTACGTCCTCGTACGAACGGGCTGGCGGCGAATCTAGGCATACGTAGGATTTGCTATCACCCGCTAGAAAAATAATAATGGACGTATAATTAATAAAAAAATCACAATAGATCCTACTTCTCTGTCTGCCAAGGTATATAGGATCATTTAATTTGTGAAATTTCTTCATAAAAATGAGAAAGTAGAAGTAAGTATTGAAAGAATTCATAAAACGAAGCTTGTGAGTCCATTAGTTTACCCAATATTAGTAAGTAACTAAGATTAATTAACCAAGCTAATTCAAAATAATTTATATAAATCAAGTGTATAATTTTTTTTTTGTGTTTACTTACGAGAAAAAGCATTAGTGATATCGAAGAATTCCGTGCCGAAATACGTGATTTCTGGTAGATTGGGTTCAATGTGTTCCTTGAAGTATTCCATGGCCATAGTCGTTAGGTCGAACAGTTCATCCGTCACTTTGTAGGGCCGGGCGAGTTTCGTCGCCGTTTTTAAGTAGGAAAGAATACTGTAGACTTCATCTAGAATCTGTCAAAGTATTTGTTAAATTAGAATATTTCCTTCCAAATAAAGTAAATAAGCTTATTTACAAGATACTATTATATGTTTTCTATAATGATTTACTTAATATTACTCGCTGTTTCATCATCTGATAAAATGCCATTGTGTTATAAATCAGCAATATGCGTGTATAATTCTAGATAAATTATAATTTAACTGATAACTATAATTGAATTATGAGACAATTGCATCTACTGATAATTCTGATAATTCTGACAAGTGCGTTGACTGATTCTAAATTACATTATATGAATAACTAATACCCACACTATATTGACTGTTGTAAACAAAAGTAAAAATAAATAACATCTTCACAATATGCCGACAAATACAACTAAAACTATTATTATATGAGATTGAATGGAGTTCAGCAGTGGACCAAAATAAACTAGAACTTAGATGATAATATTATACTTTATACTCATCCCTCTTTACTCATTCTACATAATTCTCAATAAAGTTTCCATCCACCTCTCACCATTCATACGCGTCCGATGTGCATATCTAATGTGTATGTAAGTTTACTTGCATAACTCAATATAATATTAACACAAACATACAAACACGTAACGCCCTTCCCCACAATAACGTACTTAGACAATTATTCCACTAACCTCTCCAGGAAAGAAACAGCAGTGTTTCCTCTCTATGTGCTTGCCAAACGTCATTTGCAACAAACTGAGTCTCATGTGCAACGTTTCAATGATGTCAGATTCGCAAGCAAGCGGATGGCTGCGACGGGCCGATTCTCGCCGAGGCATTTTGGATTTGATCGCTTGGAATCTATGCAGCATTTGATTCTGGAGCCTTTGGAACGTCGAGTTTAGGACGTTGCTGCATATTGTGTTGAATTGACGGTTCACCTGGAAAGAAAGGCGTGGTACTAATTAGAGGAACGGCAGGCTTAGAGCCTTAAGTGTAAAATAACATTGAAGAGTAAATTTTTTGCTATCGAATTATATTTAATTATAGTTTTGTTTATTACGTACTAAAAGATGACGAATTGAAATCTAAAGACTGACTTTAATTTATTTATTTATTTTTATTGCTTCATATTATGTTATATAATCATAATTATGTTTAGTCATTTGTATATGTTACTTGTATTTATGAAATGAACCAAATTTAAGCTAGCATGACAAATACATTGGAATTGAGACCTAGATAACGAAACAAATATTAGTAAATATTGCAAAGAAAATATGAAACGGCAATATGAAAGACCTTCAGGATTATGCTTACGAGCCATAAGACTATTCCAAAATAAACAACAACGCTGGTCCTAATGTAAAACACCCGCTTATTGATTTTGTCATTATTAAAATCAGTATCTTACGATGCGTAATGATCGAACGTACGAAAACACAAATATATTAACATACATTTCTTTCACACGAGTCTGACAAACGTGATTGATTCCTTTTCATCATTATTCATTACGTTATTGTAGTTCAGGTCCTATTCCTATGAATTTACTTAACGATCACGGGTATACGTAGACAATATAATACATATTAGGTATTAAAATTTCGTAAATTAAATATAAGATTTGGTAGATTTATAGCCTTCCCTTACTAGTTTACTTTATTCATACTAAAAATAACTATAATAACTGCACAATTTATTTATTTATTATATAAAAATATAATCGGACAAGAATCGTTAAGATCTCACACTCCCATTAGTAACGAAGATAATTCGATCATTAAGAACTACTACGTAGTAAGGAATTTATGATTTTTTTCCCACACGACGGAATTGTTTCAATCGAGCTACCGAGCAGTACATTTTAATAGATAGTTTAATACTTATATTTTGACTACGTTTTGCCTAATAATTATAACAGAACTTTTTCAGTCAAACAATTAAGATTATAAGGCGTAAGGAATATATTAAACTATCTAGAAATACATAGATTTTTCAATGACATTACACTAACACTATGGAACCGAATGGATTGGAACAAAGATGTAACAACGCACGTGGGGCAAATACAACTTCAAAATTGCGGCCCCAACAAAAAAAAAACCTAAACCATTCAGAGATATCAGGAAGCGACACGCAGACGATTCAGACGTTAATCGGGAGACACCGTGGACCATAAGTAATCAGTAGGGCCTCCAATGACTAGTGTACTAACAAAACTAGAAGATAACAGAGTTGAGTTTCTAACACAAAAGCTATGGTAACAATAATCGCGTTTTCTACCAGGAGCACGTCGCAAACTAGCAAGTCGGAATGAATACGCTTCACGACTTGAGTATGCACACTCCTTTTTTTATTGTACCCGTGTAGTCAGAGGCTTGAGTGCCCATCTCAGAAATTTTGAAGGCATGTTAAGTATGAGCCACTCAAAGCCCGCGTTTCACTAAATAGACAGCACGCAACGTGATAGGTATTGAACCGTCTCGCCGTATATAGGCACTAGCTATTACCTATACCGAGGGATAGGTAGGATTCCTCCCGATGTTTTCCCTCACTGTTAGCCATTGTAAATTATGTACGAAAATGTTGAAATTTCATTCATCATTCATTAGAACACATACCACAGCCAGATTCGAACCAAGGACCTTTAATGATAAGAATCATAGTTACTCACACATAATCCTTGGTGAAATACAATATCAAACATATGCAGGATATTGATGGTAAAATTATACAACCGTGAATGAAATTGAATTGAATAGCACCAGGAAGAGATGGAATAATTATGGATCATCAAATGTTGATCTTTTTCCAATAAATACCTAATACAGAACAGACCATTCAATATTGAATCAGATATTAAACAAAAAAACTTGAGTTCTTAAAATTTTTTTCTGCTTCAATCAAGAGGTTACATTCTGATGAATTAATATCAAATTGAAATACTAATAGTTACTTTGCTTACATAAACAACATGACGAGATAAAATTATTTAACTACAACAGGTTTGATATACATATATTAAATTGGTTTAGAGCCTTATGTATTATGAAGTCATCCTTTCTTTCAATTTTTAATTTTAGTGGCCTAATATAATATAAAATATATAAGTTAAAAGAAGGACGGGAGTAATGCCGTTGATATGCAATCATTTAAAAGCATGTTAGGATCAACATTGAAATATAACATTAAAATAGTGTGATAAGGATATGATGTGGTTAGGCCGAAGATAAAGTGACAAGGAATGCTACAATGATTGGGACTTGTTATAGGGATGATTTGCAGAATGATATACTCCAAGAATCAAGACCAAACCTAAATAATAAGCAAATTCAATGTTAGTATTGAATTGTACTGAAATTGTGTGCATGTAAGAGCTATAGTGTAATATTATTAATGTGTAGATTCTAGCCTAACTATTACTACTAAGTGTTAAACATATAGTGATATAGTGTAAACACTTAGTGTAAGTTTAGTTAATGTGTCACATAATTATAACTCATCAGAATATGAGGCTATTAATTTGCTGACTGAAAATGTGACTCAATAAATAAGCGTTTATCAATAAAAAAACCGGGAAGTTGAACAAAGTATTTACATCAAGTAGTAGAAACATCAGATCTACTTTTTAATGTATTGGAAAATATAACTGATATAAACTTGACTATTTCAAATACTTATTAAACAGCTCAATGTACAGAATGTTAGCGAATGGATAGACACCATGTGTGCAAACAAACTATGTGTTTGTATTGCAAACTTTTCCAGTGAAAGAGCAATACTCTTCTGACACAGAAATATGATCATTTATATTTATCATTATATCAGCATTTTGTAACTACAATATGAAAGAATAATTTTAGTTCACATAAGAATAAATTAATTTGTAGTGATTGTTCAACACATTGCATTAGCATCTGTAGAAAAAGGCCTTACAAATTGATGATGATTATTTCATGGTGGTACAGCATCTGAATACTTGTCTTTCTATCTATTTATGGCAAAGATTAATAATTGTAAATTATCATGTGAATACAACAATCATAACACTAACAATCTATTTAGAGAGTATCATGGAAATGCTTTTAAGTATATGTTTATAAATAGATAAATTATAAAAAAGATCTAATCACTGTGTCACCTTTTGGTTTTGGGTGCCGACTATAATCAATAATTTTCTCTGTACTCATTTTTGTAACTTGTACTTTGTACGAAATTAACACAACTCAATTTAATTGCAATATCATTAGCAGAACTTTTTGTTCAAAAATATTAATTCCTTAACTGCAATTATTGATAAACTATTGTTCTATAACAACCAGTTCAATTCCAACAAATATTCAAGTAAAAATGAGAAACAATATGTTAATATATTCACAATAATTAATACCTAACAAAACTCAATTGTCCTCAGCACAATTTCAGGTTATATCTTTGAAGAAAGAATTTTATTTTATTATAAGTACTAAGTGTCTTATGATTAAAATGTTGAATTATAAAGTAAAGAACCAGTTCAATCAATATACATAAACTAACAACTACTTACCACTCTTAATTGGGAGACTGTTTTATATCCAACATTATGCAGAATTTTCTCAATGATTTCTATGGGGAGATCCAGCAAATTAGTAGGATAACTTTTGGATGAACCAGATATGAGGGCGGTGCATTTAGAAACGCTTGAATGCGGTGATGATCCCCCAGGAAGAGTCGAATGGCGGGTGGTCCGCGGCGCTGCAACGCCTATGCCATGATGAGTTCCTGAGCCGTCACCACCAGTCCCACAACTCATCTGCCTCGTTGACACCATTTTACCCAGCTTGCTTTCTTACGATTTACTCTGAAAACTAAATTCCTCAAATAAAACACACTTACGATTATCGCCTCTTAATTAAAATGAAAAGCATTTTAATTGATCTGTTACAAATGTTAAATGACTAAGCGACTAAAACACTTTATAATTGTTGATTCAATAAAATTTTACTGCATAGAAATTAGACGTATAAGGCTAAATCTTCCAAACATATTTCGACATTCTACAATGGTGGCCGGTGGCCATAGTTAAATCGGATAATCGCTCTTGATTGTCAGCTAGCTAATGCTGAGAAAATCTTAAATAAATTTGGAGTTAGTAATATAGGTTACGTAAATTACTTACTCAGGAGTTCATGCACATGTTTCTATTAGAATAATGATGGTCTAGCAATAAACAAATTAAAACAAGCGACGCAATACTTTCTCAAGTGCTACGCTTTCACAAATTTTTTTTTGTTTAGTTTTTCATGGCAAGCACAGCACGTTCTTTCGCTATTTACAAGTCAGTGTAACCAGATAAAAATATTAAATAATAATGAAAATGTAATGTTTGTGTTTTAACATTTTCTATTAAATCGTAATTCGTAACAAAATAATACGATTTACGGTGTAACTTAGGCAAGAATTTAAGAAAATTAGGGATTGAAAATGGTTAATCGATAAGACTAGATACTTAGACTACTGTTGCTACTTAATTCAATATATAATAATTATAAAATCTTGATTTTATACAGTCACGTATTTAATATAAAGTAACTAACATAAAGTAATATCTTTTTAAGAAGACAATGAAATAGTAGCAAACTTATATTTTTTTATATTATGTTAATATAATCATGAATGTGAATAGATCTCTTTACCTAATATTAATTATAATCGGTCTATCAACCAAAATTATTTTTACTAGACAGTCGTACTAAACTCAAATCTCGTTCACATAAAACAAGCAATTGAGTAGGCTAATAATGCTAAGTATACACGATGACAACATACACTACACAAACAATGTATACATCGACGGTGCATGTACATGTGTCCACTAGTGTGGTACTTAGCGTCCGTGTCGCTCAGTGTCTCCTATGGAGGTTCGGTGCCCTACACTGCGTTGTCGCAAATTTCAAGATTGTGCATGACCAATATGATGTCAGCCGCATGAACTGCAAACCAAATACATTCTTTTAACTCCGATTATAAAATAATGTAGATTGCTGGACTATACCATAAACCACATTAAGAGCTGGCTGCCTCATATGACATGTTAGAATGAAAGATACTTACGTTCCAGATTACAACGATCTATAATCTGTAATTATATTTTGATTCTTTTCTGCAACTGTAGTCTTCTTAGAAAATAAGTCCTGTTTTGGCCAAAAATGGTTTTGTAGCATTCCAGTTCTAACTTGTTCAGATAACTTTTGGAAAAATAAATACATATTTATAATCATATTGATGAAATATATATTGCAACAATGGCTGCAGCAGCAAATTGGTTACTGTAGTAGCTCGCTACTAATAATTGTGGAAATATATAATATACCTCAGATCGAATATTAAGTGTATACACCAATGTCGATACTAACATTAACACTCCGAGTTAGAGGACACAATCGACATTAGTGTCCAGTTTCATTGTCAATGTGTATAAGGAGTCACATAAGCATGTAGACTACAACTACAAAATTCACAGTTCAAAGGCCCAATCAAATAAGTTTTAATTTCATTGACCCACTCAAAGCTAATTTTAGATTCATCCTTTTTCTAAATTATTTTATAAACAGAGAATTACGTTGCCTAAAGGCATCCACTGCCTCTTTTGTTAAACAGACTCGAATTGAATTACTTGCCTATATTACTGATCGCTACTTTGATCGAACCCGATAAATCTTTGTTGCCTCTTTTGCACCCAAATCTTCTTATGCCTGTATTTGTTCTTCACGCTACGTGTGCCTTTCGAACAATTATCTTTTCTGTAACCTAAAGACCACTAAATTACTGTCTTGCGATATTGCAAGGGAAATTTTCATGAAGGTAGCATAAATTGCGCTTTATCAAATAATCTTAGGTGTTCTGCCAACTTAAATCACCGATTTAATTATTACTGAATATTCGAATAGAACTGAAAAAGAAAGGGTACAACTACTAACTTACAACTTTACTGGTATAAATTGTTGGTACGTATAAGGTAAACGAACCTTCAATTCAATTTCCATGATTCATTGATGAATAAAATGTCTTGTTCTTGTATGTCATGATGACATAAAAATATAAAAAAAAATTAGGTGTACAGTTTTCAATCAAATAGGCTAGAAAATTTTCCATATCAAATATTTATTAGGTTTGATGTTTTTAATATTGGTTCTTTGTAGTGTGCATGTACCTGGTAAATGGAATAAAATAAGGACATAATACACATTATTATTTGTATTTTTAATTCGAATAAAGGTAATATTGGAGTTTATTTATTAAATACAATTGTGAAATTTGCCATATTTGTGACATTTTTGTACTATATTTAAGATGTATTCGCGATCTGGAAGCACGGGATCCATACACAATATCCACCAAACGCCTTCTTCTTCTAACCACAACTCCGGTAAGTATAAGTTTCATATCAAAAATATCCTAAGGTTATCTAATTAATCTTAGAATGATAAACATTGTTCATTAGACACATGTTTTTTGGTTTATGTCTTTTATAATTTTTTTCTAATAAGGATGGAAGTAAAAATTTATTTGTATCAGCTACATTTATAGATTTTTAAACCTTAATTATTTAAATATTTTATAGATCTATTAAGCACATTATATTTACTATTTCTACAGAGGATGAAGACGACAGTGGAGATAACAAAGCGCTGAGTTTCAAAGAGCGGAGGCGAGAAGCTCACACACAGGTGAATAAACTTATTTTTATCAAATACTTTTTATAGTCTAATTCTGTAAATCCTGTTACAATTTATGTAAGATAACAATTTATTACACTAGATAAAGATATTATAATTAGTGTGTTAATGACTGAAATAGCTTTATATATACTAATCAATAATTATTAGAGGTGAAACTAATTGGATACAAATTGATGTCTATTAAGTATTATCAAATATATTTAAATCCAGCCTACTTGCTTTGTATCTCTAAATTATTAGAAATAGTATAAATGCTTAATAATGATACAAATATATACATACAACCTTGTTTCTGTGGACTGAAACTAGGAGTCACAACAACTCACACATTTTTATCATACATACATATGCTTCACGACTTGTTTATACACACTCCCTTTTTATTTTGGCTGGGTAGTAAGAGCCTTGAATGATCATCTCCAAAATTTTGAGGGCATGTTAGGTATGGCTCATTTGAAGCCCACATATCAATTAATAGACAGCAACCAACATGATAGGTAGTGAACCGTAACGCCGTATATAGGCACTGACTATTACCTATCCTGAGGGATAGGCAGGTTTCCTCACGATGTTTTCCCTCACCGTTAGTGACTGTAAATTATGTACATGAAAAACACATATTTAAATTTCATTCATTGGTATATGCCAGAGTTGGGATTCGAACCTAGGACCTTTCTCATACGAAGTCCGAGGTCTTACCCACTGGGCTACAGCCGCTGTAAATACATTTTTATCATAACTAGTTATAGTGGTTGAAATTAGTATATTAACTCATTGAGTGCTCATAGGTCACCAATGACCTACGCTAATAGAGTTAATCATTTTACTGAAAAAGCTTGGCAGTTAAAGAGTTAATAATAATAGTATAACACAAACACGTTCACGACCGTTAACCCTTGCTGAGTAGTCAGAGGTTTAGGTTTCCATCTCCACAATTGTGAAGGTAGTAATTCTATGGCAACATCGAAGATAGTCAGTACTCAATGTGACAGGTTTCCTCACAATGTTTTCCCTCGCCGTACTATTTAACTCATTTTGTAAATGTATTTTTATTACATACATAGAAATTAATTAAACTTGATTAAATTAATCAAGCGGGATTTGAACCCTGTATCCACTGATACACAGGCAAGCCCCAAACAACTGAACTATGTTGAATTTAGTGATAGTAGTAGTTGAATAGTATAACCATTGTAACATTTGTATGCTATTGTTAATTTTATAATTTCAGGCTGAGCAAAAGAGGAGAGATGCAATAAAGAAAGGTTATGACTCCCTGCAAGAGTTGGTACCAACATGTCAGCAAACAGATGCAACTGGATATAAACCCAGCAAAGCTGCTGTAAGCATTTCACATTATTAAATTATTATGTTATTTAATTAATTCGCTTATAGTTAAATTATTTTAATTAGTTTTAATTTTGTAAATATTTTGTTCATTTATTGTAAAGATTTCATTGTTAAAATGTATTATAATAAACATAGATTAGATATAAAAAATAAACTAATGTCAAATATTCTGAAAAGCTCTATTCTTTGAATATGAATAACCACCACCATGATGGTTGTTGTCTGATGAAAAGTGGTTTAAAATGACGTGAAATTAACCACTTTATAATTGTGACACAGATTTTCTTACTTCTTAGTAAGGGATAAAATTTTTGAAGTGTATGTAATCCAAAGTATGAAAGTCTGTACAACATTAATTTTTTATTACTGTTTATTGCATTACAAATCGTTAACAATTTACCACCTTAAATAATAAACAAATTTAATGCTGATTATTTCCATTAGTTAATTGGCCAATGTATATTATGATGACTTAAAGAACTACATACATTGTTATTTTTCAGGTGTTACAAAAGTCCATAGACTACATCCAATATCTACTGCAGCAGAGGCGTCGACAAGAAGACGAGAGAAACGCCCTCAGGAAGGATGTGATTGCCCTAAGGATCATGCAAACCAACTATGAGCAAATAGTCAAAGCCCAACACTCAGTGCCTGGCAACAATGAAGTGAGATTGACTGACCAGGATAAGTTTCATGTCGTAAGTAATTTTCTAAATTGAAAACCTCTTACCTAGCTGCCTTTTTCAAGACATGTTGTATGAGGTGATTAAAGGAATTAGTAACAAATAGAACTTTAATTATTGAGCAATAAGCTTTAATGGGATGATCAGATTAGGCCCCTAATAGTACTTATGTAATAGCAACCTGTGTTTACTATAATTTTCCATATTAAACCTTCAAGGCCCCGATTAAAGCCACATCAGTGCTAGATAATTTGTGTCCTAGATTTTGTCCAACATGAAGCGGATATGAAAAATATATGAAACTTTCCTTGACCAGCACGGCTAGGATAAACACGTGAAATAAATTCTTTCCCGTCGTCTTTCACACCATTTCACTCTGTCGGCAAGAAAAAAAAATGCACTTAGCATAAGGCACGATTTCTTTCACTCACAAGAGTCAAAACTGTCAAAGTGGGAATCATGACGTCATTGAACGAACGAATTCTCATAGAACTTCCACATTTTGGTAGCATAAGCGCCATGTGAATAAGAATCGTCGAATTCCCGCCAAGAAATAACCAACGGTTTATTTCCCATAACAAAACGAGCGCGAAACGGCGTAAATTGTTTTTAAATTTCTTGTGTACTCGTTAAAATACAATCTAAAAGTAATGTTGGTACTATTCAAAAGGTAAATATGTGAAAAATGTAAGATTTGTATATAACTGTGTATGTATTTAAACTATGTTTTGCTTATGTTTTCTTTATCATTATTACTATAATGTAAATAAAAGTGATGAGCTTGTACTAAATATCGCTCATCCAGAGAAAGGTTGCATGTGCTTATATGCAACCTTTCAGTATCTTTGATTTTAAGTTTTTTTCACCTGTTTGGAAGATGGTGAAGTATTACAAAATGTATCTTAATTTCATACCTTGGTTCCTAAGCTTTGTAATTGTGTAGTAAATATTTGATATAATTAATAATTAGTATAAAAATAGTTATAATGCAAACAGGTGTACAAATAAATGCGTCATTGTTGTTCTAAGAGTTAACTTATTATTACTATAAAACTATGACTTAAAATTTAAATCAATTTTATTAAAAATCTGTTTGAAAATAAAGGTTCAAGTTGTACTACATAATCCTATGTAATACAACTTGAGTTACTTTATCAATACATTTACATATTCATTTCTTTAACAATCTTACTTCTTTTTAAACTCAGTTTGTGAATCTTCAAGGAACAAATTGCTGTTAAAGTACCTTTGTATTTAGGTACATGTAACTTAGATAAAACACTAAATCAGTCTTCATAATAAGATCTTTAACATAAATATTAGCTAAAGTTTTAATTGTCAAAAAAACTTCATTATGTTCAAAACGTCAAACAACGCAATTGAACGAACGAATGTTGGGAACCTATTTCTTTCCATTCAATTATTTCCCTAGTTTGCCTCATGCTACCGATTAAGAAAGAAACTAGACAAGAATTTATTTCCATTCATTCGCGGGAATTCATTTCACAGTGCGCTTATCCTAGGCTGGCAGATTGGTTTATGCAATTCAAGACATACCAAAGATAACTGAGTTCTGATGTAGAGTGTAATAATGTCAACCTTTTTTCAATATGTCGTCTGTCTCTATCAGCTATTGCAGTAAACTTAATACTTGTAATTAGTGAAATTAGGTTCAGTTTGGGTTTAAAATTTTAATAATCAACACTTTTATTAAAACGTCAGTTATAATCCGAATTGTTATATTTTAATATATTGTTATTATTTTTTTTAAACACTGTTCTTCTTTTTGTTCCAGTTCCAAGGAATTATGGATAAATTGTTTGAGTCATTTGAATCGGTGCCTACCAACAATTTTGCTGAATTTTCCGCTGGAGTATTCAATTGGCTTGAAGAGTATTGTAAGCCTCAATCTTTAAGAACTATGGTGCACGGAGTCTTGAGGGAACAGAATTACACACCATGATAAATAGTTTTTAAAACAATGCCTTATTTATAAGCATTTCTTATTAAATAAGCGTATGACTATTTGCCTACCTATTTTCAAAAAATATAAGTATATTTACATGTAACATATAATAAAGAAGTTTTATACTGAACTTTGAATGAAATATATTAATGAGTTTAAGGCTATAGTAAGATTTTCTTTTCATCATTGCTAATACTTTTTAGAAATATTTGCAAAACTCCAAGGTTCTGTACAACCCAAAAGGAAAAGGACTTAAAAATACTTGTGTATCTATGTAGCATGCTTTGATATTCATGAAAATAGATAGGTGAATAGTGTTCTTATATATAAAAAAATTTGTTACTTTGACTAGTTAAATCAGAGTATATGTTTTTGAGAATTATTATGCCAATGTGTCTTAAATATAGTATAGGGTATAGATATAGTTAAATATCGGAAATTTTATTGATATCCTGGTCTTTTAGTGCCAACTTTGTTATACTATTTCTAATCATCAATGTTGCCATTAGGAAATACCTACTAAGTTAAGTTTTACATTTCGTCTGTAATTATATACGTAGTTAGTATAAGAGAATTACGAGAACCTGTTGGTATAGCGTTAGTATTGATCATAACATTCTATTTGCTACAATAAAACGTATTTGAACTTGTGATACGGCTGCCAATGAATTATTCATTTTAAAGAATAACAAAATGTTTTATATGAAGATTGATGACTTTTCTACATAATACAAAATTTTATATGCTCTGCAAATTTATCATATAAAAGAATATTCACGCGATTCATTAGGATAATTAGGGGATATATTTTTGGAAAGGAATATAATATGTATTTTTGATAACTTCCATGTTATAAATAAATATGTTTAAAACTGAAAAACTTGTTTTATTCTTATTATTTCGTACAATTGATTGATTCGATACAGAGGGATAGGCAGCGATCTCGAATCACTATTATTGACGATCTAGGCAAACCACTTTTGCTTCTTTTCCTAAATACATCGCCTTATACATATAAAGCAATAACACATTTTCCTAATTTATGGTGTTCTTATATTTTCAATTATCAGGTAACGTGAAAACAGTTCAAATCACGGAATAAAAACGTTAGTGGCCCCTGAATGACAACCCTGTGTTTACGATGCGTATTTTATCGCATTTTTACTCCTCTGCCAAGAGTGGCTATAATTTCCATTTGAATACCTTTGTTCCATCTCCGTAACCTTTATTAGATAGATACGTTAGTAAAAATATAAACAATCTTCATATTAATATGTGTCTTAATATATAATCACCCCTTTACACCCTTAACGGGATAGGGAGAAAGTATCGATCGCCACCTGGAACGATCCTGACAAATTTCTTGCTTCACTCACACCTAATAGCTAACTCATAAATACTCTTCTGTTATTGACGCTGTACACACCCGCCTTGAGAAGAATTTATACAATTGGATCTTTATATGTTCTACGCGGCCTGACCCGTCTATCTTTACCTTAATGGAAACTTTGGCTCTATAAATTCCTTTCGTAACCCTTCTTTCATCCATCCGTTCCATGTTCCCAAACCTAATCTGCAATTATTCTATAACATTTTGTTTATGTATAATTGCAGATTAGGTTTCGCATATTGAAAGAAAGAAAGAAAAATAAGTAGTTTTTTCACTGCATACAAATACAAACATTACACATTCAAATGAAATGGAAACCTGGGTGCGGTGATAAGGTGCTATAATATAAGGTGTATTGAGAGCATTAGTGTCATTTTGCACCCTTATTTGTGCTTAAAGAACGCATATTACAGCTACCGATTTCTTAATTTTATTTTATACTCACTTCATTTGAGAAACGAGGTTAATATTTTGTTATCGGACACAGACAACTTATTTAGTAATTAGTGATAATTAAAGTCAAACATATAAGTAAGCTTAGAATGAACATTATGTCCAAAAATTATTTGTAACTTTAGTTTTCCTCGATCTCAAAAGTTTGTTAGTTTGTTTCTTAATTATCTATTTACATTATCCTAGTGCCAGTATCTTAAGTATTTGTATTTAGTCTTATTTAGAATAGCCGACTTAACCGCAAGTTGTAAGGCTTTAAATAAAGATTTAATAATAATAATAATAACGCATATTAGATAGCAAGGTATCCAGTATATTAGGTTAATTATGTTATAGTAGGTTGTTTCTTATAATATTGGTAATCGCCACTCAACCGCCATGCCGCTTAATATTTCAATAGAAAACAGATACCGATCTCCGCTTCATATGTCATTACTGAAGCTACAAGGGCAGAGATAGTTAATGAAGCAAAGATTATTCGTTATTCTTAACACATGTTCTGTTTCCCCCCTTATTAGTTACTAAAAGTTATGCCATATCTAGTAATAAGCGAAGTATCTATAAAATTTACATATTAAATATTGCAAAGCTTGTATATGTGTATCTATAATCTATATTATATTTGACATACATATAACGTCTGCTTTGAGGTTGTCTAACTTAGCAAATATCTTAGTTGCTTACTGCCTCAAGGATTCGCGGTATAATAATCCATATTAGTAGCGTTTCAATGGTAAATATGAGTATTTGCCATGCTGTTCGAGGAAGCCCAACCTCAACATCCAATGCAAGGAACTTAATGAACAACATTGAACTTAATGAACAACATTGAACTTAACACGTTTATTAGGTTATATGATGTTGTTAAGAAACAGTGTAATGACTTTCCTTAAACGTAGTATTGTACATAACATAGATGTTGCAATGTGGATTTTGTTAGTAATAGACAAAGTGCTATTGAAAAATCTTACTAACATCTACATAATATGTTCTTACAGGTATGTATTATTAGGTAGGAATCGCTTACGGAAATTTCAATATTCGAATTCTTTTAACAAATACATCAGCACCTTATGTAAGACTTATATTAGATAGACGTCTACTTGGAAATTACACATAACATATGCCGTGGAATATATTGATAATTGAAAATTAATTTATATACACTAGTAAACCCAATTAATACTGCAAAATATAATAGATAAAGCCAAATAAGAACTGTAAAATATACATACATACACATCACGCCTGATTCCCTGTAGAGGGGTAGGCAGAGATCACAGATCCCCATTTGTCCTGATCCTGACAGACCACTTTCGTTTCATTGACATTCATACATCTTCTCATACACTCTCGGCGGTTATAGGTACACCTAACGTCACATTTTTTTCAATATAAAGCTCTATCTGACTGTTATATGTCTTATTAGGCCGGCCCCTACGTAACCGCCCTTCCACTTCACTCATATATATTCCTTTTGTCAATCTGCTATCATTCATCCGCATAACATGTCCAAACCATCGAAGCATGCTCTTTTCAATCTTAGTCACTACATCTTCTTTCAAACCGCAACCTTCCCTTATCATACTATTTTTAATTCTATCATTCAATGTCACTCCTAACATGCTTCTTATAAAAATATATATAGGTACCAAAATCATTCAAATAACTGATATTGAAAGGGTCTCTTAACAAGTACTGCACAAAATAGCCAATATTGAACGACTGATTAATACAAACAAAACTTCAATTAGATGATATTGACTTTTCTTAAACCTTTTGTTTCGCCGGCGACGGGGGAAGAATTAACTCTCAACTCCTCTAAAGTTGTACTCCGGGAAGGTGAAACTTGTAAGAAGAGACTGCTTTTAATTATAATACCTACTTCCGAGTGTCAAGTCTTTAAAACGAGGAATTCCTTTGTGCAATTGTCGTTTTAATTAATATTTGGTGCCAGGGAATATATACAGTTCTATTGTTAATAATTATGTTAGTTTATTTAAAATTTATTTGTTAATTTGGGTTTTCGCAAGTGTAATTAATACAAAACAGAAATAAAGATATGTATTTATTTATTTCTTCTCTTAATCAGCCAATCTTAAGATTAAGATCAGCCGTTATCTCTATTCCTTAAAAACCAAAATATTATACTTAATACATATGGAGAAAATATTTAAATAACCTTCTGGTCCTAGCGAGATTATATTATCTGGCTGCTTTACAATGCAATCACAATTTATCGTGCCTGAATCGACACACATCAAATAATTCATGGATCCCATGAGTCATATTTAATTGTATGTCAACTGTGTGAATTTTACCCAATTGTCCTAAATAGATTCCATATTTAAATCCCAATTACACAACTTACATGTGACGACAGGATTTTAGATCAGTATAATATACATATATGTAACATGAGTCAAACTTTTATTTAATCTATAGGTAAATAAATTGAATACTTTAAACAAAATAAAACTAAATATGTACAAATTAAAACAAAAAAAAAACTTAACTTATATGTAACTACCTGATTTAGATAAACAAAATATCTATAACTCATTACTTTATAGAAGATTTTTTTTATTAAATTTTGTTTTATTCATAACAACAATCAATATAATATACTCAGAATTCCTATAAATAAATATTCGCATACAAACATTTTACAACCATATTTTCCGCCTATGCAATGTACTCTATTACATGACCTAATTCTCTTAACTCGTGCAGGGTTTCATGACAATTTATGCAAAATGATAACAACAGAAGCTGACAGTGAAACTTTGCCACAAGTACTCTCCGTTTGAGCACGTCACTCAATTCTATTACAGTTACAATGGAGAGCCTCCAACTTCATAAATGGAAATGTTCTAAGTTTAATATGTTAATGAATTTTACGTCCTTGTGTTTAGCACCTCTTCATTGAAGCGAACGTAGTTAATAAAAAATAATAGACTATAAAAAAAAATGTAGGATCAAATCTATTTACAAGGTTTAAATTGGCGTTAAGATCAATATTACTATAATTTAAACACAATTAAAAGAAAAAACAATTTTGTAATGTGTTAGTATTTATGTAATGATGTACTGTGAGCCGTTTAACTCTTTGAGCTAAGGGATTAAACTGTTTACGTAGAGTACCCGCCACATACGGTGGCAGTTGGAGGCGTCGCCACAGTCGCGTAATCCAGTGTTGCCAGTAAACACGCCAAAACTAGCACTCACTGTGCCATACGGCTCGATACATTATATTGAGGTTTCATTTGTAACGATCTTTGGTTGCAGAGCTATAAACTCAAATAAAACAAATTAATATATCTAAGTCAAAATATGTTGATTTAAAATAGGCCCTATCACAAGCTCTCTTTGAAAGTTATCTTATGATCTAAGTATAAATTAAAAAAACTATTTCAAACATGGCACTGAGCATTGTCTTTACATATTTTTTACCGAGGTTAGATTAGCGGAGACCCTAGCTTGGAGAAGAACTAACAAGAAACTCCGGAAATCAATTTATTATAATCACCCTTAACAAACATAAAAATTACAAAGAGTGGGCAAAAAACACAACGCTGGTAATACTAAATTTACCTTTCATACAAAATAACACGCAATTGCGGAAACGTCAAATTTAGTTCCAAGTTTGGCTACTGCCACCGTATGTGGCGGGTACTCTAATCCCCGTCGTAAAGCTACAAAAAATCCGTAGTACACAAACATGTCAATAACACAGTTTAATGTACAGACATTATGAAGACAAAAGTTCTAGCGTAAAAAGCTTTTACTATTCTGCTCTCATCGTGTTTATTTTATTTTACAATAATATACATATATTAATTAATTAAATCTCCTCTTTATTATTTTATCAAACCAACCAAAATATTGTTTTGTTATGAATCGATATATCTATATAGATATACCAATTACTTTCCTTCTTTAATTATTTTCAATTAATGTGTCCCACACATAAATCGTAGCAGGTGTGCCCAGCTAAATTGTCATCAGAATAAATTGGGTGCTATTCAATTAAGCGATTGCGGCCGCTGAAAAATAGGAATCTAATCAAAGTTCTCAATTGCCAATCTGTTTCTAATTAAAAGTTTTTCTAATCCCATAAAAGCCTTTTAACGCTTCTTTATTCCTTCTTACCAATAAACCTTGAAAACTTTAAAGATTGAACTGTGAAAAAAACATTCTAACATTATATACCTACCATGTTCCAATTTACGTAATTTTGTTGTTGCTTTAGTTATTTTGTTGATAGCAATAAAGTTGCTGGACATGTATGACAATAATTATTTTTCGTGTTAACGATTGTTTTTTATTGTCTTTGTTTATCTTATATCCATCAATAGATTCATAACTGTTCGTCTTCACTATCACAATCATAAACATTATAGCCAATAACTAGATGCCATCAAAGCCGATCTCATCAGATTTTTCCACGATCGGTAGAAGTTGTGATTGCTTATAAGTTATGACGTTCAAAGGAACTCAATTAAACTTTTCCTGTTTCAAAAGTATACTGTTTCATTGCTACGCACACGTGTGGACCTGATGTTATTAGGAAGCGTAGACATTTTACTCATGAGCAAAAAAAGTTTTTCAACCAACATATTATATATATGAAATATATTTTTGACCAAATTTAGCAACAAAACGATAAGGGTAAACATGGTGATGAAACCTACCTATTTCTAGTATCAGGTAGCCAGTGTTTGTAAATGACGACATGGCTTACATTTCACTTTAGATACTATTATGATAAACACGTAGGTTTGAAGAGACCGTGAGACCACTAGCCCCGTAATTGCGGAGATGGACACGTGGCCATCTAACTATCCCACAAGGATTAATGGTCGTGAAAGTGTTTGTTTGTAGATACCTATGCTCGTGTCTTCTTGTTCCTATGTTTTCGTCCTGAAAGGAAGAAAGCTATGTTATTGACTGTATAATTTTGTTGAAGCCATTTATTTATTATATTTACTTTTTTACATTAGGAAACTCGAGCATATGATTAATGATGTTGAAATAGAGTTCTTAAAAGCATTCTATGATAGACTACCTAGGATATGATTTCGAGGTTTAATATGTCATGCGGTTGGATTACAGAGTTAAAAACTTTTGGATTAAGTAAATGGGTTATAGAAGAAACTTTCTTCTTAAGCTGAACGTATATCTATACGATATATATATATATAGTATATCTCTATACGAAGGGGTTATGGCAGGTTTACGGTCGAATAAATTATTTAATTAATTTAATAAAGCTTACATTAGAATTTTCTCTCCAGTGTAACGGCAGTGATGTGTGTGTATGTATGTACATTATAATTATTCTTTTAATCCCTTTCACTTTTCCCTCTCTGATAAAAAGTTCGTAACGTGTTTATGTACTACACAAAATAATGCCTTTCACATGTTATCCATTTATTTGTATCTAAATACAGATCAAATTTTATAATTGAAGTGAATAAAGCTTCCATCATACAGTAACATTCGTTGCTATTAATTATAACACATCGCATTTCCACATACCTGAAAACCACTAATGAAAATTGATCATTGTTTTTGACATATTCCTAGTACTGCTTCGGCGAATTCAGCCACAATACGTGCTGACAGTTGCATTTACTATCTGCGTAGTAGCTATAAGTATATGCACTGTAATAGACTATTGTATACGAAACGAGAATGTTATATTCCAACTAGGTTCGTTATGTGCCGTAAAATACAAATAAGTATGTATGTGACTGGCTCAAAATGAAGGGGTGAATAATATTATAGTCAGAATTACATGGAAATGCTTTGCTCAAATGAAGATTTCTGAAGAATGTATGAATCATAATCCCTTACGAGACGCCTGTCCACCCCGAAAGGGATTGAAAGATGTGAATTTATATGAATGTTATTTAATTTAGCATGAATATTGGGGTTACGATTTCATAATGGAACATTGGTGACAGGTTAAAATAGAATTTATTAACCACTAGTCCCTTAGTTACCTCCTATGACATGCCGTGAAGAACGGCAGCTAGTTAGCAATGGTTTTAGGTCCTAGACTAGTATTGGACTAAACTTATTTTCCATTAATCCATGAACGTTATATGAATATGTGGGTTAGGAGGTAGGGCGGATACATAGGGTTCGTACTGAAAAGGCTATACGTAAAAGG
Organism: Leucoptera coffeella; assembly: GCA_030578115.1. Classification (NCBI taxonomy): domain Eukaryota; kingdom Metazoa; phylum Arthropoda; class Insecta; order Lepidoptera; family Lyonetiidae; genus Leucoptera; species Leucoptera coffeella. The sequence continues at coordinate 217,617 of JAMBLF010000276.1, read as the reverse complement.
GCGAAGTTGTATTCGACAAATATGTATGCGAAACTGCATGGATGCAATGAACCTAAAGTATTACAAAGATCAGGAAAATGAAGATCCCCGATCTCTGTCTACCCCTACAAAAAGCTAGGTATGACGTGTATGTTTATTTTAACCCTAAAAACAGACATATTTGGTACTTGTGGTCGCGTGGGAGTAGTGGTTATGTCTCGTCTAGGATTTGAATAGAATGTAAATAGCTTTCGTTTTGAATGTTAATATTATGACTGAGTGCTTCATTCCTTATTTATAATCACCGGACTGCAGCAATGTTCCATCCTAACACGAATTCATAATTTTAATTTTTAATTTGAAATGTAATCAATAGATTTTTATACAAATAAATTTACTTAATGCGTCGAATATTACGGTAAGGGAAAACATCGTGAGAAAACCTACCTGTTCCCCGAACAAGTAAAAGTAAGTGCTTGTAGATGGCGACATGACTTACCACATGGCACATCGTATAATGCATTTAGAACATCTTTAAAAAAGTATATAATGTCTAAATAAATAACTACAAATAAATAAACAATTAAAATAGGTAGGTAACAAATTTTGTAAGTAATTGTACTTTTGAAGTCAATATTTTTTAATGTTATCTAATGTAATTTTATGTTTCTGTTCACGCGTTCATCTTTCTTGTTTATGAACATATGATATTCTCAAATGAAGGGAATGTAATGTTCTTTTTTGAGAAATAAAGTTCTTTAAACCTACATTGAGTTCTAACTATCTGGTCAAGACGTGGGTTCGAGGTAGTCATAGAATTACTACCTCTGCGATTGTGGAGAAGGAAACCTGGGCCCTTACTCCACTAATTCATTTTAGCCACAATATTACTTCAATATCGATATTGTGGCACTTCAGTGGCCGTAATTTGACACTTTTGGCACTCCACTAACAAATTTTGGCCACTGAGGGGCTATCGAACTACATCTGCGTCTGAAGTACAAAAAAAGCTACTCCACTAACCAAACGTCAGTCAATGTCAGTTCAATATCCTTATATTTCGTACTCCACTATTGACATTTCAATACTTGAGTGGCCACTGAGGTGCCACTGAAGTGCCATAGTATCGATATTGAGGCACAAGTGTGGCTGTCGAAATATTAGCAGAGTGCCACTTTTACGGCAAAGACGCAGAAGTATCGCTATAGCGACGCAGTTGAGTGGCTTTCAAAGTTAATTAGTGGAGTAAGGGCCCTGGACCTCTGACTACCCCGTATGGGCCGTGAACACGTTTGTCTTTTGTCTAGATTTTCATGCCACTGTTCAACCCTTTGATGCATAATGATTGAAGAATGTGGTAGCTTTAGAACATAAATTTACAGAGAGCTTTTCCAACCGCTTAAATCTGAGTAATTTAATTAAATAGAATGTCGATGAACCTGTGAGCGAGGTCGACATGCAAATGATAGAGTTATTTTCGCTCTATAAATTTTGTCGCTGCTCATTTATGCTTATGACATGGACGGTGCTAGTATTTTGCTGGGATAAGGATTTATTAACCTACTACCTACCTCCACAAGTAGAGTTAGTAGCGCTCTTTTAGAACAATTCAATTTTTATAAGTGTATTGGGATTCTGTTCAATTGCAGATACGTAATTTATATATCAATTTAAATATTATCAATTTTATTTATTTAATAATAATAAATAAACCTAAATTAGACATATACATTCACATTCTTCAATTCCTTTCGGGGTGGACAGAACCTCGGAAATTTAATATCTCCTAAGTCTTTTTAGTATAAATATTTTGGTTGTGTTGTCATATGAAACATTGATGGCAGGTTGCTAGCCCATTGGCCAATTGATCACATTGATAACAAGTACCTTAGTCGCCTCCTACGACATGCCTGGAAGAACGGCAGCTAGTAAGTTTTTTTACATCCCAGACTAGTACGGGACAAACTAAATTAAAACTAGATTAGAAGTTAATTAAATAAAATATGAATAAAAAAACTGGAAATCAAAATAGTAGGTAGGCAGGCATGTATACGAGAATGTAGTACGTAATAAAGAATAAGCTACGTGCGTGATTCCATTAGTGAAATGTTTATGAAATACTGTGCAGAACATTGTGAGTCTGTTTGGAGTTTGACAGAATTGTACCGTCTTCTTACGTTTGAAAGAAACCATACACATTACGAAACTCTTATTGTTCTGTTGCAATACAATCCTTTTTATTTACCAGAATGTTACTAAAATGTGGAATCTTAATAATGCTGAAGCTGCTATAATTTTTTTCATCTGATAGTCAGCTTACGTTTTGTGCTACATATAAATGCATGTCCTTTAATCCCTTGCGGGCACGACAGAACCTTGGAAATATAATATCTTTTAGGTGACTTTTTATCATAAATAATGGAGTTATGATTTCATATGGAACATTAGCGAGAAGTTCCTAGCCTATTGCCCAATCGATCCTTTTTACCCCTAGTCCCTTAGTCGTTTCTTACGACATGCTAGGATGAACGGCAGTTAGTTAGCATTTTTTTGACGTCCCAGACTGACAGGACCTTTCCGTGTTACAGACTTTTATTCTCAATTGAGGTTCCGGTCCTGAAATGAGGTTGCATGCACACATGAATCATAAATGAGGTTACACTCACAACTTTATTTCCGAACAGACAGTTTCCAGTCCTGTTGGACAGTACACTTTGCACAGAATATTCGTTCTCATGTTTATGGGCAGAAGTAGATGTGTCATAATTACATTTTGGTGTGTTGAAATCGGATAAACATTTAATTATATTAACAAGAATGTACTCGTACAACCAACATTGTTAAGGAAAGTGTATTAAAGGATAAACTTGTTAATTATTGAAGATAGAAATGAAGCTGTATTTTCACCAAGATTTTATAAGGATAATCTGAAATTAATTTATTGATTTCCCGTGCCCGTATGTTTTAAATAAGTTTTTGTGGGGCAAATAAAAAACGAGACTTTAATACATAATTTTAATTGCTACGAATAAATAAGTACATATTATATCAAATATTTGAAAACCACTTATCAAAAGATCAAAATATATTTACAAAATTATGTTTTAGTGTAAAATATTCGGAACTTATTTGTAAATTAGCTTTAGAAGCAAATATTACTTAATTTAAATTCGGTATATTGAACTATTAAAAGCACAGATTGTATAAATTAATAAATACAAACATACACATCACGCTTGTATCCCTACAGAGGAGCAGACAGAGTTCATGAATCCCTATTCCTTCCGACAAAATATTTTCACTTCAATGTATAATGAATAGAATCCTAAACTTAACAAGCAAAATTTTGTATGTTTTTTCAAATTAACAATATACTTTTTTGTTACATACAGTTGATATTATAGTCATTATACATTTGATATTTATAATACCATATACTTTATCACTACAACACAGATAATATAATACTATACTACACTATAAAAACTAATTACATCTAGAATTATACTGACATATCTCTAGCATTTTCTCAAAGGATTTTTCCTAATGAAAAAGTTGGTTGTATTTGTAAGATTTCACTGTTCTTGTCATTCCAAATATGTGTCGAATTGTATCAATCCACCCTTCAAGACATCTACATATATCTTTATATCGATCGAAACATCATAAGACATTATATACTCGTAATACATTATTTATCTCAATGAGTCCCTACTAAAGTCCTTACTCTTCAGCTTCCACTTATATGGCAACTAATTACATACCTACTACTCAGATCCTAAACTGACACGACTTCTTTTAAACATTTAATATATAAACTTTTCTATGTTTTCTTAATTCATACATAATCTTAGAAACCCAAGCATCGATTCATTACTCCGCTATCATTTCTAAATACTAAAACTTAAATCCATAAAGATTTCATCCTACCAAAACCATTGTTCCTAATTAAACTCGATCACTCTCAGTCGGCTGTGACAAAAGAGTCACTTCTCCCATGGGAAAACTGTCAGTCCTTCGTTTCCCACTCTTCCGTTCACTGGCTGTGCCACAACAGAGCCTTTTCAAGACACAAGCGTAGCACATAAGTAGAGCCAGCATCAGGAGTAACCCGATGGCTACGGTGATGACTAGGAGCACACTCATTTCGCCATTCATGTCTGAGTTTGAGGGACGACCCATCACGCGTAAAGCTCGTGACCATCTGAAATTAAAAGGTGGGTTATTGAAGTGTAAATATGGGGAAATCTTTACATACATATAAGTATATACGATTGAAGTCCTTTAATCCCTTTTGGGTCTAACAAAATCTCTAAATCTGAGGCACGATAATATCTCCTTGGTAAATTTTTAGCATGAATATTGGGGTTGTAATGGCATATTGAACTTTGTGACAAGTTAAAACCCTATTGCTTAATTGATTCCATTTACCCCTAACTCTTAGTGACCGGCTACGACATACCGGGAAGAACGGCAGTTAGTTAGTTAGTATTAGTTAGTTAGATAGTTTAGTTAGTTAGTTAGTTAGCATTCCTTTAACATCCCGGACCAGCAAGGTATATGGAAAAGAATGTACATGAGTAAATGTGCAGTAGGGAAATAAGTTATCGCAAATTGTCTCTACATTCGAATGAGTAAGAATAGAATTTATGGTAACTTGATTGTCTCGTGTTGGTCTGGAAGCTAAATAGAACGCAACTACATGCTGTTATAGTTTTTATACTCTACAAAGTGATTACAATAAGGCTGCCGTAATCTGCAAATGGATGGCCATATAAAATATATAAAGAATTATTATTATATATTTATTAATTAAAGGTACACGTACAACCACAGTGATTGTGATGAATGATGGTGAATGATTTGATTAAACAAAATACTGAAAAATATTGCGTCGTAATTAGTTAGGGTCAATGACATAATTTAAAGATTTAAACATAACATAATATACTCGAAAATCGTGCGTTTTTATTTATTTAAATGTTTAATATCTGTCATAACAATATCTATATGAATTTTGTTGCAAAAAGAACATTATGTGTAAGATTTCTCGCAATAACATAGATGGATTACAATACCCATTCACTCGCAACAACACGGATTCAATTCCTCTTTCTACGAACTATGACCATGAAATACTAAAGCTCTGTATCCATGGCTATCTCAAGGTTATGTACTATTTGTTAATTCTATTTCTGTAACAACTTAAAAACATTTCAGCTTCATTTGCGCTTGCTCAAAATAATCTTTTCTGCTAGAGCTTTCAAACGTATCGTGAGTTATTACGATGAATAGATCTCATTACCGCTTTTACACGGAGTTTACATTCTTTTCATGTATATGTACTTAGATACGACTAATAATATCAGTACTTATGAAGAGTAAAAATGGTATGTTATAATATTTTTTACTTATTCAGTATGATTAATATAATAATGTTACTATCTTAATAAATAGTTTGGAACGTAAATAGGTTTGTACTAGCTACCGTTCTTTCTAACTTGTAGTAAAAGGTGATTAAGGAACTAGAGGTCAATGGAATTTGTTGGGCTATGGAAATACAACCTGTCATCAATATTATAATTAATGCCAACTCAATCCCAAAGCTACCAAATGCTATAACTCAGCAAGGGGGTATTATTGCTCCAATGATTATATTATGTCCATCCCAAAAAGCCTCACTGTAATGTGTGTTCCTAAAACGCTGCCTTTATGTATTTTTTATAGTGGTACATTTTTTAGCAGGGCCCCAAGGCCTGTACTGCTCTTTGCAAAAGCGTAGTTTAATCTCAGTTCAGTAACGGTGTGAAGTTGCTAGTGGATCAGCAAAAGTGTCAAATAACGCCTTAGATTTAAGGACATTAATATATAACATTAATATAAGTATATTCTACGTTAAATAATAAAGCTATGTATTTAGGGCTACCCAGATAGATGCTAGATTAAACAGAAAGTTCAGTTTCTGGCAACCCAACCTCTGACTACCTAGAAAGGGGTTAGACTATAAATAAGCTATAAATACCTAGAAACTTGTTTAACATTACTTGTCACACAATAGGTCTCATCATCAATCGACCGAAGTCACGTCGCAGCGACTACGTGATTGAATATTAAGATCAACCTAAACAAGAGTACATGATCTGTTTGCGGATTCTGTTTGAGAATGAGGAATATATAATATTAGCCTATACATCTTATAATTTATGCAAGAGCTAAATACGATTAAGACGTTAATTTACTATATTTAGTATTAAAAGTGACAAAATAAGTGCATACCGTTTAAACTGTATGAAACGATCACAATTGGTATAATTAATCAGCGAATTGTTAACACACTGACGATTTTTTTAAGGCATGATGTACGAAAAAGTATGCATGTATCTTTACACTATACTAGTAATTAAAATGTAGTATTTAGTATTTATACGATTTCAACTACATTAACGAGACTTATTGCAAAACGCTACCCTTTCTTCATCTTTTAGATTGCCTCTGGTTTTGGAAATTTCATTGAAATTATAATATTATTCATAATCAAAATTTTCGCAAAAGAGAAGCTTTGATCTAGAGGAGTCCTGCTTTAACTGCTAAGTTGTTTCATAATTAATAGACTTTTGAGTTAACTTTCTGCGATGTTAAGTGAAGATTTATTTATATTTTTCATAATTTAATAGATGTAGACCGTTTTCAATGTTTTGTTGAAATATTCCTTATTAAACTGGGAAATGCACGTATCATGCATATACGGATAATTGAATAACGTTCGCCTATATGATTTTACTACGTAGAAGCAACAAATTGACCTAAACTTACTTTTTGTCTTGGGAACCCTACCACCCTCTGACAGCGATGACTGTAAAGATATTTTCTATATAATTTAATTTTATTTGTATTTTACGTTTATAGTTTTAATTTGTTTCCCTATCAATAAAATTCTTTAAAAAACCATGTGATATACTTTTCCTTTTCCTTGCAAAATGCTCAAGAAAAATGTGAGTAAGCCTTTACACTTTAATACTAGTAATAAGCGCCACTGCACAGATAATCCGCTTAGTGTCACCAATGTCGCAGAGTTGAAGCTTATGTCTTTGTCAGTTTGGTGTGATTAAATTAGAGAAGCATACTAGGATTAGCCGACGACAACGAGTGTAGACATTGCCTGTCATTTGGAAGGGGCTTCCTATTAATGTAATAGCGATAAAGACGCCTGAACTTGTGATTATGTATGTATAGGTATGTGTCTGTGTAAACAAATTTTTATGAGTACCATATACGCGCCACACCACACAAAGTTCATGTTTTGCCTAATAGCACCGCTAAGGATCAAACAAGAAAAAAAATACATAGTAGAATGTACGAGACAACGCAGAACGATAATTATCACGTTGGGTATTTTTCTTTTAGTAAAAAATATACAGAGAGTATTGTTAAACGTAGAGCTGTTTAAGTATAGAAGGACTGTAAAAAGATTAACATGATACATAATGGATACATCCGATACTGAGAAATTCTTATTGACTTCGTAAGTAGTATTTCTTACATAGTAGTAATGAATAGAAGGATTTAATTTCTCCCTTGAGATATATGTATTGGATTATCAGAACTGCGGCGACACTACTTTAAGGATTAACTGTTCGTGGAGCGCAAAACCGTTAAGTTAGCGTAATAAGTCCTGAGTATCACAAAACAAACTGTGTTACTTGAATAACATCCTATTCAAAATATCCCAACGTGATAGACAGAGATCAGTCGCCACCTCAATGATTCTTACTTACCGATAAATTCTCTCTTACCCCTTACTATGCTAATATCTCTAATAAATCTTAGATACTAAAAAGTAAAACCTCAGCTATATTTTAATACTTTAGCTTAGAAAACGGAGAAAATATAATTTCAATTACGTCATACTTTAGTGACTTCCTAGATAACTTCCTTTCATAGGAAAGAATTTCAATTTGTTGCTTCAGACAGCAATTTCTAAAAGACTAATTTAATATCTATGTAGTTCTGTGGAAGACAAGTGCTTTGATTGAATTACTTGAGAAAACTGATTTTAATGTGTTACTTTCAACTATTTTCATTATAGTGTAATTATTGACTGAAGCAGATGCTGTGGAAGCGAAACCTGAAGTGGAAGCACCACAATTAAAAGAACAGATTTTTACATAGAAAGTGTCTGTACACGGATATTAATCGAGAATTCTTAACAATTTAATTAAACAGAAATATAATATATTCTACCAGTGTAACTAAACCAAAATGCGTTCACATCGGGTCGGAAATATTTACGATTCTTGATAAAAACTTTAATTACCTTTCGTTCCAACATATTTGGGAATCATAAATCAAAACCTAGCCCTCTATTTGGTCCCCAGAGAGTCTAGCTTCGGTTGCAGAAAAATATTTGTCCAGCCAGCTACAATTTCTTCTTGAAAACTGTTTTCTCGAGTTTGTTTGCGTTCTAACGTTTGTTTAATAGACGTGAGTCAACCGTACATATAGGTACGTATTGATTATCAAATAAGTGTAATAATGTTAGTTTGGATTGTGTATAACTATTATAGTATGTTATGAAATCATATAAAATGATCACCCTTAGTTTGTCATTTCATTTGTAATGACACGGAGCTAAAATGTTTTCAGTTAATTATGTTTAAACTCCCACTCTGCCACTCTGAATACTTAATTAAACATAAATTACAATTCTTACCAAATAAGATATACAAAACATAAACTTATAAATTGCAAACAGTATAAACTTAAATTCCGTGCCATAACGGTTATGCTAATTTAATAAATAGATAAATACAAAAAGAGGATTTAACATGTGCTAAGTCTATAGCGTATATTAGTTTCATAATATTATGTATCTTTCCGTATATACATGCATCTGTATACAGGTACATGCATCTTTAGATATCGGGAAGTGCTGTTGAAGACATTCTTTTGTTGACAGTGTGCATCCGACCTTTGTAGCGAACAATGCTTTTAATTGCTATCAAGAACGGAACGACAGAAGAAATTCCTGCCTTTAATGTTGTTCTATGGATAAGAATATCTTGTTCTTTCGCTGAAGAAATACACAAAGTAATTACTTTTACGTTTGATATAAATACCATGCCTGTTCTCTTTTTTTAATGACTTTATTTTATGAAGGGAAATGGTATCATATTTTCTTTGATACTAGGTTAGGTAACTAATTGACATCAAAATACTCTAACCAAGCCTACATAGAATTTGATCTAAGGGTATTTATCTACATATACATATGTTTTAGTATAAATACGGTCATATGTCGGTACCAATCAATCAATCAGCCTATGTCAGCCCACTGCTGGACATAAGACTCCCCAAGGGTACTCCATAAAACACTACACACTACCAGCGACTATTTCCAGGTCATCGGTCCAACTATGTCGGTATAAAACACACATAATAAATAAGCTGAAACAATCCTGCTTTTGTGTTTACACAATACCGAACTAGCAATTTCTCGTTCAGAGTCCGATACAGAATGTAGAATCTAATTTAGAATTCCAAACAAAAGGCCATTGCAATTTACATTGGATTTGTTCTTTTGCGCTTATAAAGATGCGGATAAATGGAGCAAGGACGTTTATTGTTCAGGCTAGGGTCCACTTTGGTGAACTATAATAGTAAAAGTCTTACAGTTCAATGGAAACTATTTCAATATGTAGATACTGACGGTTGTTGTACTTTCGACTTTTCAGGGTATTATCAGACATGAATCTTCACCGTCGTAATTGTGAAGGTTTTAAAGACAGTTATCGTCTTTAGTTAGGATTTCGGTAATAATGAATTAGACTTTTTGTGAAGCTATTTTTAAAAACCTCCAATTATAAAAGAAAACTGCCGTGATCTATAATTATAAATGCCGTAAGTCATTTAGTTATAGGAAAAGGTTTTAAAATAATATCTATTGCTAAAAAAGACAATTAAGATTATTTAACGTGGATATCTGTAGTTAAAAAAGATATATTCAAGTAATCAACCTTGTTATTAATAGTAGTACCATATCACAAGATATAAACCAATTAGATGAAAAATGCATACAGGTATGTACAATAAGCGCCTACAGCCTGTATAAGCTAGTTCTTTGAGCTCAAACGGATTCCCGCTTTGCGAATCGTACATATAAACGTACGCAGCCAAACAAATATGCCACAAAGGAACTTGCATCACTTTTTTGCTTGTATCATATTATGTCGCACGGGTAGTTTCGAGTTATTAGACGCTATTGAATTTGGACAATTATAGTCAGAATAACTGGTCATACACATTCGAGTACCTATCTACATATGTATGTATGAAAAAGCACCATGATTATAACAGAGCATACTATTTTATTTAAGTATATTTTATTTTATTTATTAAGTATATTTTTTATTTAAGTATATCTGGGGATAAGAGAAGAAATGCCTTCGAAATTTCGGAGATGGGATCTCAAGCCTCTAGCTGCCTCACCACAATAAAAAGGTGTGTATACACAAGTCGTTAAGCGTATGTTAGATAAGAAAAACCATTACATTTTAATTTTAAATCCTTGAGAAATAAATGATATTAAAGGAAACTTCCAAACATCAATATTAAATTAGAAAACACTTTATATTGATTGAAAATCTGTATTGAATCGTACGTAGAATTGGCCCGTTGATTGAATTCTGTCCTTGAACGTGGACTGAATATAAAAAATGTCAAAGGAATTGATTTTCAAAGACCAGATTAGGTATACTTATCTCAGGAAGGTCTGTTCGAGTGTGCGTACCTGCCTTTTCCTACCATATCAAAATGGATTAATTTTCACGCACAAATAGGCAATATACTGCAGTAGAATAAGATTAGAAGTACCTATAACCGCAGAGTTTGTATGTGGTGGAGTAAGGATTCAATGAAGCGAATGTGGTTGGCTAAAACCCTCTATACGGAAACGGACGTGACGAGTATTAATTTATAACGTGTATGCACTACTTTTCACATGGACTCTTCTGGAATTAGTACCGGGTTAAGTCTCCGTACCTACTTAATCATTAATAAATTAATTAGCCATCAAAAAAAGTTGTCCTGAGGTAGTCTCGGACGATGTCGTAGGAGGCGACTAAGGGACTGGGAAAAATGTTATCTATTGGGCGATGGGCTAGCAACCTGTCACCAATGTTCCATTATAACATCACAACCCCAACATTCATGCTAAAGAAGATATTTTATCTACGAGGTGCTGTCCACCCGAAAGGGATTATATGACGTGAATGTGTATGTATATATGTAACCTGTTTAGTGTAACCTGGTTTTTTCATTGTTTCATAGTTGGTTATACTTTATTTTCGTAAAAGTACTCATAATGTATTATTTTAAACAATATATACGTTTCAAGAGAACAGTTTCTTCGGTACATGCGGAATTCAAGTACTAACGTAAACATTAACGGCATTTGAGTCATTAAAAGCTTTAAGCCATAACTCTTAAATGTAGCATTTCAATTAACCTTTGACCCATTTAATTAGCTCAACGTCAATTCCTAACATTCTCAAAACAAATTATTTTAAAAGCAAGATCTTAGGTACCAACCCAATTTGCCTATTAGGTATTATTTGGTCTTTTATTAATTAGGAGCGTGAACCCATAAATACATACACATCAAGCCTACAAAGGGGTAAGTAGCGCTTACGGATTTCCGTATCTCTTTATCCTGACAAATCATTTTCGCTTCTTTAACGTTAATTCACTTGCTCATACACACACAGCAGTTATACATACATAGTTACATCTAACCTGAAGAAATAACAATGCATACGGGGCTTTTTTGGTCAGTATGTATAAAATCAAATAATTAATACATTTTTATAGTTGTAAGAGATTCGTGATTTATACTCATGATTAATCACTAACGGGACTTATCGCGTAAGTTATAAATAATAAAGTTAATAAAGGGTCCGTCGGGTTAATAAAGGTAACATTTTTTTGTTCGATATGTTTTAAAACGTTATGTTTTATCATTTTCATCTATTGAATAAGAAACATGAAGGCCTTTAGTAAAGTACTATAAGCCCTATGTAAGATTGTGATATGTGGATGCAACGATTTGTGGTTACTGACAAATTACTTGTGGATTCAGTGTGTATGTACCGCCCTCTAGTGTTACAGTGGATGTATGTTGTGCTTAAATACAATAAGGTTTCCTTGGTCTCATTATATAATCAAAAAGAAGATATATGTAAGTAAGTGTCTGTAGTCATTCTAATATTACGAAATAAGGCATTAATCACTCTACTAAATTCAAAAGCACGTCTATGACAACATGAAAAAATATATAAGAATATTGGGGTTTATGTTTTGATGTTGTTATTGTTGTTATTTACAAGGGCTTCTATGTACGTGCTTCCACATAATGTGAAGGTAGGTATTAGTATTATAAGTCTTCGTTTTTCTCGTAACATTTCCTAACAGCATCGTTTAAAGAAAAGAAACATCCAAAACAAATAATCTATGTAAATGCCGCTTAAAATGAAAACTGACAGCTGAGTCATATCTTATGTACTTGTATCACGGGATATCTTTCAAAAGAGCTTTTCGTATTAGTATGGATTATAAATATGAAATAATATTTATTGTACTAGATTGATAATGTTTTACACCTGTAATAGTTAAGTAGAGATTTGTTATTATTAAGCGACGAATACACAACTAATTAATTCAATCTTATAAAACCTTATTATTGCTACTTACTATTCAAAGCTTACCTCAGTATTCGTACCATTTATACAGGTAATCGAAGTATTTGTGGAAAATTATACATAATAGTTTTTATAAGTACTATTCGGTAGCAATGAGGTTATAATTCTCAGGATTACTTTTGCGCCACCCAAAAATATGTCTAAAGCATTTTGTTAATTCAATTTCAAGAAACGCCAGATTACAGCTAAAAGCTTTTGAAACAGATCCTAAATTGAATATCGAAGAAGCACTTCGATCAGTACAAAGTTAATTAACTGCCAATTTGCTATTAAATACAAAATCAATTTATCACCAAAACCAATTAGCCTGGCATCTGAGAGGCTGGTACCCGTAGCACAACTTAAAAAGATAAATAAATATATACATACGTACAAAGGCGTCCTGCAATCACTTTTGGGGTGGACAGACTCTCGGATACATATCAAAGGTCTCCTATGTCACTTTTAGTTTGAATACCATCAATACGGAATATTGGAAAACTTTTAAAACTCAGAGTTATATCATTAAATACGAGTAAGTAGACTTATTTACTAACTTTAAGATATGTATACAACATATTTAAAATGAATGACGTCAAGGGTAAAATGTCGTCGTATTTATCTAGTAAACACATGTCCATGTTTACTTTCATAGCTCGGCTGCATCAAGCAATGAGAAGGTTGTTTTCAACCCTCCCTATGCTTAATAATATTAACATAAATACGAGCATATCATCACAGTCTTAAGCAGAGTTGTGAATTGCGCAACAGTCATTTGTCATACATATGTACACGTCACGCCTGATTCTCTGTAGAGGGGTAGGCAAAGATCACGGAACCACTTTGCTTCATTGACACTCATACACACTCGGCTGTTATAGGTAGTCCTAACGTAACCCTTTTTAAATATATCGTCTATTTGACTGTCATATGTCTCATTGGGCTGGCCCCTACGTAACCGCCCTTCCGCTTCACTCACATATATTCCTTTTGTCAATCTGCTGTCATTCATCCGTATAACATGTCCAAACCCTAAAATTTCTTAATTATATTTATTTATTATATAATATACAAATCAAATTGGAGACATTCATAATGAAGGGGGTTCAAGTGATCAGAAGAACAGCCACGCAGCCCACGAGGTCATAAGGGATGCTGCCCATCGGCTGCAAGAGTCCAGTGGGGATCGTAGGGCTGGTTGCTTCCATCGCCAGAGAATTAGTCTGGCTATTCAGAGGGGGAACGCTGCCAGCATATTGGGCACTCTGCGCTCCAACGACAGTGACAAATTTTTAGATATATTTAATTTATAGTTAAATTATTTTAATTAGTCTTAAGTTTGTTTTATTGTAAAGATTCTATTGTTAAAATGTATTATAATAAAAATATATAATACCTATGTGATAGGTATTGACTTATATTAATTCTATTACAAACGTAAATTGGCTCTTACACTTGATACTAAAGTAAAGTTGAGAATAATCTTGTATTGATTTCTCATCATATCTCCAACTCTTTAGTAATTTGTCAAAACAAAAGTACAGAAACAAGACAAAATTGCTATTTTCAGGAAATAATATGATACGGAGGCGAGGAATTACCAACTTTCAAGGACAGAACTGCCGCCACAAAAGTTAGAGTGATGGATTATGACAATATATCCGGTATGAAAACGTTCATACGTCCATATTTCATCGATACTTAGAAACTGACCCAGTTCGTTCCAAATATAGCTTTAAATACATACATATATATATTCACGTCCTTTAATCCCTTTCGGGGTGAACAGGACCTTGAATATAATATCTCTTAAGTCACTTGTTAGCATGAATATTCGGGTTGCGATGTCATAATGGAACATTGGTGACTAGTTGCTAGCCTATCGCTCAATAGATTCTATTTACCCCTAGTCCCTTAATCACCTCCTATGTCATGCCAGGAGAAATGGCAGCTAGTTAGCCATCTTTTTACGTTCCAAACTAGCAAAGGCCTATCCTTTGCTAGTTTGGAACGTAAAAAGATGAAGAATAAAGCTTTAAATACAGTTTCAATTGTGGCTTAATACGTGTCCCATATAGGTCTATAATGGATATCAAAACGTTTATTAATAGTCTATAAATAACACGGTTTGATATCAAAACATCTATTAATTGCAACTTTATCCGTTGCTAATCTCAGTGGTGCCAACAAGCAATTCTTCCTGGTTTGTACTTATATTCACGCCGCTATGTTTCCAACGGAATAGACCGGGACTATTGGTCGCTCAAAACGATCCTGACAAATCTCCCTTGCGTCACTCACACCCATTAACTTTCTCATACATGCTCTTCTGCTCTTCACGCTGCGTACACCTGGTATGTCATAGGAAATGAATAAGGCACTATGGGTATTATTTGGATACGGAATCTTTTGGATGGTGGGTTACTAACCCATGTTTAAAAGTTACTAATATTTATTTCCAAATTAATGTAATCATAGGCCCTATACATATGCTAGAAGTGACGATGGAGAACTTCTCAATAATGACTCCGAAGTTTTGTCCACCGCCAGGGGATTAAAAGAAGGGATTATATAAGTAATAAAAATACATTTACGAATTGCATCGAATCTTACGGTGAGGGAAAATATCGTAAGGAAACCTACCTGATCTCCGAACAGGTAATAGATAGCTTGTAAATGGCGACATGGCTACCACCTGTCACACTGAGTACTGACTATCTGGTCAACACGTGTGTTCCAGGTGGCTATAGAATTACTACCTTCGTAATTGCGGAGATGGAAATTGGAACCTCTGACTACCCCGCAAGAGTTCATAGTCTTGAACGCGTTTTTTGTATTGTTTATGGATGTAAATCTAACTATGAATTTAAGAGGATCATATTATAATTTTCGACGTTAAAACTTAACTTTAACTTATCTAGACGAGAGCCTGTGAATAGGATTTTAATAAATAAACGTAACTTAGTTAAAGCCAGCTACTTTAATCCACTTGCTTTTCAAGTTTATTAAGGATTTACTGTGTTGTCCCCGAATAACTTTATGTAACATGGCTTAGTCTTTAATAAACAGGTACATATCTATTCTATATTGATTTCAAAATGTTATCATCGTGTTTTGTAACAGTAAGTGTATTAATATTACATACATCAAAATTCACGTCCTTTAATCACTTTCGGGGAGGACAGAACCTCCGAAATATGATATTGTCTTCAAGGTCATTTTTTAGCGTGAATATTCATCGGTAATCGATAGCTATCTCATTACCCAATAGATTCAATGTAGACCTGGTCATTTAGACGCCTCCTACGACATGCGGGAAAGAACGGCAGCTAATTAACATATTTTTAGGTCCTAGACTACTAGCACGGGTATAATACAAGTTATCAAATTTAATATAACCTGATATGTTGCGTTTTATGTTTACAGAATATATCTGGATAACCGCAACAAACAAACCAACAAAAAAATACCACTAAAAGTTGTTGTTTGTTCAAAAAGTTGTAAAAGGCAACCCAGAACTAGGTACAATAAAAAACACGAATCGTAGAACAAACATAATTACCTCATTCCAGACAGCTCTCAAAAAAACTTTCAGCTCTCATTTCCGCAACCACTGCCATTTGTTGTACTTCTTTCAGACTTTCGTAAACAAAACTGATTTAAATCACGTAAACAATTACTCTTGCGATGTGTTACTCAACTTTTCCCAACAATAACAACCATTTAAACTTCTGTTCTGTTTTATTTAAACCGCTTCTGAATTCCGTTTTCGTAACACCAGTTCGAAATGCCAGAGAGTTTCAGGCGACCAACTTGAACTAAATTCCGAAGGGAACTGATTCTGATCCAGAACAAACAATAAACCCGCTACCAACGTCAGGAGAACGGTTCATTTCTATTCTACTTCATACATTGCTCTTTTCCTTCTATCTTTTCAATGCTATCACTGAACATAAGCGAAGTTGTATATAGTATTCTTCTATTACGTCCTCCGATATGAGAATGCAATATTAAAGTTTCTCAAAGTAATGCATTTGAGATGCCACACACATCTTGTATGAAGGACTATGTACTTTTTATGTAGGTAGAGATAATGAAACTGGAACCTCCTTTTTTAATTTAGTATATATTACATCAATGAAGCCTCTATATTGCTTTTATATTCCTCTATAGAAGAGCATAGAAAAAACATTTCTGAAATATCTTTATTCCATATATGGCCCTAATGAAAATATTATTGAAGGACTACTTTTATATTAAGTACATTTTTTTTTGTTTCATGATGCGGTGAAGAGTGAACCTAAAATATTTAATTCCTGATAATGCGATCACAATAACATCAGTATCCTAAAGCTTGTTCAAAGGACAATCGTTACCTAGATTCTGTTTATCCTGCAATGAATAAAAAGCACGTGAACAGGTATTAATGAACGCATCTAATTTTTTATTTTAAATAGCACAATATATTTATATGTATATCATCGAGTATGTATAACGAGGTGTAAGAATGTCAATTAAGCCAATCTGGTTAGCCAAATTGAGCAAATCAGGAATCCATGATTTCTATCCACCCCTTGTAGGGAAACAGGCATGAAGTGCATACGGGTGTGATACCCGCAATCCTGACAAGGGGAGTCCTCGTCAACATAGTCGCTTATTTCTCGTAAAACGTCTCTATTGAAAAAGCAGTTTGATCACGAAATCACGAGAATAAAACTCGCAATATTTTTTTTATGTCTCTAATTAGTTACCGTAGTTCCTTTTAGTCAGTCTTTATTATGTTGAAGTTCTTATGCATTAAATTTTTAGAGTGTAACTTAAAAACGCCATCTATACAAAGGTACGATAACTAAGTAAGTCATCGTAGCAGTTTGAGCACAACAAGTGTTAATAATTTTTGAAATACCCTTTCTCAAAAAGCTCCTGTCCTATAACTTGGTGGCGCCACTAAACAATCAACATGCAGCTTCTATATTAAATAGCAAGTTATTGAACAATAATCCCTGTTCAATAGTATATGGTAATCAATCGTAAATAGCATGTTATTAAACAATAATCCCTGTTCAATAGTATATGGTAATTTATTAATTCAATTAAGTTCCCATATGTATGTCGGCCACGAAGGTACAATATTTATTAGATATTTGCATCATAATGGGTGATTCTTTTTAATAGTAGCTATCAAAGGTTTATATGATTATACCTATTTACTTACTTAAATCCTTGAATCCCTCATCAGGGGCATAGGGCCTTCAACAAAGCACGCCACCTGAGCCTATCTTACGCGACGACTTCAATCTCAGCCCATGGTAAGCCAAGATAAGAAAATATTATACTTATTTACTGCATAGATATTTTTCTTTACGGTGTTTTCCCTCACTCCGTATTCCGCGATATTATGATATTAATTAATTGAAACTTTTAATGGTATTCTCATAACTCAATTTAATTACTGACTATTTAGTTAATATAGCTATAAGTTCCCAAAGACTTTCTCCGGTGGAGATAATTTGTGCCCTTGACTAAAGGAGTCTACCCCAAAAGAGTTATTAGTCGTGGTGAAACATATGTATATGTGTGTATTGCTATCATTGCAGGTTATACTGTAACCTCTTTTAGAGTTGGTATAAAAGTATAGATTTTTTAGGGTTCGGAAATTAAACAACACTTTTAGTCTCTTGAAATCGAAGACTTTATACTGATACAAAAATAACATCAATAAATAAATAATATAAAAGCACATTATTTATACTAATATACAATTTTGGAAATTTATATCTTCTAACTCAACGCAGGATTTCATTTCGTGTTTAGATCAAAAGTACAAGTTTTAGATTTAATATCGAATTATTACATTAAGCGTAAGTTAACAGATAAACGATAACTAATAAATATACGAAATATTCCTGTTTAAAGAAAATTACGAGAAGAAAGTGTAGGGTGCCTTTTCTTACTTTTAAGGAATATTTAAGAGTTTACGTTTATTCTAAGAAGCATTTAAGCTTAGTGTGCCTTCGAGTGTTCTTAAGTTTTAAATGCTTGTGTATAGATTTGTTTCCATGACAAAAATAAATGTATATGACATAAAAATTATCATATGCAAGCAGATGCTTCAAACAAAGGACGAATTTATAACAACAATGGGTTATATTATTTATTCATGAATGTTTTTATAAAATTCTGCGTTGATTTACACGGACGTTATTATAAAGAATAACGGAAACCATACATTGCAAAGAAATTACACAAATCCATTTGGAAATTAATTGTTTTTAATTCTGTAAAGTGAAACGATTTAAGGATTCTTTTAAAGACATACAACTTTTTGGAAATACCTTATTTTCATGCAATTCTTTTATGTATTTCATTAGTTTACAATATATGTAAGGCAACGATAGCAGTTTTTCAAAACCTTTTCAAAGATACTTAAACTTTTGAAGAACAATGTTCAAATTTAAAACTGATTCTACCAGTTACGAATTATTTTGTAGTTGCCAATAACGCTTTAACTATTCATATATTACAATAACTACTTAAGTACACATACATTTTATGCCACTTTATAATCAATATTCACAATATATCTCAATAAATGACCTATACTAGAAGGCTCCTAGAAACGTTATTAGTCAAGAGTTTTAAACTTAACAGTAAATAGGGAACATGACAACTACGTATATAATGCACACTGTCAAATATTTAAAGCTATAATAAGTTTTTAATACACGTACCTAAATCCAATTCAAGTTGTACCACAGTAGTAGGCGATTCAATACATTTAAAAGCTATGTGCTACAAAAGTAGATTTTTAAGTTAGATTAGATAGTATATTACCATTAAGAATTCACATTTTATTACGTTAACATTGAAGCATAGTAATTGCGCAAGTAAGTTGCGTTGCTTTTTCGTAAATGCTTGTTAATATCTATCTTTAATTCTCTTTGTATACCAAAACCTTTCGTTTTTTGATAATACTAAAATATCTGTTACTAAAAAACAACCTGATTAAATTTAATAAGTATCAACCTTGTTATTAAGTACTCGTAATTTTGAGTAAGGTTATCGTTGCAAGATTAACGTTGACAATTTTGAAATAATAAAATTTCAGATATAAGTAAACGTAAATGGTAGTTCTTCATTACAGGTTCTATGTGTTGAAAACAAGATTAGAAATATAGAAAGATTAGTAAAAGTTAAGAACATAAAGGAAATAATACGAATGGGTCGTAATTTCAAATTGAACCTAAAATTGATTTGCGCAATAAATATCTAAATCGAAATAAGTTTAGTCTTAATTACGAATTGTAAATAAATAAAAGTTAAGGAAACTTATGCAACATCAATGAAATTTCTTCAAAAGACGATTAGTAGAGAAGGAATGTGCGTTTGCAACAATTGAAAGTTAGTAACAGTCAGACAGAATAGAAAAATTAACAAGATATAGGTTCTAGATTCTCAGCAGTAGCATCAATCCGTAACCGTGACCAAAGTGACTACTTAATAATAGATAAGCGCATACACAATAATTTCTGCATCATACAGAATAACAATACCGATTCACAATAATAATAGTTATTATTGCAAGAACGTCAACTTATAATATGAATACAATAAAGAAATACAGCAAGTCTGCCCTTAAAAGCTACTTAATAAATTAAATCAATGTTCTATATTCGATAGAGTCATTTCAAAGTTCATTTCTATAGTTAAACAATTAAGAGTACATCAAGTAAATCGTATTTACATTAGAAAACTGTTTTTCACGTTAATAT
Organism: Leucoptera coffeella; assembly: GCA_030578115.1. NCBI lineage: Eukaryota > Metazoa > Arthropoda > Insecta > Lepidoptera > Lyonetiidae > Leucoptera > Leucoptera coffeella. The sequence continues at coordinate 197,135 of JAMBLF010000276.1, read as the reverse complement.
TATTTTATTTACACACATGGTCAGTCTCTATTCTTAGTAGGTATTTACAGCACGCTCGGCGCGGGGTGTTCGCCAGTCTTTCCCGCGGCCCATCAGCGGTAGGTGTATGACGTGGGCAGGAAGTAGCCAGCCGTCGAGTACAGGGCCTTGGCATACCAGTGCACCCCGTTGCCAGCTCCGCCACCGCCCCAGCTGGCCATCCATCTCAATGGGGCCATCGCAGCATGGGCCAAAGAGTGGCTGTTCACAACTGCGTAGCAAGAGGCCAGGGTGTCATCCACGACAATAGTGCCATCTGTTGTTAGCGGGGCAAAAGCGCCTCGCAGCTCCACGTACTTCTTGTGAACCACTCTTGAGGGTCGCAGTATGATCCCCTTCGCCCTGGTTAGTATCACGTCCCCAGGCTGCACTTTGGAAGCGAAGGACGCTCGGAAACCGTCGGCGGCCGCGAGCAGGATCAGATGGGATGGCGTCGTCGTAATCGTGACGCCGTTCTCGGCTTTTATTTGCACGTACCGTCGCGTTGTGTTCGGATCTCGGTCTAAGAATGTCACCACCTGAAAATGGAAAAAATGTGTTGTTAGTTAATTAATTATAGTTTTGATAAATCGTGAAAGTATCTTACGTTTACAATCATTATCTCTTTCAGAAGGCAGAATATAATCAATTTTTAATGCATTGGACATAAGAAAAACTATTAACCCCACCAACCGAAGTATCTTACTGATTTTCTGTGCTAGGTTTTCTAATCTAGACCTAACTTGCTATCCTTACAAGAGAATGCACAATCTTTTCTTTACTACCAATAAAAATAATCGAATTAACTCATAAAGATAGAGCATATTATATACCTCTGAGTAGTGCAGTTTCCGGTCCTCGCCCACAGACAAGACCCTTTCGCCAGGCTGTAGGGTGGCGATGTCCTTGGGCCCTTCCTCCGTGTGCACCAGGGCTCCTGCGGGGAAGCAGCCGGCGCCCGTGCCCACCGCTGACTCTGGAATAGACCAATATATGTTTAAATATACAAAAATACAAACGCGATCACTACCGTTAACCCTTGCGGGGTAGTCAGAGATTCAAGTCTCCATCGCCGCAATTGCGAAGGTAGTAATTCTATGGCTACCTCGAATCCGTGTTTTTACAAGATATTCAGTAGTCAATGTGACAGGTGGTAAGCCATGACGCCATTTACAAGCTAGATAGGTTTCCTCACGATGTTTTCGCTCACCGTAGTATTCGAAGCATTTCGTAAATGTATTTTTATAACGTATGTACGCGTATTTTTTTAAAATATACATTACAAAATTATGCAACTTACATATATCTAACACGATTACAGTGCTAAGGGGATAAATATAAACGAATCAACCAGTATTATATAAATATGTCATGGAATGTACGTAGTAATGCTATTTAACTATTGTTTCTTATTTGATATATAGAACGAATAAGTTCCTTATTAACTGCTCTTGCAGTTCACGATGCAGTCTACTTATGGCTTTGTATATATACTGTATCTGGTTCGATAATCTGAATTTTTCTGCAAGTGATCAAAATAAAATTATGGGAGCTCGAGCAGCAAGCACGCTTACTTACTTCGATCGCGTGCCAATATATCGCCTCGGTCATAATAAAAGCAATGCGCCCGCGAAAGGGAACATAAGTTGGATAGTAAATTAGCCGAGCCCTCGCCCCTTAAAGGGATAACGAGAATTCTGTACGGCTGTAATTAAAATCCGATAAGATGGCAAACAAAAGAATCGCACGCGCAGATTTATCTGTGACTGGCTTTTTGTTGCTGTCTTTATGGCTGGTTATCTGACCAGGAATCCTGCGCTTCGCAGAAATGCTCTAAGCCAATAGTCGCACAAACTGCCCCAACCTCTGCTTAAATGCCGTGCCGTGATTATCATCCACGTGTAAGCACAATGAGCCAAATAGGCTCCGTACTTCTTGAAAGTTAACTTTGTTGTGTTCGGTTAGAGAAACACAAATAACTAAAATTTTATGTTATTTGTGTTTCTCTAACCGAATGTAATCCAGCTTAAACTAAAAGCTGTCTGACGTTTACGGCTTATTTGCAAATCTATTTAACTTTAAGATAAAGATGCACCTTTCCGGAATTGTACGTGTTATGATTGACAGTTAAAAGATTGTTAGCAACAACAATGGAGGAAAGTTAACACAATGAAAGTTTATTGTTGTTTCTAATCGGCGTGTTATTATAATCCACTCACAATGCATTGTGGGTGCAGCTTAAGCCGTAGGTATCTCGGTAAACAAGGCGGGTGGATGCGCCGAATCCTTCCCTTAGGTGAGCCGCGGGGCGAGGCGAGGCAATCTCACGCGGCCGGGTGCGACAAGCGGCGGCCGGTGGCGCTCCCTTTGCCGCCGCCGCCTAAGCCGGTTCGATTTACGCGAGCTCGTTAACTTTTGATTTGTTGTGTAACCGAGCGCTAAAATCGGGACCCCCACCTATCCCATTACACAATGAGCGCACAAATTAGATTCTGCACAAAGTCAAGCGCGCTTTGTGAACCCTCAATGGCTGGCCAAGTTTTTGCCCCGACAAAGGCGGCGCGCCTCATGTGTCTGTGCGACGCATTCAGAGCCAAGATAGATGAGATTTCCGGCCCCATTATGATCTGCCGAAGCACCTTTAACTGTAAATATCACTAGATACACGACACACGATGCCCTTTATAATAGCGATGTTATTTGTGTGGCGCACAATGAATCATGTTTATTTGACTTTTGTAAAATGCAATGTAATTGCTGACTATTGATGTGTTGTGAATTTAATGCCACATTCTTTCGTTGGGTGGTAATTTTTTTCACATGCGTATGTTATGACATTTTTTGCACTGGATACTTTATATAAAATCCAGTAGCTACATGAGTTATTTTAATTGAATAGGTATGCACGTGCAAATGAACTCCATTTAGCAATTAATTAATTTGTCATACGTTTTTTCCTTAATGATCATATAAATAAATATCTTAACCAGTCATACGCAAACTTAACCCGCAAAACCAATTCAACACCAAATTATCAACAACACAAACCATTAAAAAAACAAAACCCAATTAAAACAAAATCCAAGTCCACCAATCCCATAGCTAAGCAGATCCGTATATCATAATACATATGTAAGGGAGCGCTATCATAATGATGCAGTGCTGAGGCCCACTCCGCCGAGAATGGCCAGCGGTGTCCCCGCCCCAAAGGACCACCAAAGAAGCTAGGCGGCGCTTCGAACCAACTGGTCGAGGGCCGCCCGCGTATCGCACATGCTATAAAGCCTCCGCTTAGTAGGTAAAAGGAGCAATTAGACGGGTAGTCAGTTTAAGTAGTAGTTAGATGATGAGTAGAGTAATTAGATAATTTTTGATCATTTAGTTATCAGATAGTTAACAGATCGACTAGTAATCAGATAACTAAATTATTAATGAAAAATGATTAAGTTGATTTGTGAAATTGTTGTGATGAATTAATGGGTTTGGAATCGTTTTTAAGTGTATTTTTTAAGTATTTATGTAAGCTTCAGAGATTAAGTTAAATACGTTTAAATTGCAGACAAATATTACGTACATTAAGCACGAAGTATTTTTATATTTCCACGTGCTAATTCATTACGTTTCAGTTTTAATTCAATCATAATACTTATTACTAGATGTAATTAATCTGTTAATTTCTTATCGCCCTAAAAGAATTCTCAATTCATTAATTACACGTATAGATATAAAATTATTTCTCCAAATTTAAAGCCTTTTAAATACCAAGGCTGTCGTCAGAAATATAAAGCCGGTTCCTTACTTATAGCCATTTCGCTTAATATGGGACCTTTTTACTACTCTGAAATTGTGTCAACTGTATTTAAAAGCATCATTTTAAACAATAATTTAGTAATAAATTTCCGCAAATATATACGTAGTTTAACAATGTTTTACCTATAAGAAGACAGTTTAAGCCCCTTAATCGGTTCGAAGCGGTGAAATGCTGCTCAACTGATTTATATCACATGGAATAACAATTAGGAAGATGTCTGCCGGCGGACGCATGCAAATGCCAAACTTCAGGGTCACTCCCTATCGCACAACATTCGGAATTCTAACAAGAAAAAGCTTTTAATTTATTATTTCATTTTAAATATAGCTACTTGTTTTAATCGCGGACATTTCTTTGTAGATACAAGTTAGGTAAAATGTATGCTAGGGTAATTTTAAACAGTATTATCAAGTGAAAACAAAGGCAGTACCATTACAACGCATAAGTAAATATATTCCCTTTTGCTATATATACGTCGTCAGAATGTAGAAAACAATCAAATTAACTAAATTTCTCTTCTTTATTTACACCGACAAATCATGTATTTATTACACATCACCAGGTTGACATAATTACTACCAGATTTTTTAATCGATAGCAATAATAAGACCCAAATTAAAAAGACAATCTTAATATCTCACGGATATCAAGGCAACCTGTTTAATAACAATTTTATTAAGTGCACAATAATAATTTTGTGCGCCAAATTCAAGCTCAGTGGTCTGAACAAGAACATTCCAGTCGCCGCTATGATTCATGCAACGCAATACCTCGTAGTGTATCTTATTACAATGTTAAAGGAGTTGCCTTTCTTTTTTACTCTGTAACCGTTGCAATTTAAGAGACTTATTGCCTATTTATTGTTTCGCTTTCAGAATATGAAGTACTCCATTATTTGCAAAGGTAATTTGCGGTGCTCATTAGAGGCTTTAAATATACGAGGTTTGATTTACTTCGATTTTGGTTCTAGTTATTTAAAGCTCTTATTATTATTATTTATATATTTACCTTTTTAAGTATCATAAAATTACTTACAGTGAATGTACTATATTTATCAACGTGAATCGGTTAAACAAAAGAGCTATTTGAAATTAAATAAACATATTTATTTCAATTCCCTTGTATAGCCCGATTTCACTTATACAATAATACAAAAACATTTAAGGCTGTATAGGAACCTCGGTCACTTAGTTTCATCTATGTTAAACAATTTCTTGTAAACAAGTAGCCTGTGGGAAAGAGCGAGGGATCAGCCGCAGGTTTCCGGGATGTGAGGGCTCAGGTATCACGGCGCTTTCGCATCCACTCACAGCCTTTGCTAGATAGGGCTGCCTTAAATACGATTACTAGATTTTATAATACATTACTATTTTGACTATCGTATAATTAAAAATGTGATACGAAAATCTTTGTTGAGTTGCATGCTAAAAGAATAGTCGCGTTGAATTGAATTTGAATAACAACGTTTTTGAAATTGAATGAAATGAACTAGCACTTATTAGTCGAAGTGACATATGATACCATAAGGGTGAACAAGAGGCTATGGATAAATAAATATTTTGAGAGACAAACACCGATTATCATTCTCGTACAATTAGCAAACGATCTCTGTCTTAATCAAAAGAATCTTTTCATATATTATTCATTTAAGAATCAACACCTTAATATGATTATTTTTAGAATGAAACCTATTTTTCTTATTTCATACATTCATGATTAAACACCTTAATATGTTTATTTTTAGAATGATTTATATTCATTCTTTTATCCAACCCTACACCAGCTGGTTGCGCAAGCGCATGCCAGGCGTCCACTCTCTCGCACCACCGCCCTAACGCAGCTTCCTCCATACTGCTACACCACTGCACTGATTACCGTGGTTCCGAATTATCCACAAACTGTATCAAACAACTAAACACCCAGTATGTTTGAGATTCAATGTTCATTATTAATCTGTATCTACAAGAGAAGAGTGTGTTTGAGGAGTAGTAGTAGTAGTATTGATATCAATGAAGTGAAGTGGTTTGTCAGAACAGTCAGACAGATCCGTGATATATACCTACTCCTCTGTAAAGAAAAGGGTGTGATGAGTATATATGTATACACGAAACAAAGTGAATTTTACTACATATGTTTCATAGTAAATGCGTCTTGTTTATATTAAATATGAATATAATTGGACAAAAGAGTTGTAATACATATTTAGGCTGTTTCGTGGTTCCCATATTTAATTGAGGCGAGATCGTGACTGACGTGACAAAGGCACTTGACATGCTCCATTTTATGAATAAGAAAAAAGTTAGAGACATTTGTCTAGGTAAAGAAGTACTGCAACTTTATAAAATCAAAAATATCTTAATCTTCTACTGTGTAAGTATCTCAATTGGCTACCTATATTCTTATTGTATTGACAAGCCAAATCATTTCATGGTTGAACAAGCTGAAGTGGCATAAATAGCCTGTTACAATTTCTGGATTATTCAAGCAATTCAGCGATAAATTCCCGTCCTGTGTTAACGCACTGGAAACTATAAATGAATTCAAATGAGCTTTTTTATCGGTGGTTAGGATAAAGAACGCCAGCGATTCCGAGAACTTGAAACACGTTGAGCCTACCAGACAAAAAACTTATAGAAACATAGACAATTTGTTTTCAAGTTGTTAATTGATCAGGTACCAAGCTGGTTACAAAAACGCGTCTTGTCTTGACACATTGCTGAACGAGTCACTGCAAAACAGGACGGAGCTAAGAACTAAATACCATAAACATTTGTGAAATAGGAGTACTACACTTATTTGTACCTTTATGTATATAATATATGTCGCCGAATAAATATCTAATATATGCTTAGCTAAATAAAAAAAGTGTTAATTTTGAAACGCTCTTATGAATTCAAGCAAAAACTGTAATTGGATGGTACTATTAAAGACGTGCCGCAACAATTTTCTTTTAAAGCATGCTTGCCTTAGCATGGTTTAATTATTCTGTTAACAACGTAACTATTTAAGCGCCGTCGGCTTATTAAATCAGGATTACTTGCACTAATAACGTGCAGTCTAAGCATACCTTAATAACCAGCGTTAGGAAACTGTAAGTGTAGTTACTTTAATAGTTAAGGAAGCTAAGGAATGGCTATAAAATATTACAACTTTTATCTTTAAAAATTAACCAGTAAACTGCATTTTCTGCTTTTAAGTTATAAAAGATATCACCGCGTCAGACAGATGCAAGTTTTTGTCGCCGCCATGCAAAAACAGGCTAATAAGGTTTCTTTAATGACATGGTTATAATTAGTCTTAATTAGTTTAATGATCATGTAACTGTTGGGTGTTTTCGCCTTTCAAACGTGTTCATTAAAATCAACACAATTTCAAGTAAATATTTGTCCTTATAAGATAATGTGTTTTGCTTTAACAATACCTTTAATAATGATAACATCAATAAAAAATAATAATGTGTTTTTGTGTATCTAAAAAGATTATTACTTGAAACTCAACAATAGCTATCTTAGAAAATATAAAACAATAACGCACAAAGCATTCATTCTACTTAAAACCCTAGATTGATATAAATGAACCTTGTAAAAATACACGTTGAGTCAGGTTTAGGTATTAATTTCGTTGCCGCCATTGAATTAATTTAATTTGATGCTCAGAAATCAAGGTATATGACCGATTAATGTACATACCTACAATTTGTTTCAAAACTTGTTCGCATCTATATTGGGTGCTAATATGGTGATGTTTTCGTATAAGATCTTATATATTATCTACGACTAAGTAGGTGTTGATTGTATGTGATTAATTAGACAAAAGATATTAATATTATACCTATCTTTAAACAGGTAAACAGACCTATAAAATCCAGTTTTTAGTTATTCATTTTACCTATTACTTATGCATTTACTAAGGTTTACGCCGCCATTTTTACAAATACGACAAAAGGTTAAAACATATTTTTATATCCATTTTTAAATATTACTGTATACACTATCACCAATATTTCGAAAGCCGTTATTAAGTACAAAGCCAACGTAACTATCACTGAAATTGCATCAAACATCGATAGGAATACATTAAATCAGAACCAAAATTACTAGCATTCGACGCACACGCACAAAGCAGAGACGAATCATCCCATACAACCACATACACAAGTTGCTTATTGAATCACCGAGACGTAATTATAGAGTGGGGATTGGTGTGAAAAAGAACGAGATACGAGTTTCACGGGCGCGAGAAAGAGACGCATAGTTAACGAGAGTCTCGTTTGAAGCTCGCCGCGCTCGAAGGTGCATTCTTTTGAACTATACACGCCTATAACAGACACTTATATGTAAAGATATGTATGATATACAGTTATGTATGGCTTGTGAAAATTTATTTCGTATGAACTACTTTTTTCTGTATGCTTTCTAGTTAACACGTTTTCGATTCGGATTGCGGTTAAGCAAAATAGAATTAGGTTAGAAATCCGTCTTTTCTAGAAGATTTACATTCAATTACATGTACATAAAGGTATACTGTTACAATTACAGTGCTTAACTGCAGATTAAATTCGTTTAAACGCTTGGTTTAAGCGTCCATATAAAAGACATCAATGCGTAGTTTCACGCTTGCACTTTATGCTTTAAGACTTTATTGTTCTTGTCATTCAGCCTTTGAAATACCTATGAAACAGATTGATTCTTCTCAAAAATACATGGAATATCACATTGTAAGTTAGAAGAGAATGATCATGTATACGTAAATAACAGTAGTAGGTAAATTAAGGTTGTATCGCTTACCTGTTTTGACAGAGCAGTGTATGTGAGACCGGCTTTCATAGAACACCCAATCGAAGCCAGCTTCAACGGCTAATCGGGCTAACATCCCGTTTTTACTTCTGAAAGATTAAATATTAAACTTTTAGTCGGTCAAATATAACACGTATAAGCATGAACTTTATTTACATTGACTTTATTGCAGAGTATCTTTCAATTTCAAGTATGCAACAATTAATGATTCTTTGTTTTGGACAAAGTTGCTAGTTTTTATCTTAAAATAGTGCATCAAACCATCCACCTGTTATTAATACATTAAGGGATTGAATATGCCCATTATGTGTTTTATGACGTAAATAAGTAACTTAAATTAATCAGCGATTAACTATTGCTTTTCACTGTTGTTCCATATTTGAATACCACTATTCTTCCGTATACATGTTCTTTTACATATCTTTTTTAAAGATTTTATAAAGAAAGTTATCTACAAAGATATCTGATACGAAAACCTACTATACGTATATATATAACCTACTATGTATATGTGTAATATACTACCTTATATACTAATGTTACGAAAAACACATTCATTTACCTGTCTTTATCACTAGTACACACGTCCACAGCTCTCCCCTCGTAGTGGAGGGAGTGTTCCACGTGGGAGTTCTCCTCGTCCCATCCCTCGATGACCCTCAGCCTCACTCCCGGCCACTGGTTCATCACACTGATGGCCAGGGTGTTCAGCTTCTCCATGCACCTCTGGAAAGAGAACAGCCTTAAGTAATTTGTAACTAGTGCGTTTAGTGGACAGTCAACCTCTGACTACCTCGAAACAAGTGCCTGAATTTTCATCTCTGTCTGAGGTAGAAAGGGTGGGTCGTAAATGCCTATGTATGTGACAAGTTTGAAGAGTAAGAAGGTGTTTATGGAAGTTTGGTGTTATAATATTTATATTTAATGTATGGTAACATTGTTTAATCTATTAAAATATGTATATGTGTATATACGAGTCGTGTATCTTGGCTGGCAAATTACCTTAACCATAGTTATATTTCTACCGTACAGTAGGTATTACATTATATTAGGTAGACCCATAAAAACCACGTTTCATTGAATTTAGAGATAAGAGCTACTTAAACTCTTGAAGTTTTAGATTACTTCTTAAATAGCTTTAACCATCCATACCAGTTCGAGAGCAGTGATTGGACATTAAGAGAACAATACCCAATTCTGGTTGACGAGTCGAGATAAAATGCTTCAAGGGCATTCCAACCATTGATGACCTTAACTGTAATAGATGATAACGCTTAGCTGTATCCTTGAACTTGTGTCTCGGTTGTGAAGCAGAGTAGGTATATAACCTCTCATTTTAAGTGAATACTTAAAACTTTTCCCAGAGCCGTCAATAATAGTCTTGATAGTTTGGTGAACTTGAATTGTATGGGATAGTAATAATTTGCGGCATCCCCTAAGCGCGCCGTGGGCTTTGATTGCAATTCACGTTGCCGTGCGCCGCGGGGACTCCATTGCCAACAACAATTCATTGACACCAACGGAATAAATCAAATCAGTCTGTCCACACAATAAAGTCGAGGAACAACGACGCGCCCATAAAGAGGAAACGTCACAATATTTTCATGAGTGGCGCGACAATGAACACGCGGGGTTGCTTTGTGTGAGTATGCTGATATTTGAGGAAAAAATCGCTTGAGTGATGTGACGAATCGGAATACGGGACACCCTAGCACCGTATATAATTATTTCTAGGTATGTCAACTTGATAAAGAGTTGTGAGACCATCTGTACAAATGTATATCGGGATCAATGCATTCGAGACGCACACTCGGGGACAATATCCAGGACATGACTTCAGCATTTTTTACACTTGAGGACTCAATTCCGAACGGTTTGCTAACCGTGGTATGCATACAAACATTACATGGCTTCTTACTCCTACGCTCTTCTGTTTTTATAGAATAATTGAACCTAGATACACGTGATATTATCTCCTACGTCTCTTTTTAATTGAACTTATTTTGTTTTAGTTCATATTAATTATTCATTAAGTTAATAAAGCCATACCTATTGTTAAGAAAATCCAGTACGTTTATGCTTAAACTCAGCGCTTATTATTAGATACGCTTTCTAATATATATATATATGTACATATGTATTTCTATCGGAGTTTGTACTGTTCCCTTCACGAATTGAATTTCAAATTCCATTCCAATGCTTTAAGTTATAATAAGAACTCTATGAATGAACTAATGCCGCAAATAGACTTGGCTTACGGGTCGTAAAAAACACAATTAAATTTTGCAAGAAATATAACATACTATTTCATTAAAAAAAAACAAGTTTTCTCATAATAGTAATTTAAACATCCCATACATAATTTCCATTCCATTAATACATTCACTGGCAGGATGTTGTATAATTTATTATAGCATCTAAACAGTAGTTTCCAAGTCTATTCAACCTCTATCCTACAGTGGCGAAGAAGGGAGCTGTGTGCCCCTGCATTTCGGTGTGCACTAAAACAATCGACTGGTAATTGTGTGCGCAAACACAAGCAACGTGGGAACGACTTCGCACCGCAATTAGGCAACGCATCACACATCTCTTTGTCCACGAATATATTAGGTATTGAACGCTTGCGCTGTCTTAGTAGTATTGCTTTTGTATTGATTAAGTGTAACGGTTTTTTTTGTACTTGTAATATGCATATTAGAAAAAGAATGAGCACAACTGAATATCAGAGTTTAATCGACGAGTTTGGATGTGTAAAACGTTTAATATTCAATAAATTAGTGTAACAAATGCGTTTGATACAAAAAAGTGACATAATGTCCAATGAAACATCGGCGCTGGCATGTCATTCAATACCCTAATATCATTAGTGCAAAGCAATTCATACGATTGCAAATTATCAAATTACACAAGATCAAAAGCTCATGTGTGTTCGGTACAAAAAGCGTATCAGATACCTTCCAACGTTGATGTGATTCAAGAAAGCTACCAAGAGAACAATTCTACTAAATTGTTTCAGGGAAAATTAAAATTTTTTATCGAAACATTCTCATTTATGTCTACATCTATCCAATGAATTGTTCTCGTACATGTAACCGAAATATAAACTCGATAGTATAGACAACTCATTTATAATCATACACATTAGTCTACTAATTTCCTTTATCCCCAAACTAGTCAATACAAGACCTGACTAAGCACATGAATGAGTGAAAACCGAAGATAGGCAGAAAGTATATTCTCCCGTTCGCAGAGAAGGTGATTCGAGGCACTAAACCGGTAGGGAGCATCGAAGGCCGGCCTTTGCCTCCCATCGTACGAGTACTCTGTAATAACATGCCCAAGTGAAACTTTATCTATATTGTTTCCTAACAGACTTCATTACCGGTTCTTGCTTTTCCCAAAGCACCTGCATATTTCTCATACCTTTGTAGGGTTTCTTCTGAAGTAACGAGGCGAGGCTACTGTTAATGAGAAGGATATTTTGTATGTGGAAAGTTTTAATAATTGTATAGTTCTATCTTCTATATTCTTATATCTTCTATCGCATTATAAACTGAATAAAAGAAAGTATAAATATGTATATATTTCTTACACCACTTTTACTGCTTTATTGTGGGTAAATAGAATACTAAAGCATTGTTGCAATTTCATAATTCTGCTTTTCGTGCAAACTGCAATTGGTATGCCCGAAGATTCTGTGTGCTCATACGCAGTACCATTTGACGCGAGTAATTTTCTGTACATTAAAGGAACGCGAGATGCCGTCGAAAAACAAGCAACAGAATAGGGGCATCTGATATTTTCCCACCTTCTTCCTGCCAAAATTACATATATTAAAGCGGTTTCTTGACTCATAACACCTCGGTTACATTCCGAAGTATAAATTAGGTGCGTCATCAACCTACACTTTTGTGGAATCGGAGCAACACCTTTGAGTGTTGTGGATGTGTTTTTTCTGATTGGTGGGAAGGACGAATGGCGGTTAAAGCCACTGACGCCATATTGGATCTCGCGCAATATTATCTCGAGATATCATCTTTATAGAACACTAATTTTTGAACTCTAAGCTTGGGTTTGACCTTTGTTGAGACCCGACTAAGCCTTTACAACATATAAACAGACATTTTATTGAGTTGCTTGTCAAGTTTATACTATTATTAAATAACTCTATCAGCTCTAGTTTCTCGCATTGTTTGTCACCAGTTTACTCGGCATATTTGAAGAAATGCAATTAAGTAGTATTAGTACATTATGCTACTTTATGTTTCATAAACTAACTGTAGAGCTCCAAAGTATTCACTCAAGTATTGGAAAGCAGTGCCCGAGGTGATAGTGCAAGAAATGATTAACTTGATCCTTAAAGAGCCGAGTTCTAGTACCGGTCGGTGAATGAATACGGTACAAATATTTGCTTTTATACGTCCCTAGTGACAACTGACAAGCTGCTAGGTAAATTATTAATATGCATACGGCCTCTATTAGTTCAAACTGTCCCTTTATTTGTCTTTGAATAATATCGCCTCTCTCTGTTTTCTTAATGTGCTTGTTGGACACTGCTGATTGTTTGAGACCTTTTTGTTGACTTATTGAGGTAAGCCTTTTTACACTTTTTCTATTGTCAGCATTGTTTCGGGTAGAACGAATTATATTGAAGATAAGTACTTGAATATTCATTATCAAGCACATGTTCTATTTAAAAACAACACATATATACGAACTATGTACTTAAATCACTTATGCCATAACTACATCTAGGTATTTATAGTCTTAGTAATACTCTCCGAAAACCCATAAAAAATATTAAACTGACCAAGGTGGTTATGTCTACCCGAAAGGGATAAATAGACTTAAGTGTTTGTGCGTACGGATGACTAACATTAAAATATATCAAAAGGTACCAACTACTTCGGTGTAAATGTACTAAATGAACTTAAGCACTTTTCTAAGAATCTAAATCAGGATTTGTCACCAATAAAATCCAAAAACATGATAATAAAAATGAATCTTCAATCTTTCAAAGATATCTACAAGAACAGAATGTTAAGTTTAAAGCTCCTCAAAATGCATCTGATTCGCATTAAAAGTTTGAGAAACTTTTTGTAGCTGGCCACAAAAGCTAAAAAGGCTCGCTAACAAGATGGGCTCACAAGGCTTTTAAGGCGTTCGGCTTTCACCCGTTCCTTTGAGAAAAAAACCCTAAGAAACACAAAACCGATTGGCTCAAGTTTACTCTGCGCCGACGATAAATGTTAATGCAATGTTACACTTCATTCAGTCAAATATAACAAGTGTTTCTATAATAACCGCCGCAACTAAGTAGAAGCTTATTTGACGTGCGTACACAGAAAAGTCTACCAGAGAGGTCTAACAAGTATTCTTTTTATATTCACCGCTTGCGTAAGGTTGTTTCCATTCAGCCTCATGTTTGGTCGGTCAAAAATAGATTGTTCGTGATGTTATAATTAGCTTACTCTTCGTTGGAGAATATTGCTTGTTCTTTTGAGCATCACTTGATATGAAATCTAGTTTAGGCTTTTGAAACGCACAGATAGAATTAGATATTGTTTTGAAATGGAATGCAGGGTGGAGCAACGTCGATAGTGACAGAATGAGAGGCGAACGAATCACGTTGTTCAAACAATCTGCCCTCTCTTTCGGCGCAGGTAGTTTTGTCTATCAAGGAGTGCTTAACCGCAGATCATTGTTTAAGGTCGAAACTGTTATAAAGGATCTTTGACAAGGGGCTATCTTAAACAATTAAGTAGTTTCATTATGATATTGATTGATTATACTTTTTTGATTGCGAAGTGTTAATATTATCATAGCGATATCTGTCCCTAGAACTTTTTAAAATAAGAACTTTACTTAAATGAGATCAGACAGGACACAGTCCTGTTAATCAAATATTACTTTACTATAGTCTTTAATTCACTATGGTCCAATCCGTTATATCCATGAATGAAAGGGCCGAAGCCAGGTGCAAAATGTTTTGAATCAAATGCTATTGAGAAGAATAAGCTACTTGTGTTTATACACAGGGGAGCTATCAATAACATAAGCTATTTATGAGGCTTATAGCTCGTTATTATGAATGATTGATAAAAGGCGTGATTCCGAGAATCATGATGGTTTGACATCGATACTTCAAGTTCAATGTTAGAGGTTGGAAATCTGTAGTTGTCGAATCAATCTTTCTAAGGTTTACTATTTTATGCTACGATAGCATTATATAAATTATTTAAAACATGCTTCTATTTTTACAATTTTAATCAAAAAATATTTAAAAAAATACTGAGTTAAAAATTATACTGAATAAAATTATAATGATATAGCACAAAAGTTCGTAAATATTTACTGTAAAAACTACGAGTATATGCATAAAATCAATGACAGGAAGTATACTTCAATGACAATTAATAATTGACTGCAAATTAGTAACTGGCATTTCAGAAGCGTTCAATGTTTTTGCTTGACATTGATTGTAAAACCCTCAGTAAGTGAAAAGTATTATGTAGACGAAGGTCAAGTTATGGTGGCCAGAAGTCCTCGGTATTCGCTTGGCACTTTGCAAAAGCGCGAACAATTAGTAGCAATCACGATACTATCTTGTGATAATTAAATTGCTTCGGAAAAAAATATGTTTTTAATATAATTTAAATTGGCCCGTGATTTTCACTGATTCTACTCTTGATCATATTATGAATTTATAAGAATTTGGAAACTCATGTTTGAATGCGGTACCTACTTGCATCGGCTTATTTCTATTAAAATATCATTTTTCACATATCTGTAATATGTTCACTGTTCATTATTAGAATTAGGAGTCCAGATGCTACATTATAATGCGTTAGTAATTTAATTTAATATTTGGAGTATTTTACACAAAGTAACATTTGAAATCCACCGCCATAACCTTAATCAATATTGTCTCCCTGTCTACATTGATTGTACTATTTAAGGTCATGTAACTTTTGACCAACTTTATTGAAAATTCTTTTAATCAATTGTGCCATTCGTCGCCATCCTCCCTTAAAGTAGAATCAGGCAGCGTGTTCAGAAGTAACGAGGCAAGCCGGTTAGCGAGCATGTGCAGCTAAGAAGCATGTTCTCAAGTGCAATTTCCTTTGCCAGTCGCGCTCTTCTGAGCTTAACTGCTGTATTTTGCTTATTCACAACGATTAACCATCCAGGAAATACAGTTTATTATCACCTTGGAGAGGATTTCAATTAATATTACTATAAACGTAGATTTAATTAAAAATGCGCTCGCATACGCCAATTTGGTAATTTTAATACCATAATATTCTTAAGTACAGCCACAATGATCATCTTAATTCGACGATATAAGATGAGTTTCCGTATTTGACTCTTTGAAAGAGTAGCAATTTAGAAGGTTCCGTAGGTTCGAAGTCATCCCAGTTGTCGTGCAACAGTGTCGCAAACGGGGGCCGCTCCTCGATATTGCGAAAGAGCAACCGGTGTGTATCCGGCGATAAGTGGTCCTGATCGATTTGCATCAATAATTACATTACTTTTCGCGGCGGGCGGAGGTGATGAAAATGCGACAAGCGGCTGATTGCCCGCCTCTCCGCACCTGATAATAACTGGTTGCGGCCACTTCACGTGTCCACTGCGCGCCGAGCGAGAGGCCATCAACATTTCTCCTACACTCTCGCATACGAACAGATTCTTATCTGTCGCCGTAATTAAGGGGATCCATCCGAGTATAACCGTAAAACACTAAACGACGCCGATTATCACCGTGATTTAGAGATGATTATGAGAGATAGGTCGTAGTCGAATGCGCACGACAAACAATGTTATTGATGCGTCGGCCGGTGTCGCTCCGCGTTTGGCACGGCCCGATGCCCCGGCGGCGACCTCTCGCCGGATCATGCGCCCCGTGGGTGTCGAGTCAACAGGCTGCCCTCTTCCGCTGACACTCCTGAGAGCCTCTTCACCTTTTATAAGACAAACAGCATTATAGAGATGTTTTGACGCTTACCCATGTCCGAGGGCGTAGAGGCAGCGATTACAAAAATATTTTATCAAAGCAAAATAAAAAACTAGACCCAATTCAGTGTCAACTTCATTGGTAGCGAGCGAAGCGTGAACGCGGCGCGGACGAGTGCTAAGCCCGATGACAGGTCGCCTTAATGCCTCGCAGGTCCATTAGCATTGTTTCAAGGGATTAAGTGGCGTCTGCGACCACCGCCTAGGCTGCTTTGTACACACGTCCTCTTACTCGTTTAATGCGCTGCTCGCTCTTAATCCGCGGCAGGGACTACTGTGTCCCGGCGAAGATAGTCTTAAGATATTTTGGTAGGTGCGTGGCGTTGGATCGGGGCCGCGGCCTGCGCCGGGGAATGTGCGACGGCCGAATACCGCAGATCGGTCTCTCCGCGGTCGGTGTCACATTTCGTAAAAGGTCCAAGCTCAATACCACAAGCTTATTCGGGGGATTGCGCGATGACAGCCTTTTGTTTGAGGCCAATTTCAGAAAATATTGGTTTACATTGTCTCGGGATTGATGTGAAACAACGGACAGGGGACGTTGGCTGGATATCTTTCCACTCGGTTAGCTTTTCTCAGAATTTCGACATTAGCAATTCACGTAGGGTTTCATCGATATCGGTTAAATGTTTTTTGATATTGTTGGCAAACACTACGGCGTATAAGTAATATCAGTAATAAATTCAGTCTCGTGTTATTTTTTATTCTCAATAATAAAATTAAAGTGACAAACATTAACCTCTGTTTTGTATTTATTTGTGATATAGCTTTTTAAGAAGCTTAAGAGGCGCCTAATAAACCGTTTAGAGGCAGCGTCGCCCGCGCCGTTATTTATGCCCTGTTCGGTAGTGAGGCTTTTATCAATGGCCGTCCATTAGGTGCAGGCTTTGTCTGAATCGCGCGGGCGTGGGAACGCTCTCTCGTTACCATTAAATATCCAATCTATAGCATAACTTTTTCACACTATCAATTTGTTTTTATTATTTTAGACAAATCAAATTAGTATTTATTGCAACAGAAATCAGTTTGATAAACTTGTTTATAATATTGACTGATTTGAATAAAAACTATCCTCGTGGCGACTCACACGAGCGACCATATGTCAAGAGTCTTATCTGACGGAGCTGTGAGGAGATCGACAAAAAGTGAAGCAGTGACATTGAGTGAATCGAGAGCGACACAATGCATAGATAAAGGGGCCGTAAGCGGCGGTGGCAAAAGCCCTCGCGATGCAGCCAGATAGCCTCCGGAGGCATTTGTTACCCTTATCTCTGCGGCGTGGCTAATGCGCGCGCACACGATCGATTTATGTCGCCCACTGCACCAAGACAAATTGCAAATTAATTTTTCGCTGATCACCTTTGATGTGGCCGAATCGGGCGCGAGATCGGGCGAGATAAGGCAGCTAGCCTCCGCCGAAGGTTATAAATCGCGTCGTATCAAACGTCATGTTTGTGTTGTGATAGGCTGCGCTGGAGCGGCGTCTGCCACCAACAATGGGAGGGATCCGGCGCGCGCGCATTGTTCCCAGATAGATCGTATTAATAATCGACTCCTTCACCTGACCGGAATGTTTATTCTACATTGAATGCTGCTCATCGTGACGCCGCCACATCTCGCCTGTCAATGATGACACAACCTTTCTCTTTCGACATTAATTGTCCATAGACAGACAAATGTAACAATACACTTGGGAGAAATACCAACATAAATTTAGCGTTCAACATACTCCATACACCTTTAGCCAGTAGTAATATTAGAAGTTTAATTTCACTTTAGATATGTGTAATTACATGTTCATTGCTACAGTGTATGATTTAAATCATAGGACCTGACTCAATAGAAATTCAAGGGAAAGTTCAACGGTTGGTGTTATTCCATTGCCTGAATTTATCAAGCTGCAGTTTATTGCAATAACGTTTAGCCCCAAGATATACTCGCTGCTTCATAATAATTAGTGGAATATTACGCAAAGGTGGAGTTACGTTTAAGGCACAAATGGAAAGTTTACACTATACGGGTACTAAATTAGCTTATGATATGGAAAAAGAGTCGACGATACGGTATTTTGCACCTAACCTTAAGATGATATCACTAATCCAACCACCTAACTCTGCCACTTCATTGACATCGAGATTACTAAGCAACTATTCCAGTGATCATATGATTTTTTATTATTAAAAATCTACGTCTTGACAATATTAAAAATAAACGTTCGAAATAAAAAATAATGTAATGCTACACTATGAAGCGAGCGTTCAAGTCCACTAAACACAAGCTCGTAAGTATAAACGCATGCACATAAACCCTGTCATGTAGTGTGGTGCTTTAGTGATGGGTTCCTCCCATGCGGCGGCCATTTTACTTTATTTATACCACTTGGCTTCGAGGTGAGACCCCAATTTCGCATGGGCTGCGAACTGTAATTACATATCTCCGCCTGCAACCATGGTCCTTGACGCCATTTTATTGTGGCGATAAAAAAGCAACGCCGATTCCGAGGCTTTTTTTCTCACACCCTCCGCGAGATGTCCCGGGGATCGGATTTTGTAATTTATTGTTTTTGGTAAATATTTAGGAGTGTTTATATTTGTGTACTTTTTCCGGGTTTTAAAAAAAAAATTATAACACATTAAAAAAAGTACGCTTACTTAAGTTGTAATACAACATTTTTTTTACCATTTAAACCATAAATGGCTTTTACCCTTTAGTCACGTTTAAAGAGATGAAAACCCTTCCTCTTATAACCTCTAAAACTGGTAGCTACTATACACCATAGGAATACAATTACATAACTCTTTAACATGAAACTTTGTAAATATTACAGTATTATGATAAGTAATATAATATGTTAAATGATCACTCAAATATGCTTCACCTTCATTGAGAAATCCAATTCATAACTCTAACAATACAAACAAACATAGTTTAACGTAAGCGAATACTGACATCAGATAAAAAAATAACTATTCCACCACCCATTTGCCACGCACAATGGGACTATTTAACAACCCATAACACTAATCGTAGACATCTTTGACTTTCTAATACCCGCCCTACGCATATAATCTACATTGTTATCAATTAAGCAACTTGCTGCGAGGCGCGACATTATATTAACCAATTTGACACTTACGAAATAATAATCTGTCAAAATACAAACGGAAGGAGTGTGGCGCAGTTTACATTGCGCTCGAGCACGCCTTTGTTATTCAAATTGCGAAACGCACAATAGCATTCAAAGGCAACTTTTAATAAGCCAATTTGAATAAAGCGCTAAGGGCCGGCGAGGGAACTCGACGAAAAAACCGCTCACGGCCCATAGACACCAAACAGGTATCCAGCAATATTCGTTCTTTCTCACTATATAAAATACCTACCGAATATTTCCAAAAGCACTTCTCTGATCAGGCGTTAATTCTTGAAGCATTAAAAACGTAATCGGAATCGTTACAACCGTATCTGTCACGGCTCAGAAGTTAACTCCTGATTATTTTGACTGAATTTCTGTGATAAGAACCTGAGCTTTCAGCGTTAAACTCATAAATAAAATGTCGTGTAGAGAATTAAGAACCGATTGTTGTTGAAAATTGATCCTTGAGTTATTGTGTTAAGGCAGCATGTCCATGGGCTTCGATTGGGAAAGGACAGAGCAGAAGGAGCTTCGGGTTGCCAGGTAGAGCGGGTGGTCGCTATTATTTAAATTAATTGGACATAAAAAGACAGCGCCGCCGCCGCTCGCTGCGCTGGCCACACTATAACGGAGGCACAACGGCGAGCGTGTTTTGACACTGCGCGTATAAAACAAGCTGATATATTGGAACCGGAACATTTGATTCCAATTAATCTACTTTATGCATTAATGCGATCCGGTTTTTTGTGCACAGGTTCACATTTATTGAATTAGTATGTACGTTTTGAGGATACATACCTACGACTGCTTAATAGGGTACGATACCTATGCCTAACACATAAAAAGACTTGCTTTTTTACCATATAGAAAAGTACCATTAAGGTTGATATATCAAAATTGCAAGGCGAGCCATGTGGCCCTGTGACAAACAGTGAGGCGATGGTTATCGGGCCCCGGTGTCATGTAGTGGCCACAATGCCATCTTTTGTGTTCGAACAGAGTAATTTATTGCCACCGACAACACTGTGATCTTGTATTTGGACAAGCCGAGGAGATACGCGGTGACGAATTGTCCTATCCCTCGCCTTTACCTTTGGGATATCAAGGTTCAACTGATTCTCAACAGATATACTAGGTATTACTCATTAGCTTGAAGTAACTGTTTATAATGGACCGATAATTTTATTTATTACTATTCTTCTATAATAAGTTTTGTGACTTCTGATATCTAATATTCTAGTCTCCATATATTTAGTGGATAAATTTTGATATTTAATAATAACTAGGGCCTCCGAAATATTGACTCATTATATTACATGGGCTTTCATGGTACCGCAACATGTGTCATGTGCTTAATAAGTAAAAACATACAAAAATAAAAAAATACACACGAGTCCCATAAACTAATAGTTGACCATTCCATAATACAAAGGCAAGACAATGCAATATTAAGATGCAGTGCACTTTTGTGGCTAATAATTATTGTCTGCTAGTACTCTTTGTGTGGAGGCACAGACGTTTTGAAACAAAAACAATGACCGATAACTTTTACGTCTCATTGAGGAACGGATGAGTAGAATCAGCCTTAAGACAAAGTCAAGTTAATGCTCATTTTGAATAATTGCTAAAAATAACTTGAAAATTAGCTAAGTGAAATTTTACTAAATAATGAGCACGTGAAAAAGAACTCCGGATAAATTTATTACAAACGAATACATCAGAGCTTCCAGTTTTAAGTGACTAATGTCCTTGTTAAAAGTATTCTATTGTAGGTATATGAATAGCTATATGTTTATTTTAAACTCCATCAGTAAAACACTACATAATATCAAATAAATCTAAACCCCTACCAATAATGGTAATGTACTTGAATAGAATGCATAATCTCTAGCATTCTCAACGATATTACTTCGACAAATGAGCTCAGATAAAATATGTCATAAAGATTAAATGTGACTTGCTTGCAATGGCCTCCCATAGTTCGTAGACACTCAATTGTTTCTTCACAGTCCAAAGAACGACTGTAGTTGTGAGGTTTAAGGAAACAATGCAAAGCTATAGTGCAATAGTAGAATATACTTATGTTGAAAATTACACTAAAAATATAATGTTAACGTAATTATTTAAACTGATTATTTCAACATCCAAATTCACAAAAAACCGTGAGTTTTTGAAGATTTCTATTATCTTAATCATATCAACAGTTCTTCATATTATTCATGTTTGAGACTGTACTGAAATAATCCAATTAAAATGTGATAAAAATTAAACAGTTCATGAACCTCGTACATTAAATAAACAGTATCGTTTTTCAATGGCCCTTTCCTGGCATTATGTTGAAATAAAAATAATAACAGACGTGTTCGAATGTGTTTTGTTTTAATTGCCTTAATGTGAACAATCACCGGTGACATAAGTAGGTGACGGCATTTGTGCTTTATCGATGCCACGAATCGATTGTATTATTAGTTTAGCAAAAATAAACCCAACGGCTGCGACATTCATAAGTTTATTCAATATGTATCAAATGGAAGCATTGTTCACAAGCTAGACCAAATAAACGGTCAATTTACTGCTGTATTCGTATAAAAAATCGGTATTAATACTAAATATTTACGCAACGGCCGGCCCAGGGGTCGAGTTTCCGTGTCCACTTCTCTATTGACTGGGCGTAACGGCCATTGGCTCTATGAAGAGATCTATCAAGGCGCTTTGATTGCCTGCACCAGACAGTGTTAATGGTGCATCATGTGACGGTGCACAATGGTACACGCAACTAATACTGTAAGTGTTCAAGGGCATTGTCTAACAAGATGCACTATATAGACAAACACACGAGAATTTTAATCAATAAGTTAAACCTGTATATTTTTCTTCATTTATTTCATTGGTGATATTTGAAAATAAGTATTTCGTCTACATATCTGAACTTCAATGAATGCCACAACGTAAGTTTATTTTTTGAATAAAGAAGTAAAAGAATGTTTGTTATGAAAGTATAGTTTGTTTCATTCAATTTTGCTCTTCGAACACAATGCTACACAAGTGGTTATATGAATGATTGTTACCCTTATCTATACGGACGAATTCAAGTGAGCACGTTTCAACATAAACTAGGCAATGTTTTGGTTGATTTGTTTCCAATGTACAAACCACAGTAGGCCATAAATAGGGTCAATACTGTACGAACAATGCCTCCTAACCATTCACAGATAACATTCGTGGTAGCATAAAAATTGTTAGGAATATTGAAAAGGAGTAATATGACTTACGTACTCAAATTTGAATTGAAATATTCTACAAGACACTACAGACAAATAGTTTAAATATATGTCCTCATTTGGATAGTTTCCTTTACATATTGATTGATATAAATACTTTTATTTCTTTTTATTAACGTAATTAATAAGCAAGGCCTTATGCTTCTCTTTTTTCAATGAAAGCACAATGTTAGCCTATTATTCATTTGGGCACCATTAAACCGGCCGCGCAATGCGTACTCGGCATTAAACGAAGAATTAACGTTTCAAACTGCAGAACAATGGTTAGCCGCAAAACTGTTTTCCGTCATCCACGACGTTGTAGCAACAAGTAGTTTAACAATAAACATTTGTTATTGCACGGTACAATGAACGTTAATCGAATGCTCACTGAAGAACTCATTTTCCATAGCATTCGTAAGGCTGTTTTCTAAAAGGCGAGGCATATTCGTAATGTTTATGGCTTTGGCTTACTTTGTAGGTGATAAAATCGTTTATGAGAGCCGAATGTTTCTTCAGAGGTTTCGTATTGGATTAATAAATGATCTGATACGGATTGTTCGTTTATTACTTTTTACGTTTCTTTTATTTTAATACGAAAGGAATTTGGAAGTTTCATATCGTAATCCTGGTGTAGTACTTCACTATGATTATTTGAGTGTCTTCGTAACCTCATCTACAGAAGGCTATCTCAATCTGTCAGATGCAGATTCTCGACTTATCATATTACTTTTCACTAGCAGTGTCTATCTACGTGTATATTATGCTAATTTCTCTTAGTTATTAATCTGATCAGTTTGTGGGTAAAGATCCCATATTACGCTAGGTTCAGGCTATATTCTCTCGTTCATTGGCACGTTGCCTAAACGACAAAAGTATGATTACCTATCGTTAGTCAACTTCCTAGGTCATAACTTTGAAATATAAGTTCGAGCCCATTTTACTTGGAAACCCATATCTACATTTATATCTTTTATGCTAATACGTTAGTAAACATCAATATTTTTCATTTAACACGTTTCAATTAACTCTAATAAACACATGCCTATTTCAAACATTCGCCAATACTTATCACATTCATTCTAAATTTACCATAATATCTACGTACTCACGGTCGCAAATAGCCGAAAAAGGCATTGGTACTTATTACTGGGTAAATAAAGTGGATTTACTTTTCTCGCCTACCAGTAAGTACCTAAGATACAACGGTTGTTCACAGACATCAATGTCATAAAGAAAACTATAATGCCTCTCTCTAGACAGGCTGCTCAGAGTACTGTTACCTACACGTTTGTGAACTTTATCTTATGTTTAATATTTCCATATATAAATTTGAAGGTCGATGTATATAAAATATATTAAGTGAATGTAAAGTATAGGTTCCTTTTAATTCAATAACATATTTGAGAATAGAACCCAATTTACCATTATCTTAAAATAAAGCTACGGTCTGAGAATAATGTATACCATACCAGGAAATAGCGTAGGCTTAGCATTAGCAACTAAAGTCTATTAACTAGATTATTGTTTAGTCTAACACTCAGTAGTTTCCAATAGTCGAGGCGGCGTTGCTAGGTATCACGTTATTACTTAATGTCTTTGTACATAATAAAATTCGAGCCTTGGCTTTTAAGACTTAGGTACTAAAGTTCCAAGTTATGAATTATTAGATATTAAGTACATCTGTTTGTCAATCTATGAGAGTTATATTTAAAGTTAAGATACTAAGCTAGCAATCAAAAACCTGAAAAATTGCTTTGTTTATAAACAAAGATCGTGACTTATAACCTGATTAATTGCTAAGTAATATCACGTGCCCTTAGATATAAAGATTACATTTTCTAGACACGTGATAGACCAAGAGTCGTATTATTGTCTATAGAATGAAATAAACGTCACAATCGATGTTAGTAATAAATCAAACATTGAATGACTAAACACTAGTCTCCCACGTGGGGCAGGCTTCCGTGCTCATATTGCCATAACTCATACTCCGCAAACACTACGTTGAACTATTGACCCGCCCGATATTGAATCGTTTCGGTATTTAGGTGCATATCGATTCATGAGAACTCGATGCTGAGAAATCAAATGAAGCATAAAATTAGTTGGCAAATTCTTTCTTTGTTGTCAAACATTTATTTTGAAGGCTATAAATCATTAAATCATTTTTAAACTTTTAAGCAGCGAAATCAAATGAGTCTACGAAAGTTCAAATTATTTTTACAACACAATTTATTTATGAATGAAAGAAGTGCAGATTTATGCGAAACTAACTTGACTTTTCTGCGAATGAAAGGTTTCTCTATTATGTTTGTGAATTGGACTTAAAAGGATATCATATTGTTAAAGAGTTATCTAAACATTTATTCCAGCCATTCAATCACATTAAGTACATGTGCTTACTTAGCGGACAACCTTTACCTAATAATAGTGCTTTAACCCGCAAATGCAAAGATGATTTCATGCCAAATATCACATGCACTTAAAAGCGATTCAATTTTATATACATCACATTCGCACGTACTCGTGAAAAACAATGTACACAGATATGCACTTTGGCTCGCATCATTTTTCTCAATGCAAAATGGCAGCGACATTATTCAGATATGTATGACAATGCACCGAGATTAATATTGGGAATAAAAGACACGGTTTATTTGTACATCATTATTTTGCAGCAACATTCCGACTCTTTGTC
This sequence comes from Leucoptera coffeella, assembly GCA_030578115.1. NCBI lineage: Eukaryota > Metazoa > Arthropoda > Insecta > Lepidoptera > Lyonetiidae > Leucoptera > Leucoptera coffeella. The sequence continues at coordinate 171,403 of JAMBLF010000276.1, read as the reverse complement.
GATCAGTCCGATCAAAGCGAAGTTTTGATTCATCTTTATTTTTGTTTCGATAATCTTGTCACTTGGGAACCTACTATTTGATATGTAAACAATGTTAATGAATGAACTAGGAAATTAAATAATAAAGTAACGGAGGTATCAGTATATAGCGCAATAAAAGAAGGGAAGCAGCATAATTGTATTAGAAGGTGTATGCATATTCGCGATGATTAACAGTCAAAACGTGGCAGCTAATATTAAACTCAAATTGTTATTATCCTGCCTTTTATTTTACATATATATACAACATATACATATGTATAACAAATCATTTATTTCTTCTCATACAAATCTCAAACTTTCTTTGACAATCGTAATATAAGGCTCCTATGCTAATGGTTAACCATAAGCGATCACGTGTCGCACCTCTGTGATTAATAGGTGTTACGATAACGAATGATTCGCACACAGATCATATCATTCAATGTCGAATCTCGCACAATACTTCTGCGTATTTGTTTACAATGCAAACGGTCGTGTTAACGGAATGCATGAAATTGTTTACAGCGCGTTTAAACCGTTTGTGAATCAACACAGGAAGTGTCTGTGGATTCATTCACAATCACGAGTTAGTTCATAGTCTAGTGTATGATTTATAGAATAATATACAACAATATTGGACCAATAAAATCTGTGAGAGAATGACTCACGAATAGGGATACAACCTCATCTCAAGGGTAAAGAAACTTATAATTTTATGAAACAACCCTTTGAAATACAATTTAAATACGAGTATGTAACCAAATTTTACTTAAATAAAAATTCATAATATAATTGTTATACGATATTTTCATACCGCATTTTAACAATTGAAATATAACCATCAATGGTTGAAGCCTCATTGAAATACAACCGCAGACAGACCGAAGTGTCAAGATATGCATGTTGGAACAACCTTAGAAACAAAAGGGACGCGTTAGAGGCGGGGTCTTGAAATTAACTGTTCCTACAATATACGTTGACAATCGCCGGTTAATATTAACACTTGAACAATGAGCCTCATTAAAGTTTCATAGTTTTGTGTACTGCACTGTTTATCGTTGTGCTTAGAACAAAGCTAAGGTTTGTTTTATTTATGCCCAGCAGGCGATAGAGATCTTTACATAAAGCAACAATCGGGCATGTCATTGCACCTAGATTTGAAGTTGATTGAAAATTATTTACTTAACTGCATTGGCAGAAAATACATGTTTTTTTTTTCTTTTTATATTATATTTTTAAATTAGTTTGATGCAATTACGCTTAATTTATTGCAAATCAAAACCAGTTAGACACAATACTAAATCATTACTTTCTCGTGTACTCAGTAATTTTAAATTAGTAGTTTTTGTTGCAATAATCCCAATGTATTCCATAAATTATTTAGGGATCTTAAGCCTGGGACAAACCAATTGGTTTCAATTAAATTACGATCAATTCAATTTAAAGTTGCACTGATTGAGAAATATATGTTAACGCATGAAAGCGCTGAGATATGATTGACCCATTTTTATCAAAGCTTATTAAAGAATCAATCTTGTAACACAATAATTGAACCTATTGAATGTACAATAGACGCAAGTATTGCATGTTCTAGTTTGTGAAATAAGTGTAGAGAACGCGATATTGAAACACTACAAACTTTTTCTTATTGAATTTATGTCATAACTTTTTTTATTTTAAATTTCTTACAGTGTAAATTTCTTACCTTCGATTTGCTAAGCGAACGAAACTACTGATAAATAGACAAACAAAATATTGTTCTTTAAATTGACTTGATGTGTGCATTACTGTTCTACAATAAAATATATGGGCTATAGACTTTAACCCTTAACAAAAGATTCCTACAAAAGACATCAACGCATGTCCTTCAACTATAAACATACATTCATAAATTTATTATTCCCGCTAATATTAAGAATATTAGAGATAGTGGTTTAAGCGAAAAAGTAATACTATCTGGATTTTCAATAATTTATAAATAGAAAGCCTTTGTACTGATTAAATATTTCTCAATTTGAAATAACTCCGATAATGCTCGGAATTTCACTGACAATGAAACAATTATTAATTTCATTTAAATATTCTAATATTTGCAATTCTAGGCAATTAAGAAAAATCTTTTAACTTTTCGTTTTTGTCTAAGTATCTTATACCTACTAAGGGTAGTTTGCGACCTTCCAACCGTTTAGGTTATTTCATCTATCTATATTCATTAAAAATATACCTAGATGTAAGAAATGAATTATCATACTTTTTACGCGCTATACTTTGCGATAAGATAATGACTCGCTATATGCAAATCACAAGCCAATGTAATCTAATTTTCAGTATAAATAAAGATTGTTTCCAGTTCAATACCTCGCGTAAACAGCGAATGGAGTCTAAATCCGTTGCTCTGGTTATGCATGAGGATCGGTGGGCAGACGGTGTCGTGTTCAGCCACTGCTCATCGTCTGTCGTCGAGGAATAAACAAAACTGGTCACGTGACCCCGATTCGCGCTCAGTATTTTTAACTACATACAACTTTTTTGTTATCATTGATGTAGTACTTTTCACTTTGGCCGGTTTACCTATGAAGGAGAGGAATTGGAAGATTGTGGATATTTTAAAATAGTTATTTTGGTAATGGGTACTATTTCTTTGTAAGCAAATATTTTTTTTTAGCAATAGTTATTCAAAATAATCTCTTACCAATCCGCAATAGATAACTTTTTAAGGGTAATTTTAGTAACTATGGAACTTTTTGCCCTGTTATGTGATGCATAATTATAGCCAACATTTCAGTACAACCCTTCGAGAATTAAAAATGTGATGACTGCACTTAATCATAAATGTAACTATAACACGAAGTAATGCAATACCCCAAAGCTGTCACCTGTATCAAATTTCGTTATCTTAAAAGATCCCTTTTGTCAGCGGTTTTGTTTGCGAATAAAAGTAAACAAAAAGTCTCATTTATGTTCCCATGACGGGAATTCTGTCGGGAAATCATAAATTGGCAGTGTTATGACAATAGTGCCAAAAAACTCGCAAATACCTCAAGTGGATCTAGTGACAGGATGTGACAAGGGCCCAAACGCGGCATCGATCTCGATTCTTCGAAGCGCTTGGGCTTCAATTAATATTTACATTTGTTTTACATATCGAACATTGCTACGACGAAGTTTCCAATTTTGGAAAATTGATAATATTTTCTATTAATTTCAAACCCTTTTCTATAAGTGTTATTCATTTTATTAATTATAAAATAACTTAGCCTTGGTAAATCAGATGATTACTAAAACAGATTCGTATGTCAAATATCCTCATAGCTAATTATGATAAAATTACAAAAATACGCCGGTACAGCAATATTATGTAACAGATTGTACCAGTACACAGTACAGTACATGTGCAGTATTTGCGTTTGCGTTAGTAGAATCGCGCTGCGGGCCAAGGCATATGTCGTTTTTGTGCGGCAGGGCACGCGCGGCGCGCGGCGGCTTCCCTCTTAACCTGTGTGGTCCCAGCCACTTTGTAAATAGCGCGGTTTACCTTTTTCAACTCGTCTGTTTTGTTGCCTTTTGTACCACCAATATTACCATAGCTATTTAGGGCCCGTCGGCTAAATAAATACTCCATTTATCAAGCCCCTCGGATGCGCTAGATTACCTGTTCGCCTCAATAAATCGTGGCCATTTATCATTGCATTGTGTCAATGCACCACATTAGCAATTAATTGGATTTTGGTTGCGTGATTTATTCGCTTGGAATCGCTCGTTGCGAACGCGCTTTCCGCGCCCACGGCGGAGCGTTCCGCAATGTGCCTTTTATTACACGGAAAACCAATTGTGTCTTACGAGGCACTGAAATGGTTCGCAACGTTCTCATAGCGCTATAATGTGGGATGTGGGAGTTAATTGAAAGGTAATACATATATACTAATGATATATAAATTAATGTTTATTAAATTTTATAAATATAGCACACTAACCCGCTTATAGAGCGAGAGAGTAATACAGAGCATTGCAAGAAATAAAAGTCATCCAACAATAGGATGCACCGCCATCGGAGCAGCCATCATCGCTCCGTTAAAAGTGGCACAATAAATCGAGGCAAACCGCAGGCCTTTCACAATATTTGTATCGGCCTATTGCGGCAGGCAAAGGGTCGGAAAGGGCGGCTCAATGAAGGGAACGTAAATAAATATAAATAAAGGTGAGGCGGCGGGCGGCGAGGCAGCGTCCCGCGGCGCCTGCGCATTCCGAGGAGAAATCTCGAGAACCAGACAAACATTCCGAACATCAATGGGGCGTTTTTCACACAAGAAAATCAATTTTAACCCAAATATGTGGTTTCTTTTTTCATCTTATCTTTATACTGACAGAGTAGGCTCGCCAGTGTTCCCAATAAATGTACTCGTAGGCGTTTCTTTGACTTGTACGGATAGGTATATTATCTTTTAGGTTTTAAATTTGTATAATAGTTTGTTAAGAAACCAGGTTTCAGTTCGCTGCTATTCTTTAGCTTGGTGACTATTTTTCCTATACTGCCACCTCAGCCATTAAAAATGTAATAATAGACATATCTTTCTCTATGACATACTTGTCATAAAACATATATTTTGAAATACTTTGTATAAAAATATGTAGTGTCGGAGTCAAGGACCAGACATCATTATTACATGATAACACCTGCTATACGGTCGTACATGTATATTTAAGAAAAGCATGCTCCTCGACCAATTGCAGGCTACAGCCAATTACCATCACGAGGTTCTTTATCGGACGCTGGATTTAATGCGGAGGAGCACGCATGACACCTTTACGTCACTTTCGAAATGACCGATTTTCAATTTCCTTGATTCATGAGTTTGAAAAATAAAGAATCAAGATGAAATTCTAGATACTAAGTAGGCGAGTTTTTGATAAAAATATATCATAAAGTTATGTAAAATTGTTGCAGATATGTTGACTGCCTGTTAAATACCAAAAACAATTGGGAATCATTCTTGCAAAGTATTTTAAAGCCTAACAATTCATAATTTTGTAACTAATAAAGTGATGCTGTGCGATATCATAGTTTGGGTTAGGTGGTTATAAAAATAGCCCTAACTATCCAAAAATAGCAGTGCGCCTAAACATTATGCAAGAATACAAATATCGCAATTCAATGAATGGGGAAAATTGAACACATAAACAACGTAATAGATTTACGCTCGTTAACTACTTTGCTGAAAATCTAATGGATACGCTAAATACCTTTGGATGGAATTTGGCTATTATGGTACAAAGAATTTATTAGCTATGGCGCTTACAGTTCAGACAAAACAAAGAGATTCTATTTGAATTATTTAGGTCAGGTTACTCACAGCAATTGGGATTTCGAAAAATATAGACAGAAAAGACATACATCTTTATAAACGAGACATTCAGCAAACATGATAAAGGAGGCCAGATTGTTGTAGAATGAGCGTGGTGTCCTGAACCCTAGCTTAGTGCTAGGAGTTGCCCGTCACGTGTCTGCTTACAATGGTCGCGAGTGAGTAGGCCGCGAGCCATTGACTGAGCTTTGACAGATAACGCGATGATAAACAACAGCTGAACAATGTCAAATATTTACAGGTAGGTACAATTTATTAAAACAAACGCTCTGATACCGCGCACACTTCCTAAGTGTGTTGGAAAGTGCCTTATCTAATTAACTATGTGGGTTTTAGGTTTCAGACGATTGCTTAAGACAAAGAGTTGCTGTTTTTTCTATATACATTTTAAGAACATAATTCCTTGCGGGATATTCAGAGATTCGCGAGTGAGATTAGCCGTGATTGTTGAAGATAAAAGATTTTTATTACCATATCGGGCCCCAATTTTCATATTAAATTGTGATGTCTACTATAATATTTTTTTCTATTACATAATTTTTACATATATATTTATAAGCAAAATCTTTATCACTGGTTAATTAATTTTAAACCGGATTGGCACAATCTACTCAGAATCCTAGTCGTAGTTCCGTTGAACCATCAAAGGAAAATCTATGCGATTTCTGTAATGTGAACGGCTTAAATCTATTTAGATTAGATTTATACGTGTTGGTCTTCGATACTTCGACACGTTCATAAATCTCATAAACTGTTTGCGAGGTATTTCATAATATGTTTGAGATGAGATGAAACGCTTGGGCGTCTGGATTTTATAGTTCGAAGACCTTTATCTGGTGCTCATGCAAATACGACTAGCTGTTTTCAGCCATTTTACCTGCATCAAGTATATTTATCCCGTAATCTAAGGCTCTTGTTAAACTGATTTTAACTAATTTTAAAAATGTTATTCCAAACAGTATCTATCGATTATTCGTTTGAACAATTATATCCGACAAGTGAAAAGATTTATACCTATACAGTTTCCGACCAACCATATAAACAACAAACATTTGAATGACGAACAATTGTTCACGAGACCGGAAGTAGGAGATGCAGAGTAACCGCTGACCTCCCTCTTAATAGGGCGCGTGAATGACTTATTGTAAAAGCAATCAGACAAATACCTATTTGAATAATTCACAGCAGAATGGTGTAATATTTACTTTCCCAATTTAGTTTATGAAATAAATTGTGTTTCCGAGTTCGCACCTATGTTTGCCATGTGGTTTAGCCTAGTTTTGGTGGATTTACGTCAATCGGAGTGGTTTTTCCCTTGAGCTCTCTCTGAAACACTTGTGGCTCTAACTTGTGAATTTTCACAGCGCAATTCTAAATGATCGGGTTTTTCTTACCACAACAGTGCGCGTCCCAAATCATTAGGTCCACGCGTGTAGTAATTTTCCAAGTCACACAATAGTCTAGTTCCTGAAATCGAGCTCCAAATGTTGACAACGTGATGTGTTTCGCTACACGCGTGTCTAAATAAGCCTCTGATAAAAACTACAAATCGTGCAGCCAGTTCGCTGGAGGCCTAATAAGACGGAACTGATGAGGACTTTTAGGTCATATATAACACTATTTACTTTTTGCGGGCTATTTATATCAAATCAATCATAATTAAGTCCACTTGATACAAGGATGCACAAACATTATAAGAAGGTTGTTAAGCGTTTATTGCGGTTGTAAACCAACCGTAGAAATTTGGATTTAATTTGATTGTAGACAATTACTCTAAGGCGATCGACCTGTTTTTTAGCTCTTTTGCTAATAAGATCAGGCCGCTCGAGATCGGCGGCGTCTTTCATATGAGATCATTATAAGAGCAATATAAACAATACACCGTAATGGAATGACTTTAAAACGATTAGAGGCTACGGTTTGCTTTAGCCAAATTAATTAACCTTCACCTTTTTGGTGCTGTAATATAATTAGAAAAAAAAGACATGCTAATGTGATACAAATGGTGCCCATTCACTAAAGCAATAAAGTTCTGAGGGAAACATTGAATTGGATCTTTTCTTAGTTCTGTCATGAATCTATCTACATTTCTTGGCCTCAATGGTATATGAGAACGAAATACCAGTGTATGTATCATAAAAAATGCAGATATTGATAGCGGGTTATCAAGAGCGTCTCTTTCGTAATTACTAGAAAAATACGCTTATTCATGTCATATTATTTGAGACGTAATTCAGTATTCTTATGTTTGTTTTTCCCAATTTTCTTTGCTTTTTCTTGTATTTTTTTGACTACATTTGATTAGAATACTATCATTTAAGCTTAACCTACCAAAACTGTTGTATAAATTATGTAGCTAAAGGTTATGTAAAAACAGAATGCACAAAAGCAAAGAGCGATGGTTTGAAAATCGCCACAAACGCTGCAGCAACCTAAGCTATTGGAATTCGTTATAAGACGCTAGTAAAACTGGATAAGGTTGATCGTTAGTGATGTGAGAGGCTCGGCAGTAAAAGTTCATTGTAAGCCAAGCTTCAAATACAAAATTGAATAAGGCTGACCTATCCCGTGACCGCTTCAACCATAAATCATTGAGATATTTATGTCCTCCCCTCCCCGCCGCGGCTGCGCTTGCCTCAAAAAGAAAACAAAATGTTAGCACGTGAAATTGCCAATAATTCGCATTGTGGAGTGCTGATCGATGCGAGCTCTTGACCATTAATATGATGCTTACAGGCTTAAGCAGTGACATATTGCCCCATCTCAATGCAATCGGCGTATTAAATATACTCAACGCTGGAGATGGATATTCTACTATCAATATATTTAATATTTGTTAAGATAAGCTTGAATATCTTTATTTTATGTACGATTTGTGTAACTACACTTTAAGATGTAATTACAACATCTTTTTGGCTTTAGTTTTAATAAAAAGTCAGACTTATATATTTTTATTTGACTAATCTACCTAAATTCTCATTATTAGATAGACTATTAGCTTGAGCAGTGTATGTAAAGAGGATATGATAGTTTAGGACACAGCTCGTAAGGCTGCGGTCTCGTGAGCGCGCGTTGGAGGCAGCGCAGGGCGTCTCGCGCCGCGGGACACGGCCTCCGCCCCGAGATTCACTGCCTTGGTAAAAATCTTGGAAACCGGTTACACCACTTGGAAGCTCCGAAGCACCTCCATTACTTTCCTCCAGCCTCCGCCTCCGACGGGACCGCTTTTTATCAGGCATTAGCATCTCCTCTAATAGTATTATTCATTTATGTATTAGTCATAAATAAACTTTAGGAAGCTAAGATCGGATTGGTGATCAACTTGCGAACGTATTTATTTTATGGTAATATTTATTTACAAACAATTGTAAGGAAGATATTGAACGCTGATATTAAACTGTGGTTTGGCCGTGGATCTGCTTTAATATGGTCGTGATATGTATTTATGATGACGTACATGAGAGGGCTGCGGTTAGTTATATCAATAAGATGAAAACCTTGGAAGACTTAGCGACCGTCTCGGAATCATCTAGTACCTACTGGTTTATTTTTAAATGTTGAGGTAGTTTTCGAATCTTTTTATGTTCAATTCCATGCAAGTTACCATTCATAAACTCTGATTTCTATCCAAAACTTAGATTCTACTCAAAACGCGACTAAAAAGAAAATGTTACAAGTCGTAATCTATAGTTTAATTCATTATGTTTTACCATAGAATTGCTAAGAATTAGAAGCTACGGAGATATTTCTGTATTATTAAATTATTATTCTGTTATTAAATATTCAAATTAGTATATTCATTTCAATATCTACCTATATCTTAAGAAAAGTTATTAGCTTACTTAAAAACTAAACAACACAGAGACAAATGAACGTAAGTCTTACATGTGCGTTGCACTTTACATCAAATCTAAATCTTTCAACCTTTGGTAAATAATTAAAACCATATCCATGGTGTTAATGATCAGAAAACTGGTTAAGGAAAATCTACTGTTTAAACTAAGGTGCAAATAAATCTGTCTTCATAGAATTGAAGCATATTGCATTTGGATAGCTTTATCCTCATTCAAATCCTAGAACTGTAAATATATCAGCGTATGCCCCTCTCTGTAGTGATAATTCAGTAATGGATTATGTACCCACCTACTCAATATAGGTCAAATTAAATGTAACGCTGTACAAATATTGTATGACATATTATAGTGGTCCAATTGACCTCCTTTGTCTAGCTGACGTCACAAGTATCTGGTCAATGTTTGCTATCCATTAATCGATTATATTACAATCCAAAGCTTTCTTCGCTTTATTTTGGCGTTTTAATGGAGCATTGACGTCTTTCCATGGCTTATTTAAGATATTACCAAAGCAATACGTTATCGTTCCTATGATAATACCTTAAATAAGCATTTCATTATTATGTGAGTATTGTGTTTATCTTAAAGCGATAAGAAAAGTAAATAAAAATGGATAAATAGGACCGAAAACATAAAATTCTTAACAGAACACAATGTGTTGGGAATAAGAATTTGGAGTCTGAAAGTCCCGATTTCAATCCACATTATGAACAAAAGTAAATACTAATAGAAAATCTGTTTTTCAAATATATTATTTCACTTTACAGTGAGACATGTTGAAACCCCGTGTGAGACATGTTGTACCATCGATCATAATGGATCCTGAGTAAAAGATGAAACTTAGATTCTATTTAGTTTTCTATGACGTACTCTGAAATTAAACAATCTTGTGAGAGATCAGTCTAATTCTTCTAAGTTCTTGTTATTCTAATTGTTTAAACTAATGTGAACTAATGGAAATGATTCAAATTTCTTATAGAAATCGGTTCCAGCTCAAAGATAATATTTAGCCCCGACAGTTCTGATGTACAAGAATGCGATCATATTAAAATGTTAGGCTTAATCTTGGCTAACCTATTTGTAAAATTATGTTTGAAGTGCTAAAAGATAGACTTAGTGCTATCCATATCACTGTAAATATTATCAATAATCCTAAAACAAACATTATGTATTTTAATTTGTACAGTCTTACATACATTCACGCCTCTACGTCCATAAGGTTTAAAGGCAGGCTCGATGGCCAACTTGAACGATCCTGACAAATCTCTCTTGCTTCACTCACACCTTATGCTCTTCTGTTCTTCACGCTGAGTTACCCGTGTTAAGAAAAATGCTTAATTTGTGTTTTATGTTAATGTAATTAATTGAATAAGCACCTGATATTTGAGTGTCAACGAGTTATTATTATGCACCCATCTTACTGCATTGTTTCTCAACTGTATGGTAAAATAATGTGTGCCTGTATTCATCTTGGTATATAATTTCTACTGTTTCATTACATAAAGTTATGTTACGTGAGCCGTATAGGCGATAACGAATAGGAAACTATTGATGTAAACCATTGTTACTGACTATTCTAAATGTACATTTTTATTTACATAACACTGAGTTGTCGTAAGACTCCTTAGAGTTATAACTATGATACCCGTATGATATGTAAGGGTTACCCTAAATATACATATAAGGGAAGTACTAGAAGCACAAATACGTGTAGAATTTAGTTATACACTTATACATAATTATATTAATGTTAATTCTATAATATAAATTGAAATAAGCTGTACTTATTTTATAAGCCGACCAATCGTGAAAATTGATTATGAAAATACAAAAATAGGAAAGACGTTCCAGAGAAAATTTAAGATGAAATTAATTTATAAAAGCTGATTATATTACTTGTAAGTTTCCTCGGTAAATAATGCCTACGTATAAGACTCATTGTTTATGTATACTTTGTTATTTATATATTTTTCATATAAAATGAATGTTCTAAATTCTTTTCATCATATCCAAATTACTTATTTAATAATCTATATTATTTATAAAGCCTACAATCATTTGAAAATTGTGTAAAAAATTCTAAATTACATAATGAAGCAAGCAGGGAAACAAAGACTTCTAACATAAGTATTTTGACCCAAGATTGATCATTAATAAATTCGTTCTTAGAATACTTAAACGGACATCACGAAACCTGAGTAAATTTGCTAATTACAAATACTAATTACCTGTTCAAATTATTTCTATTTACATGTCACATTATGCGTGAAATCGTGCAAACTTTAGAAAAGGCTGCGGCTTGGCGACACAGCTTTTCCTACTTAGTAGTATTAGCCAGCATGAAATGCTGATTTTAAGAGCACACATACAACTTTCAAGTTGTCATAAAGTTGTGAACCACTAACTTGCCCTCTAGTTGATGATTTTACACGGATCTCGAACAATGAACGAAGACAATCGAGTTAAGAAATGGCAGTGGCCGCTCTCGTAAATAAGCCGTAAGCTATCTGTTATAAAAAACTATTTGTTTTCATTCTATGAATGCGACACCATACATTAAATTCGGTACGATATTCATTATTTGTAGACAAATCACTTCCCGTCACCGCGGTTACAAAGAATCTAAGAGAATGACAACCATGGAATTGAATGGTCCAAAACCAACTTTTATGGGGGCTATATATCTCGAAAACAAGTCCATAATTGAAAGGGATCCATCATTCAGGCGTTGGTCTCAGAGGGGCAATGCGGCGCAGGAGTGCTCACTCACCTGGGTCATGAGGCGGTCGGCGCCCGTGCCCTCCTCGTCCTTGAAGTCGATGTCGGGGTTGAAGTTGGGCACGAGGTCCTTGAAGCGCGCGTCCTCCCTGGTGATGCGGCCCTCGGCGACGTCGCTGGCAGACTGCGAGTTCTCGCTCACATTGGGCTCGTGCTGGCTGAAGACCAGCGGCGTGACCCGGCGCGCCCTGCGGCGGCCCGTGAAGCCGCGGCCGGGCCCACAGGCGGCGACCGCGCCCGCCCACACTAGCAGCACAGCGGCGAGCCTCATCTCCGACACATCACTCACGAGCGCACGACACGTCCGCCGCGCGCCGCACAACATGCGACACTGGCCAACACTGGCTCGGCATCCCTCTACCCTCGACGCTCGCCACGCCTAGCGAGAGCGCCTCGCCTCCCGGGGCGACCACTGCGCCTTCGACGCGGCTCCAACACACATCCACACAACCAGCGGACAACCAGCGCCCGATCCCTGTTACCAGGCGATGAATGAATCAGGCTAACGTCATCAATGATTCATTAGAGTATTAGTACCCTCTTATTTCGATAATTAAGGATCTGATTTCAAATAGTGAAAAAAACTTATGACATTTGATAAACACATGTTTACATGTGTTTATGATGTTAGTGCATAGCTCCCCAATATTGATATAATTTTAAAGAGCTTTGATAACTATATTGCTCGCATCACTCGAATAATAAAGCCCCTAAAATAATTATAAGTATATAAAAGGAAGTATTTTATATTAAGTTTACATTGATTACTATCAATAATTGAAAATAAATATTTGCAATTTTGCGATTGCAATGTTACATTCTCAATGTACTTGTTTACACAAAAAAAGAATTTATCAAATTTCTGGATTGTACCTATTCATTAGCAATATATGCGATATTAATACATACTAGGCGACTATTCAGGGGAACTATGTGCCGATCTATTACAAAACACGTTGCTCCGTTGATACGACTTAACGTAATTTAAATGAGGATAGCGAAATAGGTCAAGTGGTGGATAATGTGAAACAGAAGCCACTAGACAAAGCAGTCGCGCACATATCTGTTTTATTACTATTATTTCGCCATACAAAAGCATGGCAAACGCATCTATCACGTTGACTATGAGATCTAATTCTATTTACGTCCCGTACTTGTCTGGGCAGTATATAGAATGCTTATTATCTGCCTTTCTACTCCACGTGTCCTAAGTGGAAAGTAAGAGACTAAGGGTCAATAGAATGTATTAAGCTGGATTAGCAGTCTTTACCAATATTCCATATAAATATAGTGGGAGCTATACTTAAGGTGAACAAGGAGGTACTGTCTCCGCCCATAGCATTAAAATGGCGTATTTTTTTCAGTGTTAATGTATTTAAAAGCACAACAGAACCATTCTCAAAAGGAAAGATACAACATCAATACATGTATAAACTTTCACGCATCATTACTTAATGTTGTCTGGTCTATCTAACAAATATGTATCCCTTCCCAATATCAAAAAAGACAGCTGATGGTATTCTTTTAGGTTCCGAATCAGCATTGTTTTGACACTAATATAATATTGTTGTAATCGTATCAATCAGTTAATCTAGGTTTACATCCTATGACCTAACTTCTTTATTTGTTCGTAAATACTCACCTTCGCGTTTATCGTGTCCTTATCGCGCCGAACACTAATGTTAAACCAATAACCTGTAAAACCCAAGTGAATAATATTGATAGGAAAGAATTCTCGAAGTCGTTAGTCATGCATCACACTTTTCACGTATCAAAGGTAAGCAGATAATGATCTGAAATATATCTATTTTTAGTACAATTTGGTTACGCGTTCCAATTTTTTAATATATTATCTATTTATTCGTCGAAGTAATGTAGCTAATCTTGTAGCATAATTAGTCACGCTTAGTAATTAAGTAATGCTAATTCCCTCTGCTAATACTAGCAATAAAACTTATACGAGTTGCTAACACTGATCAGAGGATAAATTATTACCGAACGTAACAAATAAAGCCTATCCAAAATGTATTTAATCCGTAAATAAAAAAATATTGCCCATTTTTTCATGTATTACTTAGGTATTTCTCATGTGTTACTCATTTTTATTAAATCTTCTATTCAACGTCTTAGTTCGTTGCAAAAAAGGCTGACGGTATATAAAAAGGATGAAGATGCTATGATAGTTTGACACGATTCAAAGATCTCTGCTTACCCCTCTGTAGGAAGACGGTCACGAAGAATTATGTGTCACCAAATATACCTACTACATAACCATTATTGATATAGTCTACATAAGCGGTTTAATGAACTACTATTTTTTGTTTTCATGTCGTAGTTCTTCCGTAATAGGCAAGGCAACATCAGCTAATAGTCCAATAGGAATAGAACGTTCCTGATTGATCAGAATAAACGACGTTTTCCTCTACTCGACAATACCATAAAAGTTAATACCATTGTCAGAATGTTCTATTACCGGAACATTTCCCAAATTACTCGCTTTTAGGTCAAAGAGCCAAAACAAAGGAAATGAGGTAGTCTTTTGTGTTCCTGCATAATTTGACCATAGATCAGAGGACGATGTTCCTCTTTCTAGAACAACAACGTACTAAGATGTAATGGGTTACTGATATCCTTTGCTGCTTCCAATTTCCCATGCGTAGATTCTGCGCATTTACCTAAGTGTGTTTATACGATAAAAGAATAGAAAGAATAAGGGAATCTAGTTCTAATGATATTACTTCTCTGTTTTATTTTTCTTTCATTACCTACATGCTCAGAATTGCATAAACACCATGACTAAATAAGTTCTCTGATTACGGTAGGTTCTATATGGAGGAATAAGCGGAGGTCACGGTTTTTCCCGATGCTGATAAACCACTGTAGTCTCACTGAGAACACACATCTTCTCGTTTACCTGCTTTCGGGGTGCGCAAGCATTACTGAATATGGAGACAGGGTGCTAGCACATCTTCCAATGCAATCAAACTATCCTTTTGTCTCTAGTCAGCCCTATGCTATGCCAGGATGGAATAAAATTTATAGGTATGGAGTGCACTCTTAAGACATGTTAAAAGAAAACATACTTATGTACATGTCGGAGCAGTTTATTTACTTGTCAGGCTATATTATGTGATAATATTAATGCAGTATACAATCTAAAATTATATTATACAGACGTTTCACGACTTGCTAAACACACTCCTATTTTTGTTGGGTCGGGGTAGTTAGAGCGCTGAGTGTCTTGAGTGGCCATCTTCGAAATTTCTAAGGCTTGTTAGGAGCCAATCAAAGACCGCAGTTCACTATATAGACTACACCAAATGTAATATACAGTGAATTGGCACTAGCTATTACCCATCCCAGGATAGGCTGGTTTCATTACGATGTTTTCCTTCACCGTTAACGGCTGGAAATTATGTAAGGAAATGAAAAACACGTATTTGAATATTCTCACCTAAACTCTAAGAAGTATTTCATAGCAAAACCTAAGAAAAACGATGACTCATGCACGTCCTCTTGAATAAAACTTAAGCCTTTCGGTGTGACTCAAGATTGTAAAAATGTTTTCACGGCTTAGCAGATAACGTTAATTCAATAATTGGCTTTCTAACAAAAGGTGCGGAACAACATCAATACTCACAGCCCCTGAACAGAAAAAATATGAAAGAAGCATTTGCTTACTGATAAGCATTACGTTCTTAGAGCAAGGAGAGAGCCAAAAGGGATCCACAATAAAGTTTTGACATACTCATATATTAGCACCTAAGAGATTTAGATGTATGTATTTAAGTTGTGTGTTTTTGTATCCTGTCCTTTAAAGTAAAAAGAATGCTAACTAGCTACCGTTCATCCCGGCAAGTCTTAAAAGGCGACTAAAAGACTAAGATAAATGGACTCTTTAGGGCGATAGGCTAGCAACCAACCAATGTTCCTTATGACATCGTAACTTATGATTTAATTTATCTCTAAGGTTCTGTCCATCCCGAAAAGGATTGAGGGACGTGAATGCATATGTATGTATGTAGTATCTCAGACAATAATTGTAAACACTTTAAAAATATCTATAGGTTTAAATTAAAAGAACTTGTTATCAATTCACTGCTATAAACATCATTTCTCATATCTTTTTTTCAAAATTAACTCCAATGTGCAAGACACAGCGGTGAAGATATGAGGAATCTTTATCGCAAATATTTGTCAGTATTGTCACCTTATCAGTAAACGATTATTATACTTCTCTTTCACTTGTACCACCAACGTTGACTTAATCCTTTCCCCATTTCACCCTTCTACGTCACAAAGGTATTGTGTGGGAACGTATATAACATACTATAGTTTTCTCTCCTGTTTAATCCTGTAGATATTTACAACGTTTTATGAAGCTGTTGTCAAGATTACCTTAAATAACTGTAAACAACACAGAAGTGAGTCATCAGTAGTTAGGTATACCTAGTAAGAACTAGATTGATTATAAAAATTGGAATTATAGCAAAGAAATAAATCGAAAGAGGTGTATTATTATCACAAAAAATGGGGATTATTCAATTGTGTTGTGACATGAAATGTGGTTTTCAGTGGCTCAGACCAATGGATATATTTACAGCTCTTACTACCATAAAGGGAGAAATAAAATCTTCATTTTCCTTAATTACTTTAACCTACAACACTGAATTCAGAGTTTTGGCTTACCCTTGTAAAATGCCATAACAATAACAAAATAAGTAAGCCATAACTAACGCGGTTTTCAAAATAAAGATAACCAAATTTATAGGTGTTGATAAGTTAAATGGTTATTTACCTAAAAAACGTATCGATACAGAAACAGACATCAACTAATATATAATAAATACAATGTATATACAAGCTTCTACATTATCGACATAATCTGCAAATGGGTGGATAACATATAAGATTCCGAAGACTTTCTTAACACATGTAATTAAGGAATAATGTTTAAAAAATACCGTCCTATTATGCCCAAGAAAATTACTACGTACATACATGAGAAGGATGTGTTAAATACCAATCTTGTTAGGGAAGTAGTAGTGGTAAATACATTTGTGTATGTATATTAAGAGTATCACATAAAACACTACTTCAACTATGCTTTAAGAAAACTGGTCGTTTACTGCTTTCAGTAGGTTTGTTGCAGCAGAATCAAGCTTCAAGGCCACCTCACGTACTGAATCGTCTTACCGGAAGCTACAATAGAGAGTGACAAAGGAATTTATTGGTATTCGGGTAAACACACTCTATTTAATTGCCTTGGTTGGCGCCAACTGCGGTTTATTGACGGCCAATGGCCATTCATTCATACTTTGGCCAGTTTCGTAATGGTGAGAAAAACGACACTCGAGATCCATAAGAGCTTAATTCTGTTTTGTTTCTGCCTTTTGTTAAGGCTCGTGCTCACGCATTAAGAATGCTCGGCCAAAACCAATAAGTGAACAATAAATACTTAAAATGACTATTTTCTGTAACCCTTTTTTGTTAGTTTAAATAACCCTTTATTGTTCTGAGGAAGTATGCAGTAGGAAATTAAATATTATGGAAACTTAAGTTAGATCTGCAATTTAATCTAAATCATTCTTATTTTGTGCGAAGCTTTAATTTTAATTATTATGGCAGCATTTAATAATGATAGTTCACTTTCCCTAGGACAGAGCCTAAAGCCTCATTTATCCCAAACTAAGCGAAATTATGTAGCTTCGATGACATTAATACACTTTATTTTCATTTACTTCATTTTACCGATAAGACGACACCTCCTGAATGGAGTCTACATAGAAATTTGTAAAAAAACGTGAGGTTTGAGTGATATCGATGAAGCGAAACACAAACAATTTTGGGGATTGGACCCCAAACCCGAAGGTGTTAGGGACAGGTAATGGGTACACGATAAGCTGGAGGCCTACTACTAGTACAAAAATCAATGGTTTCACTATATTTCATCTAAGAATTAATATATATTTCTGTAATATATGGGCACATGTGATATACTCATACTTATTCTACATGTGTTCTACAGATACTTCGTTACTGTCTTGGCAATTGGGTTTTTATTAGAAAACAAAACGTAGAAGTGAAAAAAACAAAGGATGGTCAATTTTTAACAATTGAAACTTCAAAACAATAATTAACCATCTACCAACTCCAAGTACTGTAAAACATAAAAAATACCTTTGACTTTTCTATGCGTGTTCAAAATTATATGATTTAGTAAAAAGGTTGAAGACAAAAACGGTTTTACTGATTCTTAAAATGTATATTGAAACTGTCGAAACCAAATGTTTCCGTTAATTTAGCTGAATGCAAAAAACATACACAAACATAGAATTTTTATGCTTAGAGATCCTATACCTTTGATTCTAGATACACAAGTGAAATGTATTAAGTAGCAGTTATTGGAAGAGATGTTATTGTCAAGTGTTTGCAAACGCAGTTGGTCACCAATCCGACACGCAGCAATAAGTCCCTTTAAAAACTTCATCAATGGCTGTCTGCGGCCAATGGCATTGTTCCGAAATTCCTCGGTCTCAGAAATTAGACACTTTCTGTAGCATTCAAAAAGATACTGAGAACTCATCAATAGAATGGTCAGTTACGGTAGCCACAACGCAATGGGCTTTCCGTTTATTAATATTTAAAAAGCTTTTGTTTGTATACCAATTGTGGGGTTACTCGTAAAACAACGGTCCTTAGTTCCTAGACTCCATGAACAACACATACTTTCACTTCCCTTAATCAGGACAATACCTCGGAGATAATATTTAGCAAAACTAACGGGTGGCATTTTTTAGCAGAAGTAACGGGATAATTATGGCCTTCATATAGAATACTGTCGCGATTACTCCCCAAGTACCTTATTCACTTCTTACTTGTTTGAGCGAGGATGGGTTCACTACCTGTAACGCTAGTTATCTCGTGAAAGACTTTTGTAAAGCGTATCATGCATCTGAGTGTAATTGCAGTTGAGATTACATATTTCATCATTTGATTACAATAATACAAAAGATACGGTGAGGGAAAACATCGTGAGGAAACCTACCTGTTCCCCGGTAATAGTTAGTGCTTGTAAATATGGCGACATGGTTTGTCACATTGAGTACTAACTGTCTGGTAAACACGTGGGTTCGAGGTAACCATAGAAGGACTACCTCCGCGATTGCGGAGATGGATACCTGAACCTCTGACTACTTCGTATGGGTTAATTGCCGTGAACGCGGTTGTCGTGTGTTTTTTTTCAGATAGAAAAAAACATGCGCTCTAAACAGTCAATAACTATATTATGATCTCTTCAGATTTATAGCGATTTTCACTGAAAACGGATTACTGTAAAAATGACAGTAAAATATTTAATTAATCGAGACATAGAATAGTTTATTGCGAAACACAGTCAGTAATTACCTAATTGGATTGATATCTACTATCAAAAGAGATATGAGTTTACTATTACGGATCGACCCTCATTAAGTTTTATAGTAATTAAAAGCAAATCATTTTAATTGAACGAGAAAAAAAGTTAAAATTTATCTAATTGTGTTAGAATTATAGAACAAAGATTTAAGTTTATTTTCATTATGTTCATATATTATATATTATTATTTAGATCGACTTTTATTATTGCTTAATTTACCAACTTTCAATTCATAAAATTAGTTAGTACATAAAAAATAAGGCAAAATGCAATAGAGGATATTTATAAGAGGTGGAAATGATGACTTGACAATAATGTCAAGGATTTGGACAGTGTAACTACCTGTCACTTCAGTCAGCTTGTAAAGACAACATTCCTTGCCAATAACAATTCTTAAGCATATACATTCTATTCACCCCTTTTACTAAATTATTAAATATAACCTATTAGCTTTTTCTAGTAACTTTTGTTTAAATGTTCTAGTGAGGTTGTAGATTTATATTGGTAAATAATACATATATACATACACTCCACACCCGTTTCCCTATAGAGAAATAGGCAGAGACCACAGATCATAATCTGTACCGAGCCTACCAAACCACTTAGAGTGGTAACATACACCATAAATTATAGTCCATATCCTTCGTTAATCCATTGTACTTAAGAATAGGTTTTAGTATTACTCTTAAGGTTGTTTTGCCTTCAAACTTGTAAGATAACCCTAGTAGGCCTTTTTAACGTGTTAAACTGTTTGCTTACCCATAAAGCTCTCGTGTGCGTTTGGGTTGAGCTGCCGATCCGCCTGAGTAAGATCTTTGCCAGTGTTTACTCTGATACATAACTAACATGCGTGCTTTGCGAGCACACAGTCTTACATGCACAATATACACACGGCAAGCGTGCAATAGGATACCTTGGCAGCCTGTTTGCTAACTAGACTTAGAGAGTTGGTAATTGTGTACTTACTACATACAGGTCGGCTTCTGAAGTAATTATTAGACGTTTTATCAAGGCGGGTGTACGTAGCGTGAAGTTCATGTATAAGGTTAATGGATGTGGGTGAAGCAAGAGAGATTTGTCACGATCGGTGTTGGTGGCGATCGATAGTCTTTGCCTATCCGGTTAGGGACGTAATATCTGGATGCTCGTTATATCAAGGTCAGCTTAAACTTGGTATCGATATATGTAGTTGATTAACAAAACTGTATTGAACTTTCTTAAATAAGCTCTTCATTTTAAGTTGAAACTACTTTAATATGTACCACTTTTCGTCTGTCTAGTTAAGTACCGATACAGCGTCCTTTGATAGACTTAGAAAGGTGTCAAGGTGGTAAAGGGTTCATAGATGTAAATGAATCAGAAATGGCAAATTTAGAAAAAACATTTATATAATGCCTTACATAACAAAACCAATGAAAACACAAAACGTATTTGACATTATTGATGAAAGTAACATATGATTTAGTGTCGTTTCAAGTTTGATACTTGAAATCGGAAAAACATTAACGCTAATTTCAATTCAATGCTAAATACGAATATTTGTGAATGTCATACAAGAAAGGCTCTAGCTAGATTTTTTTACTCTTACATCTTCGGAAACCGTCTTCAAATAGACTGAAACGCATTTGATCTCTTCGCCGTTCACATTCCCTTCAGTCGTGGTGTTCCACTGACTGGCTGCTTCTTTCAATGGCTCTAAGCACTTCAAATTGTGCCTGCACTTCAGCAGCTCTAAACCTATTTGGTTTTCTATTTCTAAAAGTTTTAACTTAAAGGCTTTTCCTAAGAGTTCTCGTCTTATCGCATTTTTCTTTTCAATGTGAGCTAATTGCAATGTGTTGCGGTATTTCTCCAATTGTTTCTCGTATGCATCGAGCTTCACTAGATTCTCGTCGTAGTTGATCTTAGTTTGCACCACCGAAGTAACTTGCTCTTTTTCTTCACTAAGCTTTTCCAAAGTCCCTGAAATAAGCAACGGGTCTTCCGTGGAAGGTTTTTGTTGCAATATCTTTTTCAAGGAATCAATCATGTCTCTGCATTGGGCTATTTTCTCTTTCACGTTCGGCTCAGTCATACCTATTGGAAATTTAGATTGTTCTTTGGCGCAATACATTTCTTTTTTCTCATCTCTATTACCAACATTGTCCAAGATAGTAGGATGATTTAAATCTGCCCTCTCCTCGTTGTTTCCGTTAGCAGATTCGTCGCCAGAGCTAAAAGTCCATTCCATATCTATTTTGCTTATAAAATTAATATATAACCCGAAATAAAATTTCCTAAAATCGCCAAAAGAATCAAAAACAATAAAAGTAGGGGCATGAGTTTGACAAGATAATTAAAAAGCCGGGAGCAAATATTACTGCTGGTACAAGAATAAGATTACAGTTGAGAATAAAAAAGGGCCCGTACTAGTGAGTTCCGTAAAAAGAGTGCTTAAACTGGCTGCCGTTCTTCCGGCATGTCTATTGGGCAATGGGGGTAGCATCCTGTCACCATTGTTCCATATAGCATCACAATCCCAATATTCATGATAAAAAGTGTCCAAGAGGTTCATGTCTCCGAGGTGCTGTCCACCCCGAAAGGGATTTAAATACGTTAATGTATATGTTAAAGAGGTGAACATAGGCTACATGATTTGATTTTGTTTGAAGGACTGGTAAACCCCACTTGTATACCCAACGTGACTTAAGGTTTTTTCAAGTTCAAAGTTCATGGACATTGAAAACAAAAAATATATGTTATGAAATAGTAAACACTCAAGATTTTTATATTCGGAGTTGCTTATTCTGAATGATTTGAGATATCAATAACTATATTATTCATCCTTAATTTCAAGAAGAATGGTACATAAATTTATAAGACATGCAAATAAAATAAATTTGTATTCATTCCAAATCCATTCAAAGTTAAGGAAATAATTTAATAAGCGGATCTCACCAATTATAATTTTGAATTTCCCTCTCTAAGTTTATAGTGTTACAATATTAATAGGTAGTGATATCTAGTGATCAATCACAGAAACTTAAAATGAAGTATATAGATGTTTGTTCTAAATGATTATTAGTATACATACTGCATCCGTATTCTATTAATTAATTAAATAAATTACTACGTAAAATGTTATAGTGTCAGAATAATTAAGGTGTAAAAATATATAATTCTTAAACCTTCGTGTGAATTAACCTTTATCCTGACAAATTATTGTTTACAAAAATAAAAAAAAATTCCGGTAACACACCTCAAAACTTGGCGGGTAAAATATATATGGATTTCTACCTAAATAGAAAATAAAAGTAGCTTTATCCCACACCATTTATCTACAACTTTACTCTTTTCAAAACAATGGGTCTCTTAAATTTGTGTGAAAAGTATTTCAGCTCGAAAAACCTTTATGAAGTTCTAGGAATTTCTGACAAAGCCAATGACAAAGAGAGTAAGTACTGTTTTTTAAAATCTCTGATACAATTACCTAAATTAATTAGAAAACTCATACATAACCATTTTAAAATACTTACATATGTATATAATTCTTTTCTATGCTGATTATTATTAACATTACTGGTTTTTCAAGCATTCTTAGGACTTAACAACTTAATTTTTTTGCAGTCAAGAAAGCATATCACAAGCTATCTCTAATTGTGCATCCAGACCGAGTTAAGGAAAATGAGAAGTTAGAGGCCACAGAAAAGTTTAAGGTTCTTAGTAGCATACACTCAATACTCAGTGACAAAGAAAAAAGGGCCATTTATGACGAATCAGGAAATGTGGATGATGATGATGATGTTGTTAGAGAAAGAGACTGGACAGCATACTGGAGAGGCTTGTTCAAGAAAATTACTCAAGAAGATATCGAGAATTATGAAAAGGAATATATAGGTTTGTTCAATATAAGTTTCATTCGTATTTATTGTTCAAAACAGCAGTTTTTCAATTTGAAATGCAGATTATCTAGTTTATATTTGTACTAAAGTTTAGTGTGTGTTGTTATAATTCCAGGATCTGCTCAAGAAAAAGAAGATTTGAGAAAAGCATATTTAACTGGTAAAGGAGATATGGACTACATAGTAGACCATGTACAGTTTGCACGCTCTGAGCATGAAGACAGACTCAAGGATATTGTTAATGTAAGTCCTAATATTAACCATATAAACTTTATAGGAAGGATCTTATTAGGGAGCTGCTTGGCTGCATAACGAGGGAATTGTTTATCCAATCATTAGCAATTGTATAGATGGTAAATAAAACTTATTTTGAAAAAGTTGCCCCAAATGCCATTTAACTCATATAGGAGACGGGTCCTACATACACAATATACAAAATTTACAATTATTGTTCTATATTAAGTAACTTCAGATTCATTTTTCTGTGTATGTTATTGTGGATTAGTTTATTTATGGATCCACTAAAAATCTATTACCAATATATGGAACCACTATGTAAATGCAGTAACGAATAAGTATAATCCGTAATCCACTTTGCAGGAAATGATAAAAAATGGAGAAGTGCCTGCTTTTAAAATATTCACACACGAACCAGAAAAAAAAAGGAAAAGACGCCATGCCAAAGAAAACAGAGAAGCTAAAGAAGCAGAGGAGTATGCGAAAGAACTTAAATTAGGTACAGTACATATACATACACATCCTTTAATCCCTTTGAGGTGGTTAAAACCTTGAAGATATAATATCTCTTAGGTAACTTTTATCATAGATATTGGGGTTTTGATTTCATATGGATCATTGGTGACAGGTTGCTAGTCTATCACCCAAGATTCCATGTACCCCTTGTCCTAGGAGTCTTATAAGATACTGGGATGAAAGGTGTTACATACTATATTACTTATCACTTCTACATACTTATGTTATACATATATCATTTCTATATATTTTTAGCATATGTTTGAGGAATCTATAAAATATGCTTATCTTACAGGGAAGAAAGACGATGATCTAGCTCTAATGATCCGGCAAAAACAAGAAACTCGAGAACAGGCCTTTGATGCCTTCGTGGATGGATTAGCAGCAAAATATGGAGGTAAAAAGGCCACTAAAAGGAAAACACCAACTAAAAGTGACAATGGCAAGAGAAAGAGAAGGAATTAATAGGATACTGGCATTATGTGTATAATTTTGTATTACCCTTGTGAATTATGATTAGGTATATGAAGAGATGATTTTCTAGTATAGCAGTTTCAATATCTTATTATATGTATTTGTTTTGACTAATTCTGTATGAAGCTATGTAGTGTAGTAATAGAAATGGCTTAATACACCCTCTCTGATACTCAAATACGAAAACTAAGTTTAAAACTATGATAAGTAGTGATAACTATGCTGTATGAGTTTCAGTAACTGTACCAATTGTTATAAAATATATCTGTGTGATGATAAATCTTAAATCATCTCTTCAATTTGAAATAAATTGTTTGTTGTGATAGTTTGTCATCTATTTAAGTGTTAATCTCATTAATACATATTTTTAAGTATAAATTCTTTGTATCATTTGAACAAGAAAGATAGAAAACACTTTATTCACTACATTTACAAAAACACAAACATGTAGAAAACTGTTGATGCAGTGATAAGATGTATACGATGCAGCTAGGCTGCATCACTGGTCCTCCGGCAGCACCCGATTCGGAAACTGTAGCAACTTACATACATACACACCCTTCACGACCATAATCTTATACGGGGTATTCGGCTACACGTATCCATGTCCGCAATTGCGGAGTTATTGATTCAACGATTACAACCAGAAACGCGCTAAGCAAAGATAACCTAATGTTATAGGTGGTCCGAGTCACCATTTGTAAGCACAAAATTCCTCAATGTTAAATCTGTGTATTTCACAAATTAAAATATACATGGTACTAAAGCACTGAATGTGTCTACATATAATGGTGAACAGTCAGATCTAAGTTTTATCGATATTGGTTGTCCGACTTCATTGAGTGGTGCTATTCGTAACATACATACATACGCTTCACGACTTGTGTATACACACTCCCTTTTTTATTATGGCGGGGTAGTCAGAGGCTTGAGTGCCCATCTCCGAAATTTCGAAGGCATGTTAGGTATGGGTTATTCGAAGTCCGCGTATCACTAGATAGACAGCACCCAACGTGATAGGTAGTGAATCGTATCGCCGTATATAGGCACTGACTACTACCTATCCTGAGGGATAGGCAGGTTTCCTCACGATGTTTTCTCTCGCCGTTAACATAATTAAAATAACATCTAGTCTAGTCGTAACATAATTAAAATACTAGGAGACGACTACAGTAATACATGCCAATGGAATTCATACACGCTTTCAAACCCATTGATTATCCCTTGCGAAGTAGTTGCGTTTCGGGTATCCATCTCTGCAATTATGGAGGTAGTATTCTATGACCGCCTCAAACGTGTTGACCAAATTTTAGGTACTAATGTGACAAGTGGGAACCAGTGTGGCTATTACATATACAAACACTGACTGTTAATTGTTCGGGAAATGTAATGAAGTAGGTAGGTATCTTTACGTTTCGTAGAACTAATATGGCGAAAATATACATAGAAAATCAAAAATCTTCATTCTCTGTAAGAGACACTGACTGACTGACACCCCAAAAGAAATTAAAGGATATTATGTAGGAATTCATATTCTCGTATAAAACTAAAGTAGTGCAAGATTGATTAAACAGTTAGGTAGCTCGGGATAAGGCAATAAAACATCAAAAATATAAATACTTAACTTGTTGTAATATCACAATTATAAATTTTCACATATCAATGTTACAAAAATAGATAAATATGAAACCGATAACAGTCAAAGACCAGAAAAAATATTGGTGAAGTTTCTTATCAATACCTGTAGTATTATATTATCTGTGTCAATACTTTTAACAGTAGTTGAAATACAAAAATTAGGTGAGAATATAAACTGAAAATATGTAGTGCTTCATTCAATTCCAAGTAGTTTTTAATCCAATTTTAGTCATCCTCTTCCATAGCAACTTGCAAAGATGTTTCCGAGAAGAATGGACCTTGCTCCACATACTTTTTGATTTGCAATATGATGCTTGCGTCGAAGGAAGATGAATCTCCAAGCCTTTTCATTACTTCGAATTTCTTTTCTTTTGCCTCTTTTGTATGGTCTTGGGAGCGATCAAGTAGATATTCTATAAATCCTGAAATTTTATAATTTTAATTTAGTTACCATATTATTATAATCCAATGTTATTTAGCCTAATTGTATCTAAAATTAACTTTGTTCTCTGCTGCTGATTTGGGATTTGAATAGAATTAATATATATATATATATAATAATATAAAGAAGGAAGAATTTTTAATAAACAGGCTCAATATTACTAAATACTGAAATTATTCAACTGAACTCTACTTTATAAACCAAAACCACTTAAGAAAATGACCAAGTATACCTCATTTAGAGAAATTGTATTCATAAAATGTATTTTACCTGGAGTTCTAGCTATTAACTCTTGTCCCCAACCATGTTGTGCTGTTGCGTCTAATAAACTGAAAGCAGCCAGCTTTATATCCGGAAAAGGGTTCTTGCACATATCAAAGAGCATTTCCATAGATTCTGGCCTTTGAGACAGGCTCCTAAACCACTCCCTTGACATTAAGACAACTCTATGGTCAATGGTGCTCGAGTTTATGGTACGATCTTTATTATAACCAATCAGATTAGCCATACAGTACAGGCTGGGTATTTTTACATCTGTCACACTATTTCTCATGAGAACTCCTATTTTCTCTATGGCTGATGTAAACTGGCTCCCTGTAATTTGATATACATCACATTACATTCAATAAATTTGGTAATACATATGTATAATAGTATTATTTGAATATGTTACTTTTAGCTATGTGTGGAGCTAGTAAAATGCAAAACATACACTATATTTGCTGCAAAACAACTGATTTATAATTTAAATGTATTAGTACTGCATAGACTCATAATAACCTATTGTGAGTTTCCATATTCAATTCCAGATGGAATAAAAATAAATACCTCTTTCTTTCCCGTGACGTCCTTTTATATTTTTAAATGTACTTACTGTTTTACTGTAGTGCTCGCCATTACCACAAGTCTTAAATGAGTGTACTGATTAGTTTAATGGTCCTAATATTTTTATGTAAATAACTTATTGTATACACCAACATTAAAATGAATGATTAAAGAATGTCCTAACTTATGCTAGTTATATGTAAACAACTTAATACATACCAATGGCTGCCAAACATAATTTTCCTTCAACTGTGCTTCCTATGAAGCCAAGAGTATCCAAGCAAATGGGCATGAGGTTTGTATTGCCACCGTCAAGTGTCGAGAATAAAGTGTTCATAAGAGTTGGATACTTTTCTAATATTTCCCTGGGATACTTATGAGCTATGCAACCAAAGAATCTCATGTAACCTGAAATTTATAATCATTCATTTCCAAAAGTGATAAGCATACATGACTAATATAAATAGATGTTTGGATAACTGTGTATTATTGAAATCTTCAAGTTGCAACATAGTATGTTACTATATCAATCAATCAATATCAAATAATTTCATACAGTACTTCAGAAATATTAATGTTCAGTTCCTGAATCAGGTTTAGCAAAACTACAGGGTCGTCATTGCATTGATGTAGAATACTGTTTGCCTATTCCCTATTAGATTCTATCCCCTTAACCCTTTCTACTACAGCTCAGGATGAAAGGCAGCTAGTTAGCATTCTATCTGTATTCCAAACTAGCATAACACTCAGCTACAAATCACTGTCCAATAAAGTTTGTATAAATGGTAGTTCCTGTCTCTACCCAAACAAGATATCATTTAACATCAAGCATAATATTAAAAAGTAAACAGTACCTGGCAGCAGAATATTTCCCAGAGCATTATTTGTCAATTCTGCAACTTGATCCGTTATTAATTGTAACACTCCATTCTCAACAAGATAAGCTATTCCATAAGGCGTTACAGCGATCCTTGACAATAATTCTAGAAGATTAACCTGGTAAAGTATGTCATCTGTCTTTAATTCTGATACCATGAAGTCAATGTAACCATACTGACAAGCTAGTTCAAACAAATGCGGAGACTTTGGAGTGATTAGCGCAATAACCTGAAAGGATTAATATTTCATTATTATTGTACATATCCTTTATGAAATATATTATAACAGTAACCAAAAATATATACTATACATCGCACTCGTCTCCCTAGAGCGAGGTAGGCAGAGAACTCATTTGTCTCGATCATGACAAAACACTTTCACAAAATACACAAATATATCTTTTGTCAAGCAACAAATATGCATGTATATAAGATATTTTTCAAATATGCTCTCTTTTATTTGTAACAACTACAAAGCAACACCATACAGCAAAAAGTATTTGCAATTATGTTCACTGCAAATACTTTTAGCTGTTTAGTTAAATAAAGAAACCTTTAAAAGATAATCTTACCTCAAACGCATTGCATTTACTGGTACAATCATACTCTAGAGCTATGCGCATCTCCTCTAGTATCCTTGGATAGGCTTCTTGAGGAAGGCTGGCAGTTATCAAAACAGCTTTGTTCGATATACTCACTTCACGATCAGATACTAACTGGGCTACAGCCACAAACACATCTATGTAGTATGGTAAAGGCAAGATACTGGGATCGGTGGTTACTACTTTGTATATCTGTAAAAGGAATTATTAAAGGTTGGTACTAGAAATACTGGAATTTTCACTAAACTTATATTATGGTAATTGAAAAATCATTTATTTATTTAAAATATCATTTATTGGTACATGCCAGTGCTGGGATGCATACCTAGAATCTATAATAAGTAGGAGGTCTCAACCAATTGGCTACAGGAAATTTTTAACATCTTTACATTAAATCTAGTTCAAAATACTATACTATCAATTAAAAGGCCTGTTTATTTACCTCCTCAACTCCTAAGCTTCTTACGCACCCTAGTTCATGTCTCAGAACATGCATGAAATGGCTTAAATAGTTCTTTACTATTTCTCCAGGCTGAAACTTATCAAAACAGGTTCGCAATACATCACATGTTAACTGCAAGTGTGAACTGAAACAAAATAGTAAAAAACCAAAATTATATCAAGAAAACACATATTACTTGAAGTAATAGACGTTAATGATTAAAAGAAAAAGAGGCTTTATGTATAGAACAACGCCTGATATTGACATTGGTATGCTTACATAGTTTTAGTCATTTCTTATGTTTGCAACTCAGCTTTTCAAATTTTTATCACATAGACAAATATTAGGTTAAATTATATTAGATGCTGTGTAACCCAAGGCTGAGCACAAAGAGAACTGAGAAATCGTTTCGGTATACTAACAGTTTTATTTAACATTCCCAAACCAATGTTTCTAAAATACAGAAATGTTGACTTGAAATACGATATACCAGTTTTGATGTATGTGATCACTACTCAGTTTAACTTAATACCTGATGATAAGTTTGAGAGCACGATAAATTAGGCAAAGCAAACTCTGCAATATGCAATTGGATTCAACAATAAACTATTTTAAAACACTTTTTCACATACTTTACTAAACACACATTAAAAAATATCTGTGAATTTACTTACCTCTCATGGTCAGCCACACAAGAAAAGATAGGACCTAAGCCAACCGGCGTCAGCACTCCAGTAACTTCTTGAGGTGTTTTAAGAGAAATTAAATTCTTGATTTCCATTAAAGCATCAGGACGCTGATCACGCTGCCTCAACTTTATGGTGCATTGTCGATAAGACTCCGTGTCAGTTACCATCTTTTTTAAATGAATATTTTATATCTTTAACTAAATCAGAAATTTAATTTCAAATATAAACAAAATTGATATCACTATAAATATACGCTCTCATTCAATTTCAATGTTTTCAATGAGGGTGTTCTAAAATGGCGTCCACGAGGTGGCAGCACTGAGGCGTCAGGTCCAGTCACCTGTCAAAGCGCCTATCTTTACTGTGAACCGTGAACGATTTTTTTATTATATAATTATAGCAGTGCAATTCAGTACATTATTGTTTTACAATTAAAATGCCGCAATGTTGTGCAGTGCCGATGTGCTCAAATAAAACGGGAGGCCATAAGTTTCCAAGAGAAAAAACTCGTTTAAAACAATGGCTTATAGCCATTCGTAGAGATAAATTTACGCCTACAAATAATAGCCTCGTATGCAAAAACCACTTCAATAATGATGACTACGAGCTCCCGAAAGACTCAGTGTTAGAAAAACGTAAGTATTTTTGCTTTTCTTTGAGTAAATTAGGTTAGAATTTGGCTACTTTGTATGAGTACCATCTCAGATTACAGAAGTACTAACCTATTTTTACTTCTACTTTATTACTATTTAATTTACTGAACTACTTAGTAAAACCATATTTATTTTTATTATTTATTTCAGCCAGACCAGTGTTGAAAAAACAAGCTGTGCCGAGTAAATTTTCATGGAATGAAGCAACCTATGATTTGTTACACCGCAGAAGTAAAGAGCGATATCAGCGATGCTTGGATCGAAATATTAAGAAGAAAAGTGGATTCAAAAATGCAAAAGAAACAAAGGACATGGAATCTGGTACATATATGGATACTTTCGACTGTGCTGAAGTGGAAATTATGTGTGTAAATAAACAGAATGATGTTGGAACTCAAACCGATTTGTGTGAATGTCAATGTCCTATGAGTTTACCTAATGACAAGAAAAAAAGGTTTTTAATTGAAAATGTGCTGGATGTGAATAATCCAGTCCAAGTAATGTTTTTTACTGGATTCCAGAACTTCGATCACTTTAAATTCATATTCAATCTTTTTGGAGACGAAGTAAATCATTTGAAATACTATCCTGATATGAAAACTTCGAAGAAACATGTCTTAAGTCCATGTGATGAATTTTTACTGACAGTGATAAAATTAAGGAGAAACACGTTATTCACAGAACTGGCTATACGTTTTAATGTGAATAAAACATTATTAAGCCACATTTTCATAACATGGATCAATTATTTATATTGCAAATTGAAAGATTTGAATGTTTGGGTACCTAAACATATAATTGATAAAAACATGAGGTATGCAGGGAAAGTTAATTCATGTACCGTGATAATTGATTGTACAGAAATCAAAATAGAAAAACCAAAAAATCCACTCACACAACAACTAACATATTCTACATACAAATCCTGTAATACTTTAAAAGTTTTAGTGGGCATTTCAGCATCAGGATGTGTCACATTTGTGTCAGATGCTTATGGTGGATCCATAAGTGATCGTCAATTGTTTGAAAAATGTGGACTTATTGATAAATTACAACCTAATGATATTATTCTAAGTGATCGTGGCTTTAATGTTCAAGACCTAGTGTGCCATAAAGACATCACTGTAAATGTGCCTGAGTTTTTAAAAAATACTGATGGACAATTTGAGACTTCTCAGCTAAAAACTTCAAAGAAAATTTCTTCAGAAAGAATACATGTTGAACGGCTTATTGGTTTAGCTAAAACATTTAAAATTTTAAGTAGCAAGTTGGATTCGAAGCTGGTGCCTCTAGCTGACAGGATAATATTTGTTTGTTTCATGTTAACCAATTTTAAAAACAACATTGTAAAGTAAATAAGCACATTTCTATACTAATTGGGTATGTTTTTCTGGCAAAATATAAAACAATAATTTAAATACATAACAGCCTTTTTATTTACTTTTTTTAACATTACTAATAGCTACCTATTCTTTGGTCAATTTACAACAGTCAAGTAATTTAAATCAATTTAATTGTACAACTTAACTTCCTAACAATTATATATATTTTTTGCTATTATTGGCAACATAAATTTAAAATAGAAATCTTTTATTCGAGGGATTATTATAGTTTCAATAAATGAATCATTTCTCTTGACATTAATTATTTTTTCATCCACATTTGTCCATATAAATAAATCACAGCAATCTCTACCAGTAACAAACAATTGTGTTTGGATTTGATAGTAATAGTTGCTGTTTTCTTTGAGTTGCAAATAGTTTGGAGTATACACTAGATGTGAATAATTTTCTGGTCCAATACACTCATCCTTTATTGAAAATGGACATTTAACTTCTAAAAGTTTATCTCCCTCAACTAAACCATCCGGAGAAGCACCAATGAAAGGGTATTGTACAGATATGAAAAAACCACAGCGTTCTACTTTCTTTCCAGTTTTTCCCTCATATGCTTCAATAGCTGTTTTTTCCTTAGATTTGCCCCACTGTAAGGCTGTACTTATTATGTTTTTATTACATATTAGTGTCTGTGCATACACTTCCTGGTCCCGTTTATCTGTAAATTTACAAATTTCTCCAACTTTGGAGGCAGTCACTCTGAAAGATCTTTCCGTATACCACAGCTTTGACTGTGCTTGAGATTTAGTTTTATTCTCAATTTGTTTTGCTGAATCAGCTGATACCTGTTGAATTAGACAAATATTCATGTAAGTACAATCATTAGTGATTTATTATTATTAGTGATGTACAAAGTATATGGAAATGACTAATGAATAAATGGATTGTGATGTACAAAGTAGATGGAAATGACTAATGAATAAATGGATGTGAATGGATTGCAGGAATGGAAAGGACTTACAGTTATTTTATTGAGGATAGATTGGTAATGTAAAGGCATAGTTAGATAATCATGATCATGTATCACATCTTTCATGCTTGCACTATCAAAAATTGCACATATTCCTAATTGTTTATTTGACAAGGAACAATAGTTTATAACTTTGTTCCTGACCAAGTCAGTCCATTCAGTTTTTTGATTATCTGAAGTATCTGGTCTTGGGTCATAGCATATGCTTCTTATATTTCTTTTACATACATTGTACTCTGATATTGCATAAGTAAGGTCGGCTGCCTTTTTTGGTGAAATATCTAATTTATTTTTCTTAGGTGCATGCCATACTTGTTTCTTCTGTGTTGGTGTTTCTTTAATTAACCATGTATTTTGTTCTTTAAATTTTAATAGTGCATAGCACAAAACTGACACATGCTTGCAAACCGCTTTGGGTCCTTTACCAGCAACACATTCACAGACAGATTGTAAAATACAACCACTTTCACAACATATAGCAATGGAAGTGAAATAGGTAAGAGATTTAGTATTTTCAGAGTGAACTTGACCTTTAAAGAATATATTCGTATTTGTATTTGTTGTTACTAATGCTAATAGGTATTTGTTTTGCAGCATATTGTAGCCTCTCCTGTGTACTGCTGAATACTCTGACATACCTATACCATCTTTGTACAGTTCTAGGAAATATGAATTAATGTTGACAATGTCAAAATTGGGTATCACTGTTTTTGAGTCCACACTTTTGTAGGTGTTTTCCTCTGGCCATACTATTGAATATTGTATGTCACTTTGTAGGTTATCGTCATTTAATGGTTGAAAATTATTGTTTCTATCATAGTCATTCAGTCTGAAACATGAAAAATACAGGAAACATTATTTACAACTTGACACAGAAATATAAACAGTAAAGAAAGCGTCTACAGTATGTAAACAATACCTTTTAATTAGTTTTTCTTTGGTGCCAGTGATTTTTGCACCTCTTCGTTTCAGCTCAAGTTTCAATTCAGTAACTTTCTTCTGTCCATAAGCACGTAAATCCATTATGTAAATTAAGTAAATTAAACTTTACAATTTTCGAAATTAACACGGAAAAAAGTTTGTAGAGCAAGATTATCTATGTGTTTTGAAAGCGCTGTCAAAATGGAAGACCTTTCGCCTACGTGGCGCCACCTGGTAGCGAAAATTTTACCAAACACCCTCATTCTTAACTCATTCGGAGCCAACGACACGCCTCGCGTGTCCATGAAAATTCTACTCGCCACGCCGCGGACACGCCTGGCGTGTCCATAAGTTTTCGATTATATCTCGAAAAGTACATGAAAAAATTTAATAAGAATTTGTGTACATGGTATTTACCACACGAATAACCATATATTCACGTGGTTTCTACTTTGAAAGAAGTTATGTTTATACTAAAAACGAACCCCTTGTGGGATGCCAAGAACACGCGACGCGTGTCCACTTTGAGTATGCGACCAGAGGTTCTTAAAGTTTGTGTAACTTTCCATCAAACTCACTACGTTAGCTTGTTTATTATAATATTAGTACTTCCACAATAATATGTTTCTGAGTGATTTTAGTCGATAGATGAGTTTATATTATATGAGTTTATATATGAGTTTATATATTATGATGAATTTATATATTATACAAACAAAAAAAATATTATAAGTTTAATAATATATAAGTAAGTTTGAGAATCACATCATATTTAATTTACCTATTTACCTAAATATCCATATTCCGCCATAATTCCTGGTTTAAAATCACTATACTGTTGCCACAACCTTATCTCTTTCGTTGCACAAACAGAACTAAGGAAATAAACTACCACAATGTATTATTAACGTATTTAGAAACATTAAACTTGCCGCGGAGCCAGTGGACACGCGTGGCGTGTCCATTTTTTCTTAGTCGCGGAGCCGCGGACACGCCTCGCGTGTTCATTACCGTTTGTATGGCGGCTCCGCTAGTAAGACGCTGAAAAATGGCGCGGCGTCGAATGAGTTAAAATACACATTCGGTACATTTTGTCAATAACTTTTTTTAATGGTCCTATACAAGACTGGAAAACACATCTTGTATTATTTTCGTAGAAAATGCATTCATCATAATTTATTATTATAAGAGCCCCTTCCGTGCAAGACTATATACATACATTCACATCCTTTAATCCCATTAGTCACCTCATACATACCTGAATGAACGGCATCTGGATAGCCTTCTTTGTACGACCCATCTAGCAAACGAAAACATGACTAGTGCAAATATATGTATTTTTTTTATCTAATTGTCTTTCTTCCTGTCATTTTGAAAGCTACTATTGAGGCTAAATATAAATAGAATTATATTAGATAACAAAAGGATAGGGTATTAAAAATTAAAATTCATAATAAATTATTTCAAATTGTTTATTACGTTACTATCTATAAGCCTGTTTCGCTCGCCAATCTAAAAACTCATCGAGGTCCGCTTCGTCATCTGACTCGTCAACTTCATCAACGTTCATTAGTTCCGTTTCTAGAGCTTTCTTTTTAATTTCATCCTTTTTCAACTCTATGTCCAGTACTCTGAAAGCAAGAATTAAATTTTAATGCAAACAATTTCAAACATCACACTCAAATACCAAAGCCGTTTGCCTACAGAGGAATAGGATTACACATATTTATACGTGCTGCGATAGTAATTTAGTATTTAATCAGGAAACATGCAGTGGCATAAAATGCACCTATAACTCTGGTACTGAAAATTTATAACAAAAAATATAAGATTAAGCTTTAATTAATTGAACCCTTTACAGTTGCTAATCCTTGAATATATTTTCTAATGCACAAGGTATTGTCAAATTTTCTGATTTATTTGGTAATTGGTTTTTGTTTAATACAATATTATTAAAACTAAGACAATTAATAAAAATAATACCTTGACCAATTTCGTATTTGTTCATCAATTTCTTCTATCTGCCTTTCTGCAGTGGCTTCCTCTTGTTCTTCAGCGATTATTTCAGCAGAGGCAGTTGCTTCTTCCTTTATCTCTTTTTGGAACTTCTCCCACTCCTCTTCAATGGGGTCTTTATATTCAATATTTCTTGCCTGAAACGTTACATAACAGTTATCATTAAATATTTAAAAACTTACATCGGTTTAAATTGAAACACAATCATACATCATTAGTCAAATAGAATGAGTATTATTTTAATCACTACATAGTATAAAACAAAGTCACTTTCTGTGTCCCTATGTCCCTTTGTATGCTTAAATCTTTGAAACTACGCAACGAATTTTGATGCGGTTTTTTTTAATAGGTAGAGTGATTCAAGAGGAAGGTTTATATGTATAATAACATCCATTAAATAGTGGAGTAGGCTATATATTTTATACCCGTGCGAAGCCGGAGCGGGTCACTAGCATTATAATAAAATATACATAAAAGAGCTTGTGTTATAGTGTGTAACATTCTTTATAATTGGAAATCAATTGTCAAACTGCTGTCAGAAATTAAAAAAAACGACCGGTTAGGAACTTTATTTTCTTCATGTTTTTGTACTTGTATTTATAAAGTAGGAATTAAATTTTACTAAGGATATTTGTAATACTCTTTATGTAGAATCTTGATGTCGTTTTTTAAAGTTAATAGGATCTTACAACTAAGCTTCATTCAATTATTCTTTGCTAGAACCTACGCAATGGATCAAAATTATATCAATCGTATCAAGAATTGTATTCCTCCTTTGGATGGTTCAAATCACAAAGGTCAAGCAGGTAGAATAGGTGTTGTCGGTGGCTCATTAGAATACACTGGTGCACCGTATTTTGCTGGGATCAGTGCCCTGAAGGCAAGTACATGCTAGAGCATAACATGAAGCTTGTTATTCATAATTTTAGTGTAGAACACTAAAGAATTCAGAGATTATAATTTACTTTTATGTACACCTAAACATAATTTGTGAGTAGATTCTTTTATATAAAAATAACAGACAAAAGACAATATAAAAGAGAAAATATCGGACTAATAAAAACAAAATTTTTCAAAACTAGTTTAACATTTACAACATTAATTATCTGGTAATTACCATGCCATCAATCTCACAGTATCCGTGATTTATATTCTATGATAAGAAACTAATAAATACCTTTGTGGTAGAACTAAACAATATTAAATTCTTTCAAACTTTTATCCTTTTCAGGTGGGAGCAGACCTATCCCATATATTCTGTACTCTATCTGCTGCCGTTGTAATAAAATCCTACAGTCCTGAACTGATCGTGCATCCTCTATTAGACAGTGAAAATTCCATCAATGAAATAACACCATGGCTTGACAGATTGCACGTAATTGTAATTGGACCAGGGTTGGGAAGAGATCCAAAAACATTTGCCACTGTTTCTGATTTAATAAATGTCTGCCGTACCAAAAAGATACCTTTAGTTATAGACGCTGATGGTCTCTTTCTAATAACTCAAAAACCTGAATTAATCAAGGACTATCCTACTGCAGTTATTCTGACACCTAACAAAATAGAATACAGCAGATTGAAGGAAAAAATATCAGCTACAAATACTAAATTAGATTTGGGTTTATTTGGTGGTAATGTGACTGTACTAAAAAAGGATTCTACAGATGAGTTCCTTAGCACTAATACTGAAGTTCAATGGAATAATAGCCTAGGAGGCAGTGGTCGTCGCTGCGGAGGACAAGGCGATCTTTTATCAGGGTCTATAGCCACTTTCTTACATTGGACTCTCAGTTGTAATAAAAACAACACTGAGGCGGCATCTTTGGCTACTTATGCAGCGTCATTATTAGTCAGAAGATGCAATGAACAAGCCTTCAAAGTGAAGGGAAGGAGTATGCTTGCATCAGATATGATAGAAGAAATTCATAGGGCCTTTGATACTTTGTATGAAAATAAGTAAAAGAAAATTACATACATGTAAGAATAAAGTGTTGGACTAAACTTTATATCAGATTAGTAGTTTCAAATATTATTTAGCGTTTGCAATAATGGGAGTAGTTATCATGGAAGAGGTGATAAGGTTGACCAGTGTTAAAGAGGGAGAGGTAAATATTTTTTATTAATTGTATATTTATTAAGATATAAAAAAGTAAATAAACATTTTATGTACAAAACAAGAAAGTTTGCTTTCTATAAAAAGTGTTGCACAAATCTCAAGGACTTTTTTAGATCTCCCTACAAGTTCACTATCTACTACAACTACAGACTACCATAAACACCAAAACTTTTATACCAACTACAAATACACATAGATTACCCTTTTGGAATGGAAAGCACTTTAAATATCATAACACCTCATTCACATTCAGCCAACCTATCAGCCCAACACAAACAGATCCTTAATACCATAAATAAAACTAACCTTTGCATCCAATTTAGGGTCATCAAAGAATCCCTCTGGTAAATGTTGCTCCGCTCCTTCATCAATGGCTTCTGCATTTTCCTCTGTACTTGTGCCTGGCTTCACTGTACCTATTAAGCAAAATAACCACATATATATCGACCGCAGCTATTAACAATGTTGCATCTGCAAAATGGCTACTTTACAGGACGGCCGTTTAAAGTTTGGAATGTGTATAAAATGAACAAAAGTCAATATATCTTAACCAAATTTGGTAAAGTATATTTATTTTAATAACTGTAAGTGTTGTTGTATGTATTTCAAAAAAGTAATAACTACAAATGTGTTAAAATGCACATACAACATTCTTAGCTGCTACCTATGACATAGATTTTGTTGGATGTGGCACATACATCATTATTGTCGAAACTTTAACTTCTCGTTTTGGTCGGATGTGGCACATGCATCAATATTATCGGAACTTCTACTTCTGAATTTGGTCGCATGT
The DNA here is from genome assembly GCA_030578115.1 of Leucoptera coffeella. Taxonomy (NCBI): domain Eukaryota; kingdom Metazoa; phylum Arthropoda; class Insecta; order Lepidoptera; family Lyonetiidae; genus Leucoptera; species Leucoptera coffeella. The sequence continues at coordinate 132,480 of JAMBLF010000276.1, read as the reverse complement.
GGCACAACCCACAATATTACGCGGAATTTGATGGCAATTCTTTGTTGGATGTGCCACATACTTCATTGTTGTTGGGAAAAATTTGTAGTTGGGCAAAATAAAGGTAATCAGATATCTTTATAAATTGATCGTGATATGACCCGGTCTCACATAATTAATAAAATTTATTATAATAGCCCAATAACAAGGTGCGATATGGCAGATCCCCCGCGCACGCACGCATCTGTACCCCTCCCACGCCCCGTTAATAAAATCGTAAGATATTCTGCAACGTTATTACCCGTGCAGAATCAGCAGATCCAGCTTTCCTCCTCCTCAAAAAACAAAAACTGTTAACTTTAGGGTAATAATTTTTTGTGGGGTTGTAGATAATGTAATTTTAAGGCCTTTGATGCAATAAACCGAAAATCGGAAAAATGTAGTTCCCACTTTGTTAATAGCTGTGGTCGATATACACGTCTCGTCGGGGTAGCAGTGTTATATTGAACATTGATGACAAGTTGCTAACCCATCAGCGAATTCATTCAATTTTCCTACAGCCCTTAATCATCTCCTATGACATGCCAGGAAGAACCGCAGCTAGTTAACATTCTTTTTACATCCCAGTTAGGAGTAAAATAAATAATATTATAACATTATATAACCTTTCAGGATGAAGAAATAGATTCATATATGATATCTAGAAGGACAAAAAACTATTGGTATAATCTAATAAATTCTATTAACCCTGACTTCCTCCTTACATAGACCATGTAGGTAGTAAAAGCCTAGGCGGCTCTCTTTTGCAAATAACATGTAACAAAACAAATAAACTAACCAGGCAATGAATCCTTTGAAGTACTGGCAATAACAGAACTCCCCGGTTTCACCTCTGCAACCTCGCTCACAACACTAGCAATTGGGGCTTTAGGTTTTTGTATTTGAACAGGGATTGGTGTAGCGTTTTTCAATATTCCTTTGATTTTCTTCTCTGGTAAACCATTTGGTGGAGGTGAACTCGTTCTCTTAACACTTTTAGTTTTGGCAGGTGTGGTAAAGTTGTTTGTAAGTTCCTTAAGACGTTTTGCTTCTGCTATATTCTCTCTGTGTTGTTTAGCATTTACATGCACCTAAAACATCAAAACAAAATTATATGTGTCCTATAAAAGGAGTTGTTTGAAAATGTCTTTATATTCTATATTTAACTATGCTATAGGAGTATAAGGCTGACTGTAAAAAAGGCTTTAAAAACTTAGTATTTGTACTATAGTTTGCTTTCACAATAAAAAATGATTACCTGCCAAACAGCTTCTGATCTCACTATTGATTTGCAGAGTACACAAGTGAGTTGACCAGCATCGTTATACTTTGCTAGAGGATTGTTGATTTTAGTATCCTTTCCTGCTTTCCCTTTGTGCTCTGCCATCAGACGACGGAGCTCATTCTGAGACACTTTGGTCTTATTGTTTAATCTAAAAGTGGCTGACATTGTTGATTCCAAGAGTTCCCTTTACACTCTAAAATTTGATGAAAGCTAACAACAGTACAAACATAATCTAAATCTTTTAAAGTAAAGAGGACAAGATAGCTATAACATCATATTAATGATGTTTCTCGGACACCAATGTAATGTTTAACGACGACCACAATCCGAGTTACAAAATATAATTTATTATACAGGTATATAGCTTCAATAACGAGCCCAAAATGCTAAATTCGTGGTTGATAACAAAACTCACAATTCAAATATTGAATTCAATGCAATGGTAATAACTTTTGAATTGTATTGTTTTTTATTCATAAAGTATGTAATACACACTGGAATTCATTTACATCTATTATTTGCTGCTATAGTCTGGCTAACGAAAGTAGATACTGAAAAAGCGCGGCAAATTTAAAAAATATTAGCATTGCAACCCTAAAATAAAAAGGAAAGTCGGAACAACTCACTTTGATACTTTGACATTTATTTTTATTTTACTAGTAGATGCTTCCAATTTTGCCCGCGTTATGACGTGATTAAAAGTAGCTTATATAACTTGTTATCTTTTTATTAACTCCATACCAAACATCACACGGATACGTCACTCCATTGTAGCGTATTAAAGGAACAAAAAGAACAAACAAAAAATAACTAATACGAATTTGTACTTACTTAATTAAAATAAAAAAATATCAAGACATTTCTATACGCAAGTCAACCATAAAGAAACATCAACAACACGCCATCTTCGGCGTCAGAAATAGGAATACCATACACTGATTCTGATTTTACCAAATTTTTCGGAAAACAGATACAAATTAATTTTCTTTAAAATAAAATTGCCAAGTTTTTCTCTACCTAATTAGTTAAGATATAGTGTACCTAATTACTTAAGCTATTTATTAGACCAACGTAAGGCATAGTGTAGCTCTTGAAATGATCCAACACGTACATACGATACTTATTTTCGATTAACACAATTTTAGCACACGTACAAATTTTTAAAACTCATTTTAACAAAATGTTTAAAATGAGTTCGTTTTAAAAATGCCTTTTTGGCATTAATTGTTCCTAAGTACTTTCTGCTTAAAATACCCCAATTGTAGGGTAAATATCCGATGATAGGAACACTTTAGTGTTGTCATATAAAAAGTTTGCAAAAGAATCCAGTATCTACTTTCGTTAGCCAGACTATAATTAATTCTTTTACTCTTTTCATAATGGGTTATAAAACTATTTTAACTTAAATCATATCATCTTTATCCTCTTTTATATATTAAAAATTCCTCAAAAAAATAAACAAAAACTTCGTTGCTCCTTCGCATTTGGTTTCAAGGTTGTGCTCGCGTTTCTGCGTATCTCTCGGTGTTAGTAGGGTAGAAGATCTTCCATCTGTCCTACCGAAGGTCTGGCTTCAGCCGGATAAGGTTGAGTGATGTTACACTCATGTGTTCCCATGACTCTGCCGATAAATTGCGCCCTGAGGTTTTAGTTGGTTCGAATATGATATAACCCTCCGTCCTCTTAACTCATTCGACGCCGCGCCCTTTTTCAGCGTCTTACTAGCGGCGCCGCCTACAAACGGTCATGAACACGCGAGGCGTGTCCGCGGCTCTGCGACTAAGAAAAATGAACACGCCACGCGTGTCCACTGGTTCTACGCGAAGTTTAATGTTTCTAAATACGTAAATAATACTTTGTGGTAGTTTATTTCCTCAGTTCTGTTTGTGCAACAAAAGAGATAGGTAAGGTTGTGGCAACAGAATAGTGATTTTAAACCAGGAATTATGGCGCAATATGGATATTTAGGTACATAGGTAAATTAAATATGATGTCATTCTCAAACTTATATATTATTAAATTTATAATATTTTTTGTTGTTTGTATGGTATATAAATTATTTACTTATCTATCGACTAAAATCACTCAGAAACATATTATTTTTTAAGTACTAATATTATAATAAACAAGCTAACGTAGTGAGTTTGATGGAAAGTTAAAAAAACTTTTAGAACCACTGATCGCATACTCAAAGTAAACACGCGTAGCGTGTTCTTGGCATTACACGAGGTATTCGTTTTTAGTATAAACATAACTTCTTTCAAAGTAGAAACCATGTGAATATATGGTTATTCGTGTGGTAAATATCATGTATACAAATTTTCGAGATATTATCGAAAACTTATGGACACGCGAGGCGTGTCCGCGGCGTGGCGAGTAGAATTTTCAAGAACTCGCGAGGCGTGTCGTTGGCTCCCAATGAGTGTGATTGTCCACATCAAATATAAAACACAAATTGTTTGAAAGTAGCTTTAGCAAAAATTCATTATTTGACATTGACAGTACACATAACCAAACTAACTAGAGATCGCGCCACATACGGTGGCAGTTGGAGGCGTCGCCACAGTCGCGTAATTCAGTGTTACCAGTAAACGCGCCAAAACTAGCACTCACTGTGCCATACGGCTCGAAACATTATAGGTTTCATTTGTAACGATCTTTGGTTGCAGAGCTATAAACTCAAATAAAACAAATTAATATATCAAAGTCAAAATATGTTTATTATACTATTTCAAACATGATTAATAATTAACGGGACTTATCCTTCTTATTATATATTACATATATTATGTGTTCCTTCACTCTGTCCGCAATAGACCGTTTAGTCTGTTCGACATAGGATTTCCCACAGCTGCAATCAATCTTATACACACCCTTATATCTTATATCATGAGTATAAATCGCGAATCTCTTAAAACTATTATTTCAAACATGGCACTGAGCATTGTCTTTACATATTTTTTACCGAGGTTAGATCAGCGGAGACCCTAGCTTGGAGAAGAACTAACAAGAAACTCCGGAAATCAATTTATTATAATCACCCTTAACAAACATAAAAATTACAAAGAGTGGGCAAAAAACACAACGCTGGTAATACTAAATTTACTTTTCATACAAAATAACACGCAATGGCGGAAACGTCAAATTTAGTTCCAAGTTTGGCTACTGCCACCGTATGTGGCGGGTACTCTAACCACACAAGCCATCCGTTCATTCATAGCCAGCCAGTCATACTAATTTCAAGAAATGGCTGACGATAAAGAAATAGAAAAGACTATTGCTGAAGACTTGGTTGTTACCAAGTATAAGTTAGCGGGTCAAATAGTAAATCGTGAGTTGATGTTTAGTCTAATTCTTGTCGAAATCGTGTTTAGGTAAAGTTATATTGAGAGCAGTTCCTTGCGCAAACCTGTACGCGTCATCGCCATGCGGCCAGAGCTCCCGCCAAGTTTTGTATTTGTAGTATTGGGATTACCGTATAAAATTTAGTATAAATTTTTCGTTTTATGGAACTTAAATTTTAATTCACAGGGGTCCTCGAACAGGTTATTGCAAAATGTGTCCCAGACGCATCAGTACGTGAACTATGTGAATTTGGAGACAACCTAATAGTTGAGGAAACCAACAAAGTATTCAAAAAAGAGAAGGACTCAAAGAAGGGAATAGCGTTCCCAACCTGTATTTCAGTGAATAATTGCATCTGTCATTTTTCACCAATTCCCAGTGAGACAGATTACGTTCTCAAACAAGGTGATCTTGCAAAGGTGTAAGTAATTACTTTTTCCTACCCGTATTCATTTATTTAATATATTATTCTTATAGTTTACGAACTGATTAATATAGAAAAAGCTTTGGTCACATTTATTAGTAGTAGCCCAGTCTTTTGTTTCCTTTGGGATTCAAAAACCTTAATTTTCATTCAAATAAGTATTCCCAGACAAATACCAGACCTACATTGCTTTTTAAATCCATTGTCATTTAGATTTCATCTATCTTGCGCATGGATACTTCTTACCCTGCTTTTTGATTCCTACTAAATTCAAATATATCATAGTTCTTTACTTTTTTAAAGCCATTTGTATCTAAATACATAAATTATTTTTTTCCCTTTGTTTGCAGTGACCTAGGAGCTCACATTGATGGCTTCATTGCTGTTGTGGCACATACAATTCTAGTTGGTGGTGGTGAATTGACAGGCAGAGCGGCCGATGTAGTGTTAGCCGCTCATTATGCCAGTGAAGCTGCTCTGCGATTGCTGCGGCCTGGAAATGAGGTATATAATCCACCTTTTTATATGTTACCTATAAAAAAATAGTTTTCAAGACCTATTAGATCTTTCAAGGCCATCTTTGTGATGGTAGAGTTGGTGATTTTAAGACTACTTTAAACCAGATAGTCAGCACATAATGTGAGAGGTGTGTTATCAATGCTTGAAGAAATAATATTTGTATCAAACTTCTAATCCCAGTCTGTACTGCATTGCACAATAGCAAAATTTCTTGGCAACTATGAGGATATTGATTATCACTGCCAGTATTGCGCTATTAATATATGTATTGCTTACATTGATTGAACTGATAGTTACTAATAGGTAAGAATCTAGTTGGTATTATGTAATATTAAAAATATACAAGTCAAGTTGTTTGATAAGAACAAAAAATAAAGTTTTACTTAATGCTTAATAGTAATTATGTTTTTAAAATTGATTGAAATGAATACCATTTACTGATGATTTATGTTATAAAATTGTCTATAATTGGTATCTTGTTAATTGTCTTCTTTGATAGAAACAATCTGTACAAGGTCAAGTAAACATCACAAAGATTTTGTTTGGTTTGTACAAATAAGCCTTTTTAATTAAGTCAATGCTTGGCCTCAACAATGGAATACATAAACATTGACCAATGTAAATAAGGACAGGATAATTCAATTTCTTTAGGACCTTTTAATGATCACATATTTTAAGTTGTTTATTATGATAATTTAATCCCAAATCCCTGTTAAGAACCACCTTTACAAATTCTGAATAAAGCTTGTATTTTAATATTGGGTAGATATAATTTGCAAGTGCTAAAATACTATGTTTTTTTCTAGAACTACACAGTAACAGACGTGGTACAAAAGATCAGTGCAGAATATGGTTGTAAACCAGTTGAGGGTATGCTCTCCCATCAACTTAAACAGTTCCGCATTGATGGCGACAAGAGTATTATCCAAAATCCAACTGAAGCTCAAAAGAAAGAACACGAGAAGAATACCCTTGAAATGTACGAAGTATATGCCATGGATGTGCTGATTTCTACTGGAGAAGGATCTGTAAGTTTGTTTTGATTTGGTACTAAGTCAGTTGCCTGAGGTGCATACGAAGATGGCTAATGTTTCAAATTCAGCAAAAAAAAATTTTTTTATGATACCTTATGTATCAACTGTTTAACTTCATTAAAAAGTAGATTCCCTGATTTCTTTCCAGATTTGTGTTATTCTCATACTTCTGGCAGTATTCAGGGGATAGTATTTAGTAACAAAACTCATTGATATGCATTATATTGTATATTAATTTATAGTTACTGACAAATTAAATAAACTAAATAAATAAACCATTAAAAATACATAGCTGTTTCATCAAATATTAAAAAGTTAATTTTTTGACAGAGCCGGGAATTGGATACTAGATGTACAATTTACAAGAAGACAGAGGAAGTGTACCAGCTCAAACTTAAAGCTTCAAGAATGTTCTATAGTGAGGTAACTATAAAAAAACAGTTACTGTTACTCTTGATAATTTCAAAAACAGATGCAATACAATGTTATACAGCATAGTAATAACTTTAAAATTGTTGTTATAGCATAAACAAATATCCTCATAAGTTTTTAATAAAACAAAAGCTAAATGTTTGTTTTTAGTATTATGAGGATATATTAAAAGTGAAGTGTTTGAGCCACTATGAAAAGTAAATTGTTTATAGTGGTATAGAAACTTCACAATATTTAAACTAATTATAATTGACGTAGTTCTATTGTAAATGTATGTTGGTAATTGTTTAAAATTGTGTGTAATATTTAGGTAAATAAAAGACATTATTAATTGATGTTTTATCTTATTAGGTTCGCAATAAACATGGATCAATGCCATTCAACCTAAGAAGCTTTGATAAGGAGACAAGTGCTCGTATGGGTGTTGTTGAGTGCGTCAACCACAAGTTGATTGAACCTTTCCAGGTTGGTATTTTATATTTTTGTAAAGCTTTAATCAAGAATTGAATACCTACAAAATATATAAGGATCATATTTTATTAACAATGTCTGTCTTAATATTTTTTCTGGTTAGATTTTTTTTCCAGTGATGATTTTATTTATCTCATTGTGTGGTTTGTTACAAATACCTGAAATAATAAAGAGAAATATATAAAGTCAATATTTTGGATATTAATTAAAGAAATATTTACACAAAGAAACCTTATGTATCTATGTAAGCATAAAATTAAGAGTGCATGTTTTGATTTCAATTAATTATGATTTTCATAGGTATTATATGAGAAGCAAGGCGAATTAGTGGCGCAGTTCAAGTTCACAGTCTTATTGTTGCCAAGTGGAACACATCGCATCACTGGACTGACCTTTGACAAGAACGTGTGCAAGAGTGAGCGGTCCATCAAAGACCCAGAGCTTAATGTGAGTTTAATAACAATATAGTTTCACCTAATACTTATGCCCATTCTACGTAATGAGTAGTAGTAGCAGTCAGCGTCTTTATACAGGCACAGTAACCGACCTTTCATGTTGAATGATTGCTATCTGGTCCAATGGTCTTTAAAGTGGTGGTTCCGTGTCTCTGACTTTCCCAAACTATGAATATGTGTAATGATTTCCCTGAATCTTTCCAAACTTGATGCACAATTTCTTGTTTGGTACAAGCACAGGGTAAAGTAATGTGATGTTTTTGAGCTGATGCATACTAATTATGCAGTTTGGTTTGAAGCATCACTACATTTGTGTCATTTTAAACATTATAACTTAGATTCTCTTTAAAAGCACGTATTTAGCACATGTAAGTCTAATTGAGTATATAAAATAATGTATTATCCACTAATTAACAAGGTTGTTTTATATTGCAGGCCCTTTTGACTTCATCAGCAAAATCCAACAAAAAGAAGAAAAAGAAGGCTGGTGGTGCAGAAGAGCCTATGGAAGTTCAAGCGGCGGCATAGTCACCCCCAGATTTTATACCATTTTGTAAAAGGACATTGAGAGCATGGAACTGTCAAAAAAGTTTAAACTTTTTTAAGATGCAATAGTTATTATATCTATGTTTATATTTATTGATCCAAAATATCCAAGAGTAATAATATATTTGAAATATTCTAAACCTTTTTATCATTCCATTGTTTGAAATTCACTTGTTTACTAAATTAGTTATAAATAAGAACAATTAAATTTTAGTTTTATCATCCTGAATCCATTTTTATGTGCAATAGGAAACTAAAATATACCGAGGAGTCAATCATAAATACGTCATTATAATATAAGTACTTCAGTGAAAATAGATTGTGCCAAAACTATTTCATGAACTATACATTGGACCATGAACAAATACATCTTGTTGTTGGTAAGATTTCATAATTTTTAAAGTCAAAATAGAATTGTACAAGTAAAATTTTTATTTCTTTTTTCTACATTTAGTTTATGTTTAGATTTTAGAATCAGAAATCATATAATTTTATTGACAGTGCATATTAGTACTTATGTGAATGATTTCATCATGCCGTGTGTTTTGATTGAAATCTAATAGAAGTTAAACTTTTTTGACATTCAATGTATTTCTAAAAACAAGGAAATGTTTCATATCATTTGTTTTTCTGATCAGGAATTGTAATTACATTGTAGAAATTGAAGTTGCATAATATTGATCATTTAACAGTACAGATATTTTTAAAAGTTCGGCAATGTTTTCATGGAGATTATTTGCGCTCTAATTAGAATTTAAAATAATCAGGATGATTTGTTTGTGTAATGTTTCTGTAACAGAAAAGTAATAAAAATGTCTTTTTTATTATTGAGTTGGAGCATTCCTGAATGATGGACATGTGTGGTTGTGCACAAGATATGGAGTATGTACCCATTGAACCAATTTCATTTTGTTAAGATGACTATTGTAAATGTTAACACCGCGAGTAAATAAAACCGCTAAGAATGAGCTGTTTTCTTAGAATCATTGTTTTATTTCTATTCATGTAGACAAACCTGATCTTATAAGAAAGAAATAAACTATACTTATTATTAATAACATACTTATTATCGGATTTGATCGAAGAAGCGGTCACAACGATCTTATCGAGGTAATTGAAAAAAACTACCAGATGACTACCAAATACAGTCAGACAAGGGAATCGTGACCACACCATTTTTACCAGTGGCCACACTTATTATTTTGTCTTTGAAGTGATCAAGTATGTTAATTTTATAATTTTGATAATTTGATCCTGATGCTATATATTTGAACAAATTTATACATATGTACATACATATTTGTTTTTTACTGTAAACGACCTTCTTTCACTTCACATTTCTTTCACGCATGTGAGGAATGAACGATCCATCAAATTGGCACCTGACCGTTATTTTAATAAAGTCCAATGAGTGAAAGATTTTTTAATAAGCTTGAACCAAACAAATAAAATACAAATTTTAATCAAAGTATCAAAACATGTTAATCCACAATAAGAATTATTATTAGTATTGACCGCAGGATTATAATATTATCTGTGCCGCAGGTATCATTTTTTCGTATTTAATTTTTTATGACCGTGGTCATGATTCGCTTGACAAACTACAAACCTAATGATTAGATAATAATTGACTATAGGCCGGCTAATGAAAGTAGATAATGAAAAAGCGCGGCAAATTTAAAATATAATAGCCTTGCAACCCTAAAATAAAAAGGAAAGGCAGAACAACTCACTTTGATACTTTGACTTTTATTTTACTAGTGGATGCTTCCAATTTTGTCCGCGTTATGACGTGATTAAAAGTAGCTTATATAACTACAACAACAACACACGGATACGTCACTCCATTGTAGCGTATTAAAGGAACAAAAAGAACAAACATAAAATAACTAGAGTACCCGCCACATACGGTGGCAGTAGCCAAACTTGGAACTAAATTTGACGTTTCCGCCATTGCGTGTTATTTTGTATGAAAAGTAAATTTAGTATTACCAGCGTTGTGTTTTTTGCCCACTCTTTGTAATTTTTATGTTTGTTAAGGGTGATTATAATAAATTGATTTCCGGAGTTTCTTGTTAGTTCTTCTCCAAGCTAGGGTCTCCGCTGATCTAACCTCGGTAAAAAATATGTAAAGACAATGCTCAGTGCCATGTTTGAAATAATAGTTTTAAGAGATTCGCGATTTATACTCATGATATAAGATATAAGGGTGTGTATAAGATTGATTGCAGCTGTGGGAAATCCTATGTCGAACAGACTAAACGGTCTATTGCGGACAGAGTGAAGGAACACATAATATATGTAATATATAATAAGAAGGATAAGTCCCGTTAATTATTAATCATGTTTGAAATAGTATAATAAACATATTTTGACTTTGATATATTAATTTGTTTTATTTGAGTTTATAGCTCTGCAACCAAAGATCGTTACAAATGAAACCTATAATGTTTCGAGCCGTATGGCACAGTGAGTGCTAGTTTTGGCGTGTTTACTGGTAACACTGAATTACGCGACTGTGGCGACGCCTCCAACTGCCACCGTATGTGGCGCGATCTCTAAAACGAATATGTAGAGTACCCGCCACATAAGGTGGCAGTTGGAGGCGTCGCCACAGTCGCGTAATCCAGTGTTGCCAGTAAACACGCCAAAACTAGCACTCACTGTGCCATACGGCTCGATACATTATAGGTTTCATTTGTAACGGTCTTTGGTTGCAGAGCTATAAACTCAAATAAAACAAATTAATATACCAAAGTCAAAAGTCAAAATATTTTTATTCAAAATAGGCCCTATCATAAGCTCTCTTTGAAAGTTATTTTATGATCTAAGTACAAATTAAAAAAACTATATATTGACAAACGAATATATATGAGTGAAGTGGAAGGGCGGTTACGTAGGGGCCGGCCTAATAAGACATATATGTAACAGTCAGATAGACGCTATATTGAAAAAAGGTGACGTTAGGAGTACCTATAACCGCCGAGAGTGTATTAGAGAATGTATGAATGTCAATGAAGCGAAAGTGGTCTGTCAGGATCGGGACAAATGGGGATCCGTGATCTCTGCCTACCCCTCTACAGGGAATCAGGCGTGATGTGTATGTATGTATGTAAAAAAACTATTTCAAACATGGCACTGAGCATTGTCTTTACATATTTTTACCGAGGTTAGTTCACCAACCATTTCGGCTGCTCAAGATGCCATGTCATGAAGACCACGACCGCTCTGATAAGAGCGTAACGATTGAGAAGAAGAAGTTCAGCGGAGACCCTTGGAGAAGAACTAACAAGAAACTCCAGAAATCAATTTATTATAATCACCCTTAACAAACATAAAAATTACAAAGAGTGGGCAAAAAACACAACGCTGGTAATACTAAATTTACCTTTCATACAAAATAATACGCAATGGCGGAAACGTCAAATTTAGTTCCAAGTTTGGCTACTGCCACCTTATGTGGCGGGTACTCTACTTACTTAATTAAAATAAAGAAATATCAAGACATTTTGAACGTACTAACCTAACCTAATAGTAGTAATAGACGATCGAATATGGTACGGTCCGCACAGCGGACTTGGTATGCTCCGGACCATATTCGACGATGTGTTCAGCGGTCCACCGTACATTATTATTATTATTGACGGTCCGCTCGGTTCGATGAAATTTCTTTAGGATTTGGTGCGGTCCATGTGCGGTCCACACCAAGTTCGCTAGTGTGTACGAGGTCGGCCGAACAATTTGACAAGATTCGGTGCGGTTCGCACTAAATTAATACGAAATAAATAAATACGAAAATCTTCGTCGTCCAGGTCTCTTATAAGTCGCATGTGACTGTAAGACTCTCTGTTTTTCAAATAAAATTTTGCCCATACTTTTCTTTTATTTTCAATTGGTGTAGTAGTAGCTGCGGCGACGGTTGCCGCCACTAAAGCCATTTTAGCTTGCTTGGATAGAATTGGAGGCATGTCGAACGTGTTCACTTAGTAATAGCAGGGGAAGCACTGGACCGTTTTGATGTGGTACGGTCGTGTGGCGAGTATAGCGCACCGTACAGTCCGTCGGTCCGGCCGTACCAAATTCGATCGTCTATTACTACTTTAACAATACGCAAGTCAACCATAAAGAAACATCAACAACACGCCATTTTCGGCGTCAGAAATAGGAATACCATACACTGATTATGATTTTACCAAATTTTTCGGAAAACAGATACAAATTAATTGTCTATAAAATTAAATTGCCAAGTTTTTCTCTACCTAATTAGTTAAGATATAGTGTACCTATTCACTTAAGCTATTTATTAGACCAACGTAAGGCTTACTGTAGCTCTTGAAATGATCCAACCCGTACATACGAAACTTATTTTCGATTAACACAATTTTAGCAGACGTACGAATTTTTAATAATCATTTTATAAAATGTTTAAAATGAGTTTGTTTTAAAAATACCTTTTTGGAATTAATTGTTCCTAAGTACTTTCTACTTAAAATACCCCAAATTATAGGGTAAATATCCGATGGTAGGAACACTTTAGTGTTGTCATATAAAAAGTTTGCAAAATAATCCAGTATCTAGAGATCCCGCCACATAAGCTGGCAGTAGCCAAACTTGGAACTAAATTTGACGTTTCCGCAATTGCGTGTTATTTTGTATGAAAGGTAAATTTAGTATTACCAGCGTTGTGTTTTTTGCCCACTCTTTGTAATTTTTATGTTTGTTAAGGGTGATTATAATAAATTGATTTCCGGAGTTTCTTGTTAGTTCTTCTCCAAGTTAGGGTCTCCGCTGATCTAACGTCGGTAAAAAATATCTAAAGACAATGCTCAGTGCCATGTTTGAAATAATAGTTTTAAGAGATTCGCGATTTATACTCATGATATAAGATATAAGGGTGGGTATAAGATTGATTGCAGCTGTGGGAAATCCTACGTCGGACAGACTAAACGGTCTATTGCGGACAGAGTGACGGAACACATAATATAATATGTAATATATAATAAGAAGGATAAGTCCCGTTAATTATTAATCATGTTTGAAATAGTTTAATAAACATATTTTGACTTTGATATATTAATTTATTTTATTTGAATTTATAGCTCTGCAACCAAAGACCGTTAAAAATGAAACCTATATGTATCGAGCCGTATGGCACAGTGAGTGCTAGTTTTGGCGTGTTTACTGGTGACACTGAATTACGCGACTGTGGCGACGCCCCCAACTGCCAGGTTATATGGCGGGATCTCTACTTTCGTTAGCCAGACTAGAGATCCCGCCACATAAGCTGGCAGTAGCCAAACTTGGAACTAAATTTGACGTTTCCGCAATTGCGTGTTATTTTGTATGAAAGGTAAATTTAGTATTACCAGCGTTGTGTTTTTTGCCCACTCTTTGTAATTTTTATGTTTGTTAAGGGTGATTATAATAAATTGATTTCCGGAGTTTCTTGTTAGTTCTTCTCCAAGCTAGGGTCTCCGCTGATCTAACCTCGGTAAAAAATATGTAAAGACAATGCTCAGTGCCATGTTTGAAATAATAGTTTTAAGAGATTCGCGATTTATACTCATGATATAAGATATAAGGGTGTGTATAAGATTGATTGCAGCTGTGGGAAATCCTACGTCGGACACACTAAACGGTCTATTGCGGACAGAGTGAAGGAACACATAATATATGTAATATATAATAAGAAGGATAAGTCCCGTTAATTATTAATCATGTTTGAAATAGTTTAATAAACATATTTTGACTTTGATATATTAATTTGTTTTATTTGAGTTTATAGCTCTGCAACCAAAGACCGTTACAAATGAAACCTATAATGTATCGAGCCGTATGGCACAGTGAGTGCTAGTTTTGGCGTGTTTACTGGTAACACTGAATTACGCGACTGTGGCGACGCCTCCAACTGCCACCTTATGTGGCGGGATCTCTATATCTCGTTCACCGTTCTCACAACATTAAAGGGTCACGTAACATCCTAAATATATTGTCTTTGAATACAATGAAATGACATGAAATTTTGTTTCATTGAAAAAAATACCGATCCCATCAACTTCTCTTTACATTGCTCAATGTACATAACCACCGAGAATGTAACTTAGAGTACCCGCCACATAAGGTGGCAGTTGGAGGCGTCGCCACAGTCGCGTAATCCAGTGTTGCCAGTAAACACGCCAAAACTAGCACTCACTGTGCCATACGGCTCGATACATTATATTGAGGTTTCATTTGTAACGATCTTTGGTTGCAGAGCTATAAACTCAAATAAAACAAATTAATATACCAAAGTCAAAAGTCAAAATATTTTTATTCAAAATAGGCCCTATCATAAGCTCTCTTTGAAAGTTATTTTATGATCTTAGTACAAATTAAAAAAACTATATATTGACAAAAGGAATATATATGAGTGAAGTGGAAGGGCAGTTACGTAGGGGCCGGCCTAATAAGACATATATGTAACAGTCAGATAGACGCTATATTGAAAAAAGGTGACGTTAGGAGTACCTATAACCGCCGAGAGTGTATTAGAGAATGTATGAATGTCAATGAAGCGAAAGTGGTCTGTCAGGATCGGGACAAATGGGGATCCGTGATCTCTGCCTACCCCTCTACAGGGAATCAGGCGTGATGTGTATGTATGTATGTAAAAAAACTATTTCAAACATGGCACTGAGCATTGTCTTTACATATTTTTACCGAGGTTAGTTCACCAACCATTTCGGCTGCTCAAGATGCCATGTCATGAAGACCACGACCGCTCTGATAAGAGCGTAACGATTGAGAAGAAGAAGTTCAGCGGAGACCCTTGGAGAAGAACTAACAAGAAACTCCAGAAATCAATTTATTATAATCACCCTTAACAAACATAAAAATTACAAAGAGTGGGCAAAAAACACAACGCTGGTAATACTAAATTTACCTTTCATACAAAATAACACGCAATGGCGGAAACGTCAAATTTAGTTCCAAGTTTGGCTACTGCCACCTTAAGTGGCGGGTACTCTACATCGTAATTTTCAAATATTTAGATATTCTCCGTTACAAAATTTGATTATTCACCACATTAGAGAAAATTGTACTTGTCTTATCTAATATATTTCAATAACAGATTTGACTTCTGTTCCTTTTCTGCAAACATTGAATAAGTTAGGTTGAATTGAATATGGTTGGAATTGAATAAATAACCTAACAAGCACCTCTGTAGTTAAATTATATTATTTTAACATATTGTACTGGTTTCATTTACTTGTGCTACGTCTTGCGAAAACTGCGATAAAAACACATAAAGATGGATTACGAGTATGAACAATCTAGTGAAATAGAAGCCCTTGAATCAATATACTATGGGGACATGGAAGGTTGGTTTTATTCATTTGTTGAATTGTATAATGAAACATCGAGCTTAGCATTCGTTTTCACAGTTAAGATTGCAATTGTAATGATTGCTTTAACCCAATTTCAACGTAGGGATGATTTAAGATCAGGGAGTAATCTTGGGGGCTAAACATTGCTTATGTGGTATGTGATTTATGGTTGAAAAAGTGGTTTAGTCCTGAACAACAGTACTCAGTATCCAACCAATCAATTCATATACATTTTTCCTTGTTATGAATTGATAAAAGAACTAAATTCCACCCTGAGATATACTTCGTAGAACACATATTGTACATGCATGGGAAGAAGAAATTTAATAGAATCAAATTGGCCCTTAAAACTATGACTTTGCCATGATACCGTTAGTGTTATTATATTCATGTTTTAGATGCTTTGTTTGCTCTGATATAATTATGTTAGATATGCTCACGTGACTTACCCTTTTATTATTGTCATATTTATTTTGTGTTTCCAGTATTAGAAACAAAGCCATTTTATAAGTTCTGCATACCAATTAAATCTGAAGGTTATGATGAAGGAGATGGATTGGCTTGTAGATTAAACTTCTCATATGTTGCCAAATACCCTGAGGAGTTACCTATTATTGAAATAGACAATGAAGATAATTTTGAAGATGTGGTAGACTCAAATGAATTGTTACAACATCTAAAGGAACAGGTATGCTTTTCATTTGATCTCATATACTACTAATGAGTTAATAAAATAAAGGCTTGAAATTATGATTTAAAATTTTATATAAATTTATTGAAAAGGACTGTATCAAAATATAATAATATTAATGCTAATGTCTATTTTTTTTATCAATTACTTATAAGTCCTAACTAAGTATAGGGCTCCGCTAGTATGGTACTTACTAATGCCCTGTAGATGGTTGACAGTAGTGGCTAAATAAAGGCTACAAGTATTAGTGTTTTGTGGCATATCCTTAGAGAAAACTTATGTCTACTATAAAAAAATATTGTTTCAGGGAGAACAAAATTTAGGCATGGTCATGATATTCACTCTAGTGTCGGCTGGTCAAGAATGGTTGAATGACAAGTGGGACATTTACAAAAAGGAGAAAGAGGAAAGACTGCTTGCAGAACAGAAGGCGCATGAGGAGGCAGAAATGGTTAGTTGTTCCTGTTTAATAATTCTCTTCTCTTTCTGTTTCTCACATCACATTACTGAACCTTTAGAAGTCAACCATCTGTAAGTGTAGTTTTGTTCATAACCATTGTTTCATTCATTTGCTGGACTAAAAAATATAGGCTGTATTTCACATATTCATACAGAATACATGTGTTGTATGCCTCTAAAGTATACACCATCCGGTGTGGTAAATTGATGGATATTGTATATCTACTGTATATAATATATTTCACGTTAAAATTACATACACACATACATACACATCACGCCTGATTCCCTGTAGAGGGGTAGGCAGAAATCACGGATCCCCATTTGTCTCGATTCTGACAGACCACTTTCGCTTCATTGACATTCATACATCCTCTCATACACTCTCGGCGGTTATAGGTACTCCTAACGTCACCTTTTTTCAATATAGCGTCTATCTGACTGTTATATGTCTTAAAACTTATATATATTATATTATTACTTACTTAGTCTTTATTCATATGTATTACGTTAAAATTCTTTTGCAGAAACGGTTTGAGGGCACAAGGGTGACAGTTGAATCGTTCCTGGCGTGGCGCAAGCAGTTTGAGTTGGAAATGGGTATTGCTGCAAAGAGGGAGCTAGATGCAAAAAGTCAGACAAAGTTGACAGGCAGAGAGCTGTTCTTACAGGACAAAACTCTTAATGAATCTGATCTCAAGTTTCTTGATGATGGTATGTTATTAGTTACTAAGTATTTGTAAGTATAATTAAATGAAATGTGTACTCACATTCTTCTACACGTAACTATGAATATGCAATTGGTGAGAGCTTACAAGTTTAAAGCCATATGTTTTCCTTTAACCTATAGCTCCTTAACCATCTTCAGTTTGCAAGTTAAACTTCTATTAACGCCTCGGTTGAAATTAGACATACATCAATACTTTAATAAGGGTGAATGGCCCTAAAATGCTAGTCTAGAGCTTTCCTTTAAATTGAATGGAATAAAATCTTTCATAATATTTTTTCAGGTGATGCTGTCAAAGTGGATGAGTCTCTGTTCCAAGACTTGGATGATCTGGATATTTCTGATGAAGACGACGAAGATTACGTACCAGGCCAGAGCAGTGACAGCGACTAAATAAGGGTAGAGGAAAATATGATTATTATATAAGTTCTTAAGCAGACTGTTTAGTTCTTTTATAAAGGTTAAAACAACAGTACGGCTAACACAGTTATAAAAGTATAAAAACTACAGATGTTTGTCAAATCATGTCCATGACCTTTAAGATAATTGCAGACTAAAAAAACATTATAATTTAATACTTGCAATAAATAATATTTCGTTTCGGCGAGGGATAACATTGTTAGAAGACTTAACAATCCCTCTGGTTAGATAATACTATACTCAGTATCAATAAATCTTGATAGCACATCTACGAAAACTCAACCTATATTAACTTATGTCAACCTAGAAAATATGACCACCAAGATTCGTATGTATGTGACACAGTGTCATGAATACATACTTGAATGCATCATTTCTAAAAGGCTCATCGTACAATTTAATACAATGTGACATGTGCACTTTTGGAAATTATAAAATCAATTGTGATTGATTGAACTTTCGTTTCGTAGGTTCTTTAATTTTACTTAACTTTAGTACCGAATGCTTGCAGATAAAGAATGATTTGTTAAGTTACTGTTTTTGTGGTTTGCCGGGAGCATATATATTTTGTATTGATTCTAAAATCGATAAAACCATGAATTCATGGATGCTGTATATAGGAATGCTATTTTCATTACGGTTTTGTAAATATACGAAATAAAAATGTTTAATTAAAAATCGTAGTATGTGTATAATTTATTTTATTTACATTGTAACTTATTTACAAGGACATTCAAAACACGTGATCACAGGATTTAAGATGCAACAACTAGTAAGTTAAAATATGGCGGTGAACTTTGATATTACGGTTTAAAAATAATCAATATCATTGACCTTAATATTACGTATATATTTTCGTCAATTCTATGAAGCTACTTAATTTTCATCGAAATAATTTCTCAAACACAAAAGTGCTTCACATAGTTTTTTGATTCCATTTCCCAAGTTTACTATATTGTACATATTCTTATTACTGTTGATAGCAAAATTTATAAATCTTTTTTAAACCGTAGTATCAAAGTTCGGCGAGTACAAAATAATAACTAAGCACTATTTCCAACATTAACTGTTCAAATTTCTTACAAGAATAGACATCATATTGAGCCAATGCAATTAATATGATATAAAAATGACTATAAAACGTTCGAAAAACAAACTTCCACCTCGTGTCATTATAACAATTCATGGAACAAAAACTTTTTAACACAGTGCTATACTAATATAGAAAATAATATACACGATAAATGCTTAATCTAATCAGAACTTCGAATTTAAGGCTTTACCAAAACGATTATTGATCGTTCTCGATTGGGCACCTCTGATATTAGACCATACCAACACTAAACTTAACATTAACGTGATTATTATCAACTAAAACATCAAAAGCTCACATCCATAACAATATAGCTCACACTTTACATTATTAATGAGTGTTTAACTTACTTTAGTGCAAATATTTAACTATTCTATGTCATTTTAAAATAGGGTTTTTGGCCATTAATGCTCAACCTGTTTCGCTAAATCGAGAATACTCGTTAGATAACTAAGTACTGTTCTGCACTTGATATGCTATACAGGTACATCCACATCTCGTGCAAAACAGAATACAAACCTATGTTAAAAAAGGAATATTAGTATGTATCCTACGTACATATATTATATTTCATTAACATACGTTGACGGAAAATATCATTGACTGAAATCAATGAAAAAGACATTTCATCAAAAATAATAAGTTAATTAACATATCAAATGCGAGAAGAATAATGTGACTTAAAAATAAGTCATGGTAATAATTAGGCACCACTATTTTGCTAAATATGAGATTACATTAAACATTTACTAACGCTTTAAACAAAGAAAATGTAGCGTATTATTTTAACAAATAACCCATTAAAGTATACTTTAAGGATCGTATCGTTTCTCAAATAAAAAGTAAACAATTTAAACCAAATTTAACTTATTCATAATACTCGTATCAACACATAGTTATAACTAACGAATCTTATTTCAAAAGAAAATTAAATAACTGTCAAAATGTCGACCGTAAACCGTACAAAATATATAGCAATAAATAATGTAGCTAACTGTCGAAAGATGCGATAAATAATACTAATCATAGAAAAAGATGGGAAAATGATAGCAGAGTGATTCAAACACATCATGATGGCGGTATTGCACTGCGAACTTATTTTTTATCACCAGTTATGTAAATTTTGAGATAACTAGAATGTCACACAACTAAAACTTATAAAATAGAGATTTTTTTCAAGCAGTATTTCTATGTGGTAAATCACGATTGTTGTGAAAAGTCATCTACTAATTAATGATATTGTATTGAAGTATTCTAAGATATTCTTCCATTTGTACTAACAACATTGTTTTATCACGCATTCCTTAACACTATAAAGCCGCCAAAAAGCTGACTGAATCATTGCTGACGATCAACGTAAAGAAATTTGGTATCCAACTTTAGCTTTAATTTTCCAAAACTATGGCCACTTACTGATGTAATTAGTGATAATTTCGTAAACCATCATTCTATAATAAGCTTAATAGAATCGTGAATAAGACGCATTTTCGTAGAAAGTACGTTCGTGAAACTTGGGCTCTAGAGTACCCGCCACATAAGGTGGCAGTAGCCAAACTTGGAACTAAATTTGACGTTTCCGCCATTGCGTGTTATTTTGTATGAAAGGTAAATTTAGTATTACCAGCGTTGTGTTTTTTGCCCACTCTTTGTAACTTTTATGTTTGTTAAGGGTGATTATAATAAATTGATTTCCGGAGTTTCTTGTTAGTTCTTCTCCAAGCTAGGGTCTCCGCTGATCTAACCTCGGTAAAAAATATGTAAAGACAATGCTCAGTGCCATGTTTGAAATAATAGTTTTAAGAGATTCGCGATTTATACTCATGATATAAGATATAAGGGTGTGTATAAGATTGATTGCAGCTGTGGGAAATCCTACGTCGAACACACTAAACGGTCTATTGCGGACAGAGTGAAGGAACACATAATATATGTAATATATAATAAGAAGGATAAGTCCCGTTAATTATTAATCATGTTTGAAATAGTTTAATAAACATATTTTGACTTTGATATATTAATTTGTTTTATTTGAGTTTATAGCTCTGCAACCAAAGACCGTTACAAATGAAACCTATAATGTATCGAGCCGTATGGCACAGTGAGTGCTAGTTTTGGCGTGTTTACTGGTAACACTGAATTACGCGACTGTGGCGACGCCTCCAACTGCCACCGTATGTGGCGGGATCTCTACAATTTTATCGCAGCAGAAGTAACATAAAATCTCTAACTACCCCCAAAAGGAATCGCAGTTGCGGCATTTTCATATGTTGAGATATTAAATATTATTAGGTATTTTAATGTTTTCGATAAGAACTAGGTGCTTTTCATCATTGAGTAGATTTAAGGTATAACAAACTTGAGACTAACAAAACAGCTATATTTAACAAAGTAAAAGTACCAACTAAACTTAATATTCTTAATATATACGAGTATGAAAAATGTGCTACTTACAATTTATTTAGGTTCGATAGACTAAACATTAACAGAATTATTTATTTTTCAAAACATAATAATGCATAATTGCATTTTTTTTCTGTCAATACAACAGTAATCAGTACGATACAATAAATGCTAAAAATCTTTCTTTTGACTTTAGTTTTATCATTATCAGATCATTCGTCAATTATTTTACTAAGACATTGTTTTTTTATTTATATTTTACTAACTATAATGTAGTGCCGATGAAAAAGTTGTGTCGCTTTGAATGTCATGTTATTGATCAAGTAATTTTGGCATATGAAGAAAACTTATTTAGAGACATCTTCATTCAAAAGACGGAACCTTAGTCTTCTAGTAATTACCACTTCATTTCAGTCTTTGCGTGACATTCGCTAAGGCAACAGCAAATGCTTGCAAAGCGGAGAAAGGGTACTGGAAATCCAAGGTGTACGCATTCGTATCTATTCGACCGAACTGCATTACCTGAAAAAAAATAAAACTCATGTTGAGAATTTAGTACATTGAAAATGGTTTGACAGGATCGGGGAAAAACAATCAAACGTACACAATAATATTGTTGGGTTCGAGGTGGCCACAGAATTACTACTTCCGCATTTGCGGAGATGGTCACACGAACTCTGACTAAACAGTAAGGGTTTGTGATAGAGTTTACTGTAATCTATACGTAAATATTAGGTTTCTTAAATCTCTTTCGGGGTTTTGAGAATCTTGGAGACATGAATATGTCCAAGGTCACCTTTTAGCATAAAACTGTTGTACTGTAGTATAATTATCTGATACGTAATCACGTGCAAGTTTAAAGGAGACGTAAAATAGAAGTTAACTACCTGCCTTTCAACATGTAACGTCGTAGATGGCGACCTCAAGGATCAGTAGAACCAATATCGTATATTAGTGAGGACATACAAGGTTCTCTTCACACCGAAAGGCATTCAAGGACGTAAATGTATGTTATATATTGTTTCCTTAAAATATATGACATTTGACGTTACTAACTTGTTTCCCGTGAAGTTCAATCTGGAAGTTTTTCGCTGACTCCTGAGTAACTCTTCCACCGAAATCCAGTTGGTACACTTGGCTGTTTTCGTTCCACATCGGGGCTTTGTTGTGCATTAGGAATTGGCGACACCTTGGCTTGCATGGTTCGTTCATATTTGAAAAGTTCATAGTTTGTCCCGCCCGTTTGAGCTGAAAGAAACGAAATTACGCTATTGTTCTGAATTTTAAATGACTATGAATACTATTGTATACACTAAGCGTAAGGTAAGTAAGGGTAAATTGAAAGTTAAGTGAGTTACGTCAACGTACCTTATTTCTCAACTGCGCCTTTTGGAAGCTTTCCAAGTCTTTGTAGTTTTTCCCATTGACCTCATTGTATCCATAAATGCATTCTTCGTCGGAGCTCTCTGAAAGTTTCTTGTTTCTTCTTCTGTTCAGCAAGGGTGAATTTAACAATTGTCTGAAAAGTTAAGTACGAAAATTCACACATAAATTTACTCTCGGTGTCTTATTAAAAAATGTTTAATGGGAACATTTTTGTTTAAAAATATTAAAAATACTTGTCAGCCATTATGTATATAAAACAGTCTAAATATGGTACTAAAACTATCTACTCCACTGCGTAAAATTTTATATATAGTAGCAATGCATTCAACCTAATGCACTCCAATAATATTATAAACAAACTATAATAAAATATCTCACCGAATAGGAGAAGATGAAGAGTAGCGATGCTTTCTTGGCGGGGTGGGGGTGGACGTTTGCGGCTGGCTTCTGATTGGTCGAGGCGACGACGGCGCAGAGAAACTCTCTTTTTCTACGTTGGCTCCTTTGCGTCTTCGACTACGCGGCGATAACAGACGGATTGCTAGTTGTTCTATGGAACCTGTTCCAAATAAAGAAGAATTTACAGTACGCTATAAAGTAGATAAGTTGGGCACAAAGTTGTGTTCAAAAAGTGTTTCTAGTCAGGAAGAGACTGCGTGCCAAAGTGTTGTGAATGGAAATCCACTATGAAATAGACACTTGTAAAGCAAACAATGAATAGGACTGACCGTGCTGTGTGAGTGTGTTTGTTATAGAAATACCTTAGTGTTGCGTGTATAAGAAAAGCAACTACAGCATACTAACTGAAATACTTGCTGTAATCTGAGTCGCTGTCCGTTAAAGTAACAGCTGATTTCGGCTTCGTTTTTGGAGTAGGCGCAGGCGCGGGCGGCGATAGAGGGTGTTGGGTACGGGCTGAGCAAGCCACACAAAAGTACGCGTTCCTGTCCAAGTCCCGAATGTTACAAGCAGATATGAGGCCGCAAGCTGTGCACGCTGGGTATTCCTTTTTTGGCTGACTGCAAGCTTTTTTACTAGCTACATCTGCACGTGATTTGGGCACGGACTTACTTAATTGAGACGTTTCGCTTGACTTAGACGGAATTTCGATTTTAACGGCCTTCTTGCTGTTTGGTAAAGATATGCCACTACAGTCAAAACTCTTTGATTTGCTACATCTTGGCAAAATGGGTTTTAAATCGTCACTATCGTCTAAGTCGTAAAGTTTGGTCCTTCTTGATTTTCTGTGTCGTTTGTTGTCAACCAGTATCAATCTTGGTGGTTCCCCTTGTGCGGAAGTTTCTCTGGCAGTTTGTGCTTGTTTGACGTTAGGGTCTACCAAATCTAAGTAACCGACGCTACAACTGCGTGTGATGGCGTTGCAGAAATTTCTAATTGGAATATTGGGGCACACAGGACTTATAGGTACTGCTGGGCCTGTTCTTGGCATTGGTTGGTTAGATATTGCAGAATTTGTCAAACGATCTGTGAAAGAAGACTGGATATCTAGTGGAGTTTCTTCGTCGATGAATTTTAACTCCTCATTTTTGTTGAAATTCTTCATTGTATCTGTTCTCCGTCCGCTAGTATCCGAGTGACTGTCATATTCGTAATTTTTGTTACATAAACCTTTCAATATTCTATTACTCGTATCGAAATTGTTGACCTCATTCCTAGAATACACATTTTTTCTATAGGTAGAATTACTGATATTATTTTCACATCGTTTTATCGTGACTGGTCTGTTCGTTTCTAAGTTTAAGTTGAGACTGAATTGTTGAGATTCTAAATTACTTTTAATAATGTAATTGTCATTTCGGACGGAATAATCTGTTCGTCCTCCAAAGAATTCACCGCGACCACCACAAGCAACGGTTTGAGGAGAGGGTCTTTCGAAAATAATATCTGTTGGAGCGACAGCGTTTTTCGGAGATTGCAACGTTGGGACGGAACTTTCACATCTAAGTGGTGAAATGGCATGTCTATTAGTTGTAGGATTACTATTATTCATTCTTCTTTCTACGGGCGTTTGCCTTAGTGCGTTATGGACTGTTTCTGCTACGCTGGTACTGGCTGATTCATTCGCATCTATTAAGAGGAGTTCTTCGTAAGATTCTTCTTTAGCCAATGAAGCTGGTGCAGAAACCTTTTTGCTGTTAAGTTCTGTGCTATTCGCGTTATTTCTAGATTCGCTAACATTAGTTTTTCTCTTGGCGATATTTTGATTTGTAATAATAGCTTTTTCACCCTGGAATACTTCTTCTTCATCCTCGGAAAATATGTTAGGATTGAACGTTGGGTCTGGCCCTACATAAGTGTCTTCTCTTAGCTCTGTGATCAATAACGCCATCTGACGTGGTTGAAGATGTAAAAGAGACGTCTTGTATGTAACTTGTCCTAAGTTTGCAGGGACGTTTTTTGCGAGCCCGTGGAACTTGAATTTTGTTCCCCAAATATTTGAAGTGACCTCCACTAATCGCACGTCCTGTAACACATAAAATAAATGTATTAGGATTTACATACAGTAACTAGTTAAAGAAAAGCTATTTAGCTAATGTAATAAATAAAAAGTAATTGTGATAATTATAATATCTCTTACAGATATACTGGTCACGCTTATTCCCCATTTTCCCCATCGTAGCGAACTACTTTCGCTAGTTGATTAACATACCTACTAATATATGTATAAATTGATTTCTTCAGTGCCACACTTAACAACGACGAATCAGGTAGTAATTATTAGAAAAACGTGCTTTGCTAATTGTTCGCTTAAATAATAGTTCGAACAATGCAATGAGAGGTTCTTACTTCAGGCAAGGAGTCGATGTAATTCAAATCCTCCCCGTAGACGTGCGCTGCCCGCCGTATCCTTCGTCTCTCCCTCGCGCGGCGTTTCCTATGCAAACGAGGGGAGGCCGAGCAACCTACAATACAATAATAATGTGTTTATTCAGTTGAGGAATAACTATTTTTTCTTTAATAATTTAGCGTTCCTTGTTTTAGTTGTTTATTGTTTATATTTTATTGATGACATTCAATAATTTAATCAATAAATTACGTAACTCACTTGTTTGTTTTTAAGGTTGTATTATAAATGCGAAATACACAAAAACGCCTGAATATGTTTTTACTCTCACTCACTTGTGTGTCGTAACAGATATAACTTAATTTGTATTATTTATTACGTACCTTCTTCAGTTTCCGAGTCAGATGAGTCCGTGTGTGAGAATGACTGGTAAGGCTTGTACGTGGGGTTGAGGGCTTGCGGATGATTGGACGTTATGTAGCATCCACTGCCACTGCTGCCTCTACTCGCACTACTTGTTTCGGTCGGGAACATTAATATTTTATCTGGAACGAAAAATTGTATGCAAGTCAAGTCCTTAAAAAAATGCCTAACATCGGTATCATTTCTTTAGCGGAGTGGTTAGAAATTTTTATTCTCCGAAAATGTGGTGTTAGTGATTATATAACTACCTGGAAGTCACTGTTGTCGAGATAATTAACACCAAACATAACAACTGGTGTTTACAAATAATTCCAAAGAACAAGCAGGTTCTCTCATGATTTTCTCTGTTACCGTAAGAGTAAGAAAGAAACTTAAAAATTTTAACAACTGGAGTGTATGGGGAGCTTATCTAGATATCAATGAAGCGTAACTGGTTTAACAGGATGGACTTAAACAGAAATCCGTGACTTCTGAAAACCCATCTGTAGTGAAACGTGTTTGATGTGTATTTATACAATTACTAGAACTCTCAGCTAACCTTCAACTTGCGGATCAAAAATGACAAACTCCGGGCGTATTTTGCTCGTTCTTCTCCCCTTTAGGAGGGGTACCAGTCCACCCAGGTGCTCCAAATACAACGTATAAGCCCCTGTTTCGTCATCGTCATGTCTCAGCATGGTACAGTACAACCGCCCGGAGGCAGGCGGCGGTCGCGACACGAAATTACGGAGCTCATTCGCGTCGGGAACGTTGCACTGGAAATCGTAAAAGAGAGTTAATCATTAGAAAAAGAAACATGTGATGTAATTAGTTTTTAGTCGATCGTAAATAGGAGTGATTTTGGTAATGATTCTTGCATTAATCTAGAATCCATATATAGATATAGTTATAATAAATTCTGAACTATAAACGAATAAATCTGGATATTTTTTGCGATTCGATGGATTATTCCAGTGGTTCCTAATGGATCCCAGTTATTAAATATTTAGAAACAAATAGATCAATTAACGACCGTCCGTCATTAATAACCGAAATGGGTTTTAGCGGAAAATGTACAATCAATCATGACCGGACAGATGGGGATCGGTGCTCTTTGCCTAACCTTTTACAAGGAACCGAGCGAGATGTGCATATGTACAATCAAAAGGTTACCATACTCACCCGAATAGTATTAGCAAATAACGTAGTAACCAGCGGTTGTAGAGACGGTGGCAGAGGCAGGTTCTTAGCAGCTAAAGGGTCAGCCAGTATTTGGGCAGTCTTCACTCTAGCCAACAGCTGTAAAGGCGCCACTACACGCCACACTCTTGCTGTGAGCACTGCGCCTCCGCAGGCTACGAATAAACGACGCGCCGCATGACCCCATGTTAAGGCTGATACCTTTGCCTGTAAAGAAATTATAAGAGTGTATAGGTATCTTTAAGAACGGCTTACTCTTAGTGAAGGATTAAACCGAATTCAATGTTATTAATTTGTAAAGGTTATCGGAAATGCTAATAGTAAATTTCTGTCTGCTTTTGGAATTCGTGAACGTGATGACAATGGTATATGATTTTAAACCAGGAACCACAATAAAATTAAAATAAACTTGGTATATAAAAATTCTGTAGTTAGTTAAACAATGATTTTTTAGTAATTAAACAAATATTATAAAATATTTACTTACCTGAGTATACGGTACAGGGATCGTGTAAATCAAAGCACCGGTTTCTGAATAAAACTTCACGTAATTCTTGTAGGGGGCTACATCCGGAGACTCGTTGTCTTCTGCAAAAAAATATTCTAGTTATTTACAAGCTTTATAAGGTTTTTTAAGTTAACAATGGTGGACAGAAACACGGTACGTGGCATAATAGATTCTCATTTTCACTCAGTCCCTTAGTCTCAACTACGATGTTATATTTATTTGGCAGCAAGTTAGCATTATACTAGTATTAACGTCATACATACGTACGTCATGTACCTATGTTTATTAATTAACTAAGAACTGTCTTATCCGTTCCAATACTCATACTAACCTGCCTCTAGCGTCCCCGCCACAGCCAGCATTTCTTTAGAATTAGCCCATTCCATAGACAACGTTTCACTTCTGAACCCAGTCTTTATCCTTATGGGACTTATTTCATCATGTCCTCGCATTAAGGCTATTTCTCCTGTTGACACGGCGACGGCTAATATGTGACTGGATTCAGTGCCCTCGTCACTCTCCTCCATTTTGAACTTTTCACAGGACCACGCCATGGATGTTATTCCTCCGTCGCCTACCATATGCATCTGTGTGAAGGGTAAAAAGGTGATTCAATATGTATAAGCATGGATTTCGTGAGGTAAAATACGGGGTAGTACTTTCTTAAAAAGTGTATAGAATGAATATCTTGGCACGGACATCTGAATTTGTAAAATAAGATTTTGTACATTGCGACAGATTTATTTTATTTATTCGAAAGAACTTATAAAATATAAATTCAATATAGATGAATATTCAATATGATGAAGATTCAATATGAATATTCAATATAAATTACAAAAAATAGACTTTATTAAATACACGAAAATTTCTTTAGCAAACACTTAATTTATTCACAAAATGCAAAATTAAAACCTGAAGCTACGATCTTATACGGCACTGTTGGAGTACACTTTCTCTTTACCTGAGACACCATAGCACCATGAACATCCATGACCACGATTTGCGCTGAGGCCGTGCCGAGGTACACCTGGGTGTCGTCAGGAGTCCACGCGCCGCACGTGATCTGGGCGTCCAGAGACAGCATTGAGGACCAGTACCTCTGACCAGCTACAGAGCCCACAAGTACGAAGCCATCCTTTTGGGAAATAGCAGGAAATTAGTTAGGGAAATATATTTGTTACAAGTAGGTATGTTAGACATAGTTTGTTATTGTTGCATGTTTTAGGAGAAAACTGTTTATTTTCTCCAACAAACAAATACAAATATAGCGTGGTAGGTTGCGGTGACTAGATCTGCGTATAATATATTTTATGTTAATTAAACTTTGCGGAGAAATGCGAGGTCTGCGCGTGTATATACGCGACTGAAGAGTAGGTCACATTTAAGCCATTTTTTCCCGTTTTCCAAAGTCTGAATTCCAAAGACAATCCGATTTTATAGTGACATAACAAAAATTCTAGTACTAAGTTACGGTAGAAATAGTCGGGAATACAATCCTATTCAAGGACACGAATTTCCAAATGACTGCGTAATTCCTTACCTGTAACAAATCTTTCTCTGAGAACCCTAATTTATCAAGCTTTCTTCGACTATCAATAGGAATACAGAAGAGTAAGGACCGCTTTATTACTATATCTAATATCAGTGCCATATACACCAATTTCTTTATTGAAACGAGCGAATTTGCTTTGTCGTAATTAAAGTCTTTAACTACGAACTATGGATCTTCTATAATAATTATAACAAGTCTTAAAACAGTTATTCAATCCTAGATATTTGATCTTAATACTTAATAATGAACATTTCGATTTTATTATGATATATTAAGTCTATTTCATTTCGAACCATTAATATTAATTCTATTTATCTTGATTTCCAGTTCGCTATGACCAAATTTTACGGTTCTTAGAAATGCTCACTAACTGAATGTAGTATTTGAAATACGAGACTTTGTATCAACAAAGCGACACATTACTATTGAATTTGTTACTTAAAATCAACATGCAAAGTAGGTTTGCTTGTTTGACGATCATTAAACAGAGCACCACTCAAACGCTGCTGCGATGTTGACTTTCCACTTCTGTTTAATAGCAATTGACCCCGTTATCAATTTATGTATCGGATATTGTTAGCTATTTTTAGTTTTGGAGAAAATCGGTTAGGTCTTCAACGAGAACTGTCGTATGCTAATTTCTTTTTAAAGCTTAAAGGTAGTTCTTATTATTGAAATAGAAAGAAAAGACTAAATTTAATCTACATTATCAGAAGTTAATGAATTAATAACCCTTCAACGATGACCTACTAAAAGTACCTTAGTGCTTTTCATCAAGTATTATCTCTCTCTCTCTCTCTTTTTAATTAAAGTAATAAGCAATGAAGTAGAGTTCGTAGCATAATCTCAGACGCTCTACGATGATTCAAAATATTGAAATAGAAGCGTATTTCAGGTATGCAGTTATGCCCACATTTCCATTTATATTTGATTCAACCAAAAGATAAGAACGAAAAGTATTGAAGACTCCGAAATTTATGTGAAATTTCAAAATGGTACGTATCTTTTATGCTTTATATTTACTACAAATGGAACCATACCAATGCATTGGAAAGGTTACTTATGTGATAGTCGTAAATTAAACATTCAATACACCAAAAGGTAATGCGCTACAGTCCTAATCGTAATTAAAAGTACATAATTTTATGCTATCATTCTATGACTGTTTCCCTTCATTAGCACGCAAAAACTCAGCATCTAGACATAGTGCATCCACTGAAGAACTAGAGAGCAATAATACGCAGCGGGCGTCGAGCGTTTGATTCAATATTGTGAAAGCTTTCCTCAATAATCCTATTACCGTTTCACTACCACTCATTTTCAAGGAGCTCTCGAAGACTATTGCTGAGAAAAGTTTTGTTTGATAGTTAGTATTTTAGGTATAAGGTGTCGTGTTAGCAACCTGCTACCAATGTCCCTTAATAATGCTCCTACTATTACTATCCCAAAACTAATATTATCTGTAACCAGGGAGAGATTATGTCTCCAAGGTTTTGACCACCTATAAAGAAATTCTAGGACGTGAGTGTGTATAAGTAAATTTTAGTTTACGATGAGGCGGTAGTTCTTAAGTCTGCCCTAGGGAGCAATGGCCATTTTTCACTACCGTCCACTTTACAGCGCTTGGTGAAAGAAAACTATCTTGGTGAACTCATATTTCAAGTTTGAGGCTGTTACGTTTTTACTCAATAACGGCGATAAAACGATGTATTATATATATGTATTAATGTTTTAAAAACCAACTAATACATGTCAACTAGCAGAATAAAACATACAAATATTTAAGGTACTAAAGTCAAATTTACGGGTACTTATTTCTATATTTCATGAGTTATAATTGTCATGCGGGGTTTTAAAATATTATTTACATACAAAGTTCCTTTAGAACAAATAATTTTAAACCAGAACCTTCAAAAGAAGATACTTGTTTGGTAAATAGAGACAACCAGTGCCCAGTAGATGATAAATTATGACTTTCATTGAATGTACAATTCTCACGAGTATAATGAGAAAACATATTCTGAATTTAAAATTTACCTTATAACAAATAAGCGCCATTCTCCCATCATGAGACCAGGAGAAATGTGTGACTGGTGTGCTTCGGTCATTGATCAGCTCTATGCTCCAGCGACCCTCGTACTTGATCCACACGAAGATCACTCCTGAACTGTCGCAGGATGCCAGCTTTTGATACGGCTCGTTCCATTTTACTAAGATTACCTGAAATATAAAATGATGTGTACTATATATGGCAAAAATACATTATAGGGCGACTTTAGAAGTACCTATATCAGCAGAATGTGTATGAAGTGGTGTATCGATGAAGCGAAATTGGTTTATCATAGTCGGGAAAAATAGGCCGGGATGTGTATGTATACTATTTGTTTAGCGATGTGGCCTTAAAGTGGTCATAGAGTCACTAATTCTGTGGTTACGGAATATGAGTAAATGGACCTGTGACAACCCCGTAAAGGTTAAAAATCACGAATATTCACGTCTTTAAAATGATAAATCCAAGCTACTTCCTTGTGAAAGATTCTTACGATTCCAAATTAAGCACTGAATTGAATTGACTAAAGTTGATTCGCAATCATCTTCAAAATTCAATTAACGTTTTCAAATAGTTCATGTTCAATTTCTGTCTGCAAGTAATATTGAATGCGCCGCTTCTCCTCTCAAAGTTCATCTCGTAGCTCGAATAAAACGTACCTATTACCTTACCTATGCAGGAACGTAAAAACGTCAACCTTCAAGAGGCGTAATTAAATGGAATTTATTTTGAGCTGAAATTTATGGGCTGCTTAATGAGTTTCCTTGCCTTGAAAAGAGTTCTTTTAGAGCACTAAAATGCAACACTGTGAGGAAATAAGGCTAAGCCAACGACAGTGTAAAAGAGATTTTTTAAGAAGGATCATGTACGTGGCCCTTTTAAAGCTTTTTGATAATATGCAGGTGTAAAATCAGCTTTTCTATTTTCACCTGTGACAAGGGAATTTCCGTTACGACTAATGAGGTGACATACATTTGGAACGATAATGTGTTAATTTGTTAGCTTCCGTGGCCGCCTAATTTATTAGGTGTAATTGTATACTAGTATGTGAGAATTGAATTGGAGAATTTGATTTACTGGTATTGATTTGGAGCTCGAAGTCATGAGTCGAGTTTCACTAATAGATTCAGACGCATTCTATAATCTGGTTAGCGATAGTTTGGTAACTTAATTGAGAATTCATATTTTCATACACACATCCACATCACTCCTGTATCCCTAAAGAGGAGTAGACTGAGAACACGGATCTCCATTTTTCTAGATCCTGAGAAACCGCTTCCCTTTCATTGACATCCATAAAACACACACAATAGGTAATTTTAACACATTTGAATTACAATTTTATAATACGGCCTTGTAACGTTACTCTTTTTCAGTACGACCTATTTGCTTGTCATACGACTTCATATATTCCTACCCTTACATACTTAAGTAACCTAAGTCATGCTCACGTCAGTCCGATGTCCCCTCAAGTTGAAGTTAGTCCGAAGCGGAGCCTCCTCCGTTCTTCGCGTGTGCGACGACGTGAAGGTGACGCCGACCACGCCGCGCACGTTGCCACACGACAGCCACCCTTCCTGGTAGTAGTTGTTCCTGTTGAGTTTCCAGTTTTCATCCTGCAGGGAAAAGGAATATTAGTATTCAAGCAACTAGCTAGTTTAGTAGACAATTGATTTTGTTATGACTCGCTAACTTAAGATTTATGGTCATAATTCGAACTGACGTAGTATGCATTTAGCTCTTGATGAATTAAACGACTTCGTAATGTAGCGTTGGGTGTTTACTATCAATGGGATATGTGTTTCGACGTTGTGTAATGACGGTATTCTTATATCTGTGGTAATGATAAAGTTGATCTACCGAGTTGGATAGTGTAACATAATTAAGTACTTAATTAGAACTTAAATGAGTAACTAACTTCTGTATTGAACGTTTGTAGATAAATACTTACACTCTGTACTCTATATTGTTAGTTTAAGGTAAATAAACAAATGCAAATTAATTAACTAATTAATTAATGTTCATAAACTCTTATTTAACAAGCTCTTTTACGGCTTAAATGATTCTTATTCACTCATTTGATGATCAAAAGGCTTTGATGTTTTATTCAACGCATTTCCGTCATTCCCAATTGTTTAGGATGTTAAAATCATGAAAGACCGCAGCATTAAAACCTTGAATGGATTCTTTCATTATCTTTTAAATTAGGTTACATTGGTTTACCTTACTCTTTCAAGTATATTCTAAAGCCTCAGACCAAAACACTGACGTTAATGCTGACATGTTAATATCACAGTATCGCTGAATGACTATTTTACAACTAGTAGATTTTCTGTAACTAAAATAATCAAAGATTGGGTAGAAGATGATTTGAGTATTACACTACTACACCTTAATTTCATGATCGTGTTATGGTGAGATAAGACGAGCTAAGATAAGATAAGTCTCTAATATTATGTTAAATATTTTTAATTTGTTTCATAGATATTTTTTGGGGTTTAAATTTATAAAATGTTTTACTTGCACTTTAGTATAATATGCCTCTTTAGATCTACAGAAACACATCGGTTTACAAAACATTATAATAACAACAACAATAACGTTTACAATAACAACTGTTTATGGTAAGGTAACATTTATTTTCTAGACCAAAACATCTAAAATGAAAGGTATTGTCAAATTTATTTATGTGTTATTGAAACCAGCAAAAATACCAGACTTTCTGTATTTGTTGTTCAATTTTTAAGGCTTCGCTCTAAGTAAGGCTATGTAAGGTTTCGAACACTGATGACCTAAAATTTGTATTTCGAGAAATGAGGTCAAATTAAGCAATCACTACTAAATTTTATTTAGAAATAACAAATATTTCCTAAATAACACTCAGAGAGTGTACTATGTAGTACAAGCACAGGTATAAAAGTACTACACTAGATTCAAATAACTTCTAATACAACTCTTAATTAAAGTATGTAAACTTATAATGCTCTATTGGATTACATAAGATTAAGATATGAGGTAATGAGATCCTATATAACCACGTGAAAAGTGACCCATTAAAATATCTTAACATAACAGCCATATTATATTAAACATTCTTCTGTTGAGAATTGTTAAGCTACATCCACAATTTTATGATACCCGTACTTTATATGATGAATTTATATACTTATTTTCTTATTCACTACGACTGTTATTGTTGTCAGTTTAACTGAATAAATATTTACACAACGTGATATTCATCTGACTATCAAACTAATACCAATAACAATCAACCATGTAATCATATTCAAATGGAGAGCTTTGACATTCTACGAGAGCTCAGACCCGAGTCAATCCTAGTATTTGACAATTAGATTATAGAGTCCAGCCGGAACTCATATGAAGAGATGGGCGATTGAAGTGGCTACCCGATTGGAAAGCTGTTACTGGACCGGAGATCAAAGCTCGATCGGTAATTAACCGTTTACCTACAGGTCGTCCTGCCTGTGACACTTCAATCGTATAAATCAAATGCGTGCTGAGTTATTACTCATTTATATAGAGCGTATGTTTATAGCTGATAGTTTATTTATTAAAATATATTAGGGTTATGATGATTGTAAAATTGGTGCAATTTTCAATATTCTATATATTTACAAAATGCGTCGATGGAAAGGAAGGAAAACATCGTGACGAAACCTACCCAAACAGGTAATAGTTAGTGCTTGTAAATGGCGTCATGACTTACCACCTGTCACATTGAGTACTGACTACCTGGTCAACACGTGGGTTCGAGTTGTCCATAGAATTACTACCTTCGCAATTGCGGAGATGGAGACCTGAACCTCTGACTACCCCGCAAGGGTTAATGGTCGTGACCGCATTTGTCTTGTTTATCTTTGTTGCAATATACTTCATCAAAATCTAGTTCTTTAGTTGCTTTCAAGGATATGCAAGGAAATAAGATAAGCATTATATTTACGTCCTAGAGTAGCAAAACCTATTTCTGAATATTATGATCAATTTATTTAGGTCTATAAATCAATAACACTTTATGTCCAAGCCGTTCGCTGCCTTTTGCTGTTTTCATTCCAGTCTAATTTATTACATTGAAATGTACTAAGTTAAAATTGAGAAGTAAAATATGGCCGTCTTATTAAGCATAAATATTTTCCAAAGAGCCTTTAGTTAGTTAAATTATCGACATTTAAAGCCTATTAATAAAATGGATCAAAGCCTTAACAAAGGCATGTCTAGACGTCTTATTGAGTTAACAAGTAAATAACAACCTGCCTGTAACAGAGAAATTAGCTATTCGTGATGTAGAATTTATATGATAAGAGGCGACCAAAATGAATAAAGATTTACGGGGCGATGATAACTAATAAGTACACAAATGTTCTTACAAAGCTGTGTTAAGCTTTATATACGTATGAGTAGTAATACAAAAAATGAAAAAGTATAATCTCCCGTGCTAGCTGGGACGTAAAAAGAATTCTAATTAACTGCACTTCTGCCCGGCATGTCGTAAGAAGCGACTAAGGGACTAGAGGACAATGGAAACAATGGGGCAATGGGCTAACTACCCTCACCAATAGTCCAAATAACTTCGCAACCCCATCGATTGAATATTTATGCTAAAAGTGACCTAAGAGCTACTATTGTATCTCCGAGGTTTTGTCCACCCCGAAAGGAGTTAAGGGATGTGAATGTATATGTATGTAAATCCAAAAAGGAGTAACAACGAGGATTGATTCAAAGACAGATGGAATAAATGCAACTATCTGTGAATGCCACTCCATCAAAGCTATACAAATGACTACCCCACCTTTGAGAATGTAGATGGACAAATTAATCGAGACATATTAAAAGTATTATGATATCAATTATCTAGTGTAATAAAAAAATACCGTAAGGCCCAAATATCTTTGCCTACCTATGGTATTCATTTATAATAAATAAAATAAAGGAAAGTTTTCGCTGTGCAACTGCTTAACTTATACCCTGGCACAACTTGCATGCATATTCAAGTTATCTATCACAACACAATTTGCATGCAATACAAAGGAGATGTGATACTTGAATATCACATTCCCGCATTTGAATACTGGAAACGCTCCTTAATTAGTAAGAAGTTCATACGTGCCCATACAGAACAAGCATTTCTTTGACATCACTGAATTTTAATTTTCAATGATAGCAAGCGTGGCCTTGTAACCATAGCTGCTGCGTATTAACGTAATGGAACTATAAAACACGATACGTGGATCGTATAAAACAATCGAATTACGGCTTCTTATGGGTAAACGTAATGTAATGTGCCAGGAGGTGTTTTGGGTAGTATCGTCGAAGGTTAAAGGCAAAATTTACAGTAAAAATTGTATTGAAATATTTATTAATTTTAATTGATTACAACAAGTACTTAAAATTTAATTTTAATTGTCACTGATTGAAAATGGATAGTGACCGCTTTGTTTTGTTTTAATTATTGTGTGATTGATGATCTTTTCTTATTGCTTCACCTATTTGATAATTTACCAAAGCATAATTTGAAACTTATAACGCAAAATCTCTATCAAGCTCTTTTTCTTCTTAACTGTCTAGTTTTTTCTTGCGAACACAAAAAAGCTACTATCACTACGTTCTAGCTGAACTAAGAAAAAGTCACAAGTAATAAGATCCGAAGTCCAACATCTGAAACGTAGGGTCTCAACGAATATTGGAAACGCTTCGCTGACTTTTTTCAATCGTTTTTCACCGCTTGCCCTCAACGCGAGAGCTTTGATTTGAACAGGTCATTCAATTAACCTTTCTCAGGATTTTAACCCATTTGGATACATTTCTATTCAAAGGGTTTCACGTTCTCTCTTTTCAATCTTGCATTGTTGAGTTCCATTTCGCAAGTTTCTGTTTGTGAAAACAAGCTCGGGAATAAGAAAATAATAATGTTTTTAATGAATTCGAAGATGATTTTAAGGTATAGTTTGAATATTTCTACAAAAAACTCACGTTCTGTTTAATATCGTTGTAAACCAAACAAATCTCTCGATTTTCTGTTAATCCAAATGATAATATGATAATTATGAAACATTTAATTAAAGTTTACATATTTGTCAAAAAATAGTTTTTCTTGTTACGAGTACGTCTCATATTTCTTATTTAGTAATATTTAAAGGATCAATTACTATTTCATGTCCAAAACCCAACCCAAAACTCTCGTCTGTATTGATCAATAGCATTGTTGGCTTTGAGTGTGTCGAAGTCCTTCCAGAAATCAGTCGCTACAGATATAGAAGATGTATTCAAGTTGACAAGCCGACATGCCGAAATGGGCTCACGCACGGAAACCTAATTTTGTGAAATCACTTTCCATGTAAATTCTTAATGAAAGCGAGGATATCCACAAATATCTTCGAAACATAATGAAATCATATATTATACACGAGTTTTTTCCAAGGGAAATACCGTAATACATACTAATGCTGTGTATTTCGTGTTCTTTTTATCATATTGGGAGAATGGTAAGAAAATGAGGTC
Source organism: Leucoptera coffeella (assembly GCA_030578115.1). NCBI lineage: Eukaryota > Metazoa > Arthropoda > Insecta > Lepidoptera > Lyonetiidae > Leucoptera > Leucoptera coffeella. The sequence continues at coordinate 94,371 of JAMBLF010000276.1, read as the reverse complement.
GTATACATACAAGCTACTTTTCACATAGATAGAATATAATCTGTTCGTGTCACAAAGTTCGCGAGTAATATACCTGCTTAAAGGAAAAATCGATAGCATAAACGCACATATACATATGAGAATTCATTCAAATATCGTACTGTATAAACAGAGTTGTATAACATTGCAAATAGGCCGCGACCCTGACAAAGGTTAAGTCGAGAAGTACTCGTCTCCACCTCTAAAGGACGCTTCAGAGTAGCACAGACAAGATAGAATTGCCAAGTCGCGTTAAAAGTTTGTTTGGACCTTATTTTCTACTTGTATCGTTCAATCGTAATTGTTTGACAGTTAGACTGTATTGATCATTGATGTGTTAAGATGAATCAGGTAAAGAAAAGTTATGTAATGTTTATTTTTCATATTTGTAATCCATTACCAAACGTGATCTAATTGTTTAAGAATATTAAATATTATGATGTATATTCGCATATCAATTCACAATCAGCTGTAAAAAAAATTGATGGACGATTGATCGGCAATGGATTCATTTTTGTCACTTCTCACTTTGGCTTTGAGTGCCCAAAAACCTACGTAGTGACACCCTCGTCATTCTTACATTATACTACCTTTAAATAACTGCATATATTCACGCCTCTACGTTCATTTACTATCTACGTCTACGTTGATCTTCTCTCATATCAAAAGTTAAAGAATTAACAGATATTAAAACACTAAACAGAAACTCTAACCTTTTCATAAGCTTTTAAAGTGCTACTGTACAATACCGCAGCGCACAGTTGTTAACTAGATTTATAAGTTGATGCTCCGAAATGCGGTGTTTCGCAGTTTCGTGAATGTAGTGCATGCAAGGACTGTACTTGGGCAAAACACCTGCTGTAATTGTCGTTTAGATGGATTATAAGCACGAAAACTGTTATTACAAAGTTTTAATCAAGGTGAATATTTTAGATTGAAAATAGCATTCTTTTCATTAATGTTTATCATAGTTCATATTGTAACTGAACTTCATATGAGAAATTAAGTAGTCGTAGATTTTATACATACATATAATAGTAAAGTAAAATTATATTTATTGCCTATGTAGTGGTGGATATGCAGCGAATGTAATGTATCAGGCCAGGATCAAAAAAAATAAAGAACTGTATCACTGCATACCTCTATAAAAAAGAATAAAAGTTACCTATTTAAGTGTATTAGGGTTAAGTATACAGTTATTAAGTCTATATGAATGTTTCAATATATAGTTTTAATTGAAAATGTTTGCATATATCATTTGTACTTCCATTAGAGTAGAGTAAAGTATTACTTAAAACGATACCTTGCAATGAAAGTGTTCATTACAAACATTTAATGTTTTACATTTAACATTTAGGTCAATCACAAGAAAACTCTAAAGTAATAGAGAGGATGCATTCCTTACCACTGACTGCGGATGCTCTGTTTAACAAGAAGCACTGTAAAATACTTTAGAAACATTAGCTACCTAGCTCATGAATAGCCAACTGGCCTAGATTAAATTGTAGGAATTAAATACACTACTATAAAACATATTGAAACATAAGGTATTCAAAAATTTCATCATATACACAATACGGTAGCAATAAGTTTTATATAAAATCACATACAGAAGCACCGTGATCCTTACGGCCGGTAGGTTTTTGACAAATTTATAATTCAGAAGTACGTAACAGGTGTTTACCCAACATTATTTAACTCTGTCGTGCGTGGTCTGAGCCTAAATAAATCATCTCACAATGTGCCATTTTTTATTGTAAATTCTTTGTCCTGACTCGAATAATTATATCTACACTTTAATATATACATTTTTTACACTTCATATCTTTTTTTTAAAAGACATGCGTTTCCGATTCCCTGTATCAGCATTCAGCACACCCCGACAAGTTTCTAATGTAACTTATCTTCAAATTTTCAAAATAATAACCCTATTGTTATGTGTACTACATGATATCAATGTACAATGTAAGGACTTAAACTTAAGGGTGAAGGACAGGTTTATAAGGTTTTAGGGAGGCAACTACATAAATACGCCTCCTTACTATTTAAATTATTCGACAAGGCAGTGGACTGAACTAAACCTTTAATGAGAAAGATAAGTAGGTCAATTCCAGTTAAGCGTATCTCGTTTAAAGCTATTGAAGGGTTGTCAATTATTCACAATGCCCGTGCAAGGCAATTAATTTTCTAAATCAAGTAAGTTATATTACAAAACATAAACGAACGCTTTTCACGACCAACCCTAGCGGGGTAGTCACAGATTCGGGTGACCATCTCCTGTAGTAATTCTATGGTCACCTCGAATCCACGTATTACTATTAAGTTGTATCATATAGTCATCATCATATTCTAGTTTCTTTAGAGCGAAAATAAAGCCTTATATTATCAAAGGTCTACATATTTGTGATATCAGTCTAGAGTCTAGACCTATCGATCAACAGGTAACCTTTTATACTTCGATATTCATAGGTCTATGAGTCTAATATTAATTTTACTATTAAGTTATGATATTGGGTGTTACCTTACAATCGTGATAATCATATACATCCATACAGATCACGCTCGTTTTGTTTATATCCTTCAATTGTCGATAGGAACAGAAAAATATACTCTAATAAGTGCGATTTGATTTTAATGAATCGAAATACAAGGTTTTGATAAACTTGATATGATAGTATATGACAGTTAGAGTAATGTATTGATATTATAATCTTCTATTCTATTATAAACTTCCGGGGTAGGGTTGATTTATATTTTCAATTCCCAAGAGAGCAACCAGTCATATTGGGTACCATAACATCATCGTTACTATAGTTTAGTAAACAATCAACTTAAATATTAATCTATCTAATTGGAAGGGATATGAAAGTATAAAACTGTACGGTAAAATTTGGTATACTTAAATTTGAGTCATTGACGCATTTAGTTTCTCTATGGACATATTTAATTACCTTTATAACTTTTTTTTTTAATATTTAATATATATATATATTTTTAATATTATTTGGACATTATTACACCAATTGAACTAGCCCCTTGGTAAGTTCATTTAAGACTTGTGTTAAGGGTACTAGTCAACGTATATTTAAGAAATATATACATATTATACATAGATAAATACATATATAGCATATATAATCAACGACCAGACTGGAAAGCAGTAGAAAAGCGTAGTTCTTAACTCTGCCTCCACCGGCAATCGAACCCGGGACCTCACGATTAGCGTTCCGGCAGCTAACCGATCGCGCCACGGAGGTCGTCAACAAACAACAAACTTAGTTTGATATTTATTCCCTGCCAGCTAAAAAGACTAGTGGTCAATATAGCAAAACGATCTTAATACTTATACTAAAAGTAACCATCATTTACCAATATCATTTTCCGAGATTCTGCCTACCCCGAATAGAATTAAATGACGAGACTGTATGTGCATGTATGATTTTCATATTACTTTCAATAACATATTATGTGTACACAAAAGAGTAACAATTTTTGTTACGATAATCATGTATAAGGCCAACAAAATCGCATGCCAACAAAATTTCTTGGATTCGATTCCATAATCGTGTTGACATAACGAAAATGTTTGTAGTCTCTTCATTTCTCATCTTTCACATTCAATACTGCTACGCATTTCAACTTGGTTTCTTTGAAACATACGTCCCTTGCGTGGGACGTAAAAATAATGCTAACTAGCTGCCGTTCTTCCCGGCAGAGCTTGAGAGACTAAGACTATGTAGAATCTATTGAGCGATGAGCTAACAACTTGTAACCAATGTTCCATATAACATCACACCCCAATATTCATACTAATAAGTGACCAAGGATATGTTTTCATGTCTCCAAGGTTCCGTCCATCCGAAAGAGAATTAAGGACGTGAATGTATGTATTTAGATATCTGATACAGTGTAGTTATAATGAAATGAAAATCTTTTTATTCTACATAAGGATATTAAAATCACTTATTGAACGTCAACATAACTGTAAATGTGTCTATTTCCTGAATAAAGTAATAAACAATAGACAGATATTGTATAAAACATGAATAGTTTAAATTGCTATTACATCATACTTGTAGGATATTAATTTAAATATTTATAAGAAATTCCTGTTATACAATAAAATCTATAATATGAAGAATTTAATTGCTACGCCTTTCATTTCGCTATTCATAGATCTGAATTAATTCAAGCCTTACATTACGTGTGGCCATATTACTCGAGCTGCTCCTAATATAGAACGAATTCGAAAAATTTATAACGACATTTTAATGAACACAAAATGTATAAAATGACTGAAACATTGTTTTTCGCTTTTCACAGAATCTAGGTTGACAGAGCACGCCGCGACGTTACGATCTACGTGTTTAAAAATAAAACGAAAACATAGTTTTGTCGTTGGATTATTTTCACACATACGTGTAATGTTTAGTAAGCGTATTTCAAGATCTTCAGAGCGAGAATCAAGGATACACGAAGATGTTTGTTTTAATTATTTTCCTCGTGAATAAATTTTACTCTAGTTTTTATATGGTATTGTGTTATTCATAACATGAGAAAAGGTTGGCCTGATTAAGAGTACTTTTGTTCAATTGCTGATGAAAAGAATGTTTTTCAAACAAACATTTTTCTTAATTACATTATTTTGAAATAATTCAATAATATGGATACTACTACTACTTATAGTATGTTGGCTTTATTTATTGAGCATTGAGATAGAATTAAATTTACACCACAACAAATCATCTAATTCAACTAACTATCAATCAACTAACAAACAAGTTATGGTAAAAAATCCGAGGAGACATTATTTTCCCAAGGCTCTATCAATTTAGAAAGGGATAGAATATTTTATCATAATATGAAATATTCGTAGTTCGCTAGGCTAGCTTAATACACAATATTGTTTGTAAGTGTAGTTCACACACTAAATAAGCATTCTCCTTATTATTAAAAGTTAGCATCAAATAGCTTTGAACAAAATTTTAAATGAAATTTTTACAATATGAACTACGTTAACAATACATCTGTAGTTAACAATCATTTTTATCTGTCTACGAATTCAAATATCTCATACATTCATTAAGTGTGAGCATGCAAAATTAGTTCATTAATTAGATTTGCGAAAATGGAGCATGAAACGTCGCTATTCTTCGCTGAATATTAGAATAATTGGTACTTAGCTTACAAATGCACTATACGTGAAGCGTTCTTACCTCTGGCAATTCATCGGGTACCTTTCCCATCCACGACAGCGACAGAATAGTACAATCGCATTTTGCGTTCACATTTTTCTCGAAATGCAAATGCATGTTCACTCACTATACAAACACTAGGGCGACATTTAATGGGGATTTAAGCGAAGTATCGCGAGACCCATGTTTGTGGATACGAAGGAAACGCGGACCGGAGAGGTTGTGTTTAGGGTTGTAGGGGTTTGCCCGTTCGGGGCGGGTCGTTGGTGTTTGCGGACTAAGTAGCGCTAGATTACATGAGGCATAGGTTTGAATAATTTAAATTTGGGTTTAAATAGTTAAAAACGTTACTTAAATATTTTATTAATTTAATTTTTACAAAATAAATCTTTGGTTGAATTTTTGATAGATATTGATTAAAGTTGTTTGATTTTTTGACTAAGCCATGTTTCAATACATTATTATCTTTAATAAATCAAACTTTGAATTGAGATTAATAAATTCTATGCGTAACTAATACATATTATTAAAAATCTGATATCTTCATATTGTATTTATAAGTCACTAAAAGAAAAGTTAAATTTAAAACAAGAAAGATATTCCGCGATGTTTAAAAACATTACTCTTATGAATGTTAAATACAGTTACGTATCATTACAATATATTACACAAAAAGAGTCTACATCTAGCTGAGAAAACGCTTCACGTGACATGCTCGGAATAATATCGATTGCGCAGAGTGGGGGGAGGAACGCGCGCCTAACTCCACCTTGCGGCAAAGACGCGAACTAACCAAGTTTTTCCTCAAGAGAAAACTTAGTGCTGCATGAAAACTAATGTTTTTTAATTATAATTAATTAGGTTTTCTTAGCTTGCTATTGTATCGCTTAGCAGGATAATTTTTGTATAGGAAATTTATTTTGTATGTGCTAGTGAAAATTCGTTACGGGAAAATTATTTTACCATACAAATATTAATATTGATAGTTTTAGTATCGCTTTTTTCTCTTACAATATTACTTAGTTGTAATAAAAAAGGTTATTGGAAATTTTGTTATGAAACAAATTCTCCTGCTGATCGGGTAAATAACTAAATGAAAATTAGCTGCCATTCTTCTTTTGCTATGGCATCATATTCTAGTAAGATAATATTGGCGTGGTTGTAGGTGAATGAGAGCCAGATTTGGAATCCTATGACCACTTCTCTCGCTGAAGGAAAACTTTCATCCAAGCAATAATTTTCAACTCAATTTTAATTACATGAAAGGATATGTGAATATATAAAAATGTTTCCACTCCTCTCTTAAGAGTTTATGAGACGTATATAAGTAAAAAAATGAATACTGTATAACATAATTTAATTTGTACACCTTTTTACATATAACATAATAACATGCAAAAACTCACAACCTTTCCACCTTAATATTAACCCACGGTTGCTCTCGCCTGAATAAATTCATTGAACCGGAGACAGTCGTCCCCAAGTACCCCCAGTTTTCACTTTAACCGGTAGAGGCACGTCTAACCTCACTGTATTCTCCATTACGTACTTGAGAATCGATATAAAATGCTGTTTTAATTTCAAAGGAACTTCGTATATTAGCTCGTCATGCATTTGTAATATGAGTCTTGGTTTTTCTTGTAGATTCTTTATTTTTTCGTCTATGGCAACCATTGCGGCTTTTGCTATGTCGGCCGCTGAGCCTTGGATCGTTGTGTTCACTGCCTGACGTTCTGCGGTACCTATGGAAATTTAATTTTATTTAATTGGTATAACTGGGTATTCAATGGATGTATGCTATTCGATGGTTAAATAAGATGGGTAGATAAGAGATATTAAGAATTGTTTTTTTTAATCTCTTTTTTGGAAATAATGTATATTCATTCTTGTCGCTAAAGTTAACTTTCAATATTAATGGGATCTTTTGTTCCATAGGCTGGCAACCTGTCACCAATATTCCACGTTTATATCATCACAATCCCGAAAGAAACGCTAAAGGAGATCAAGGTTATGACCACCCAGTAAATGACTAAACGACGTTAATATATATACATATTAACTTTCATAACAAACTTACACTTAGCCAAAAGTTCACGAAAAAAATTAAAACAGCTTATCCTTTGAAACAGCTGAACTGTTCGAGAAAATGAACTTAGAAAGGCTTAGTAGTCTAAGAGAGACTAAGAGCAATAAAGGCAGTCGCGATTGCGAAAGGGCTTAGCAAATCTCTATTAAAACCAGCCAACCGAACCACTATTGGAGTTCTTATCCCGGCATAAAATAACATCATTCCAGATTTGGTAGTACTAAGGTTTCGAAAATAGTTTTCTAGACAGATTACTTGACGATAAAATGTACAAACATAGAATGACGTCCTTTAATCCCTTTCGGGTTGAACAGAACCTTGGAGACACGGTATAATATCCTAAGGCACATTTTAGCGGGAAACATCTATAATACTCGTATTGATAATATTTTAATTAAAGTGCCAGTACTTAAGACATTCCAATTTTAACGATTATTTTTAAATTTGTAATTATCTAAATCTCTCTAAAGCGATGCGTATACATGTATAATATTGTTTTAATTCTAGACTTATAGTTTTCTCAACCTCCAGCTAAAAGGTAACAAAATATGAATAAAGAATTCCACTTACATCTTTTCGAGGCAACTTTGCTGTTAATATCCGGCAGATAGCGCCGCCGTTTCATCAATGTTTCAATGTAGCCCCTTCCACGGCACTCGTCTAGCAATGAATTAGTAAACACTCTTATGCCAGGGTAGCTTTTATGGAATGTGTCCATGAAAACTGCTGCGTCGATCTCGTTTACGTGTAGGTTTTGAGACAACGTTCGGTTGCCCATGCCGTATATTATGCCGTAGCATAACTGTTTGGCTTTCTGTCGTAACTCGTCGTCTACCTGTTTGAGTATAAAAAAGTATTTGATTGACGAATATAATAATATGAGTTATAAATACAGTAAACATTATGCTTGCTTCCTACAGATGGACAGCCGCAGACATAGAGCTATAATATATAATATACTCTATAAACCGGCTATTTAAAAAAGCAAGTGTGAAAAATTCTAGACACAACTGAGACGTAAATGTTAACACAAAGATAAATGGATAATTTTTGATATCAACAACATGATCTCACATTAATACACAATTTGTATGAATAATACCGTAAATAGCAATATTCTCTTTATAAAGTAATTAAAATATATCTAAACCAACCTCTTCCTCCTTAACACCTCCCCACGAAGCGGCGATCGCCTTAAAAACATCAACATCCGACCTCATAATATTCAGCAACACCTCATCCTTACAATAATGGGTCAAAATCCTCATTTCCAACTGACAGTAATCAGCTGACACTAACACGTGGTCCGGGGAACAAGAAAACACGTCCCTGCAGTTGAAAGTAATTGATTCGCCGTTCAGAAGCGAAGCGGGTATCGAGAAGGTGCGAGGAACATTTTGGAGGTTCGGCTCGTGCATACTTATGCGGCCTGAGCAGGTGAATGTTGTGTAGGTTGGGTTTATCCTGAAAAAGAATACTAGTTAATACCTCGATGGACATTAGGTAATAATACAAGTAGGGTAGTATAATATGTGCTTAATTAATAGCGATAATCAAAAGTTGTCTGCGTAGGATTTACTCATCGACACTTAAAATATGTATGTAGATAACTATGTACAATCATAAGTACCAACAGTGTGTGATAAACAAGAACTTTACAAATAAAAATCTAGATGATAGACAAAAATATAGATACCGGCATCGAATAAATTGGCACACATATTTTTTTTACAAATATCTTTCTAGTACTATTTTTTATAATAAGCGCACATAAGTGAATATGCTACTAACTGTCTTTCATTCCGTCATGAGGTGGAAGGCGATTAAAACACTAGTAAAAGAAATCAATTAGCCGATGGGCGAGCAACTTATACCAATATTGCATATTAATCCTGTCTGTAGACCGATAGAGTTTAGGTTGCGATGAAGAATACTATGTTTTCGAGATTCACCACACAAAAGATATAAAAGGACGTCAGTATATTATGGTACTAGTCTGCAATGTTAAAAGAATGCTAACTACCTATTGTTCTTTCCAGACTGTCGTAAGAGGTGACTAAGGGACTAGGGTTATATGTAATCTATTGGGCGATGGATTAGCAACCTATTACTAACATCCATTCCATGTAACATCACAACTTATTAGGCTTTCAAGCTAAAAAGGAGTAGGAGTATCTCCAAGGTTTTGTGCACCCCAAAAGGGATTAAAGTACCTATTTGTGTCAGTATATTATATACGTGTGAAGTTAGCTGTGCATAATAAATCAATGTTGAACTTAGCTTACCTCCCGTGTTTGCTGTGAACGACTGCGCTTTCCGTGAGCGGGTACAATGTCTTGGTCAATATTGCATTTAATTTCCGCCAATAAATGACTAAGCTCGACATCGGGCTGTCGTGAGTCTGTAACACGCTTTTCTTTGTGCTTATTCTTCGCCCTTTGTATATGCCTATTACCTGTGAAAACATAATATTTATTTATATCATACCTATACTTTGCACACATTATTCCTTGTGGGGTATAATAGAATAGACAAAAAAACATAGAATATAAAATCACTGATTAAGAAGTAAAAAAAATTTCTACAAAAAATTAAAACACTTATTAACACACACACACACATTGATAATCTTACAAACGAAAAAATGCTTTTAAATTTTGATTGAGTAGTCAGATATTATGCGTCTTTATCTCCGCATGCTTTAATCATATAGAGAAAACCTAATGGGACAGTTGGTAAGCCGTTTCGATATTTATAAGCTCTAATTATATTTACATGTTCAAGGAACAGATAGTTATCTACACGAATTTCTCCTTTAACGTATAAGTTATAAAAGCGTTCGTAAAGAAGCGGCTGTAGCCCAGTGGGTAAGACCTCGGAATCCCGGCTCTGGCATGTACCAATGAATAAAATGTTATATGTTTAAATTTCGTACATAATTTACAGTCGCTAATGGTGATGGGAAACATTGTGAGAAATCTGCCTATTCTTCAGGATAGGTAATGTGCAGTAGCAGTATACGGCGATAAGGTTCACTACCTATCTAACGCTGGCTTTAAGAGGGTCATACCTGACATGCCTCCGAAATTTTGGAAATAGGCACCCAAGCCTGTGACTACTCCGCCAAAAAGGAAGTGTGTATACTCGTACACAGGTCTTGAAGCGTATTTATATGTAAGTAATCATTTCTTATAATGTATTTCGGTAAATTTTTTTAATATGCATTTGTTATACTGACACGACTATTAGTATACGATAAATTATTACCTTAGCAACATCCTTAGAACTATTGAAATTGAATCTATGTCCACAATGCTGAAAAGCTTTCTTCGCTATCATTTCTTGTGTCTCCTTCACATGTACGAGAAGTTCTGATGCCAACTCTTTATTAACCGATATTCCGTAACATTCAGAATCTGCTAGTATCTTTGCAACTCTAGTTTCTATTTCTATAATAAAAAAATTGGATTTATTTTAAGAGATTACTTATTACTTTGGTTTGAGAGTTATAAAATCAATTTAGTAACTTAATTAACATTTAGGATCTTAAAAACCTTCTGTACGATCGAGTATAAGTACTTTGAGCTACACATATACGATTAATTTCCATAATCGCCGAAGGAGTGCTCAGAACGTAGGGACTTAATACCCGCCTGCATATATAAATAAATCTCCTTCTACATCACAAGAGCGAAAATCAATATTTCTGATAAAAAGGTCTCCCGTGCTACTGGGAGTCAAAGATAATGGTAACTAGCTGCCATTTTTCCAGACATGTCGTAAGATGCAATTAAGAGAGTAAGGGTAAATGGAACGTTGTGCAATGGGCTAGTATCCTGTCACTAATGTTGCATATGACATCAGAACCGCGATATTCATGCTAAAAAGTGACCAAGGCGAAGTATAAATCTCTGAAAGGTTATCCATTTTTAATTGCTTCTTCAGCTTGCCTACAGCGAATGTATCTTTTGTAAACTATGACTCTATTGTTATTTTTAAACACTCGCGATTTATACTCATTTTATTTACTATGAGAGACCGGGTCATATCACGATAAATTAATAAAGATATCTGATTACCTCTATATCTGTCTCTATTGTCTGATTCTACTCTCTATTCAGTAGTATATGTAAAGTACTTACCTAAAATTGATTTGAAATTATGGTATCGGTTGAGTAACACCTCTTCTTGTTTGCTCGCCACTTGCCAAATGGCCCAAGTACGTAAACAGATTTGCTGTAAATGATTTTCTAAACGTATCTTGCTTATATCTATATCACAGTATTTATTCGCCTGTTGAAAACAATAAATGTATTATTAATATAGGTTATACTGACATAGGGCGAGGTGTACAGATGTTAGTCAGGTTAGGTTAGTTGTTTGTCAGGATTGAGAGAAATGGCGATCCGGGAGCTATGCCTACCCCTCTATTGGAAAAAAGAGTAATGTATAAGAAAATGTTACTTGCGTCTTTACTTGTACTGTATATCATACTTCATTACTTGTAATGTGTTTCATAAATATACATTTAACGATCTGTATAGCTGCTTAATATTATTTACTTACCAGGTAGTTAATTGGTTGTGCCTTTTCATCACTGTCCACAAGCCATTCTGCCGTAGATACATCAAAAAATGAAGCAGATGATTCTATTCCCATATACTTCTTTAAATCATAGTAGGTGTACTTAGCTGTTAGCACTCTAACTTTATTAGAACTATCACAGAACCATTTTGATAAGGCCTCAAAAAGTAACTTTTCATCTAAAACTGATGATATATCTATCACAATAATTTTAGTTTGTCCATAATAAAAAGAAAAGAATTTTCTTCGATGTTTATTCTTCTCCTCTTGAATTGATTTGCTATCTGTTCCTAATATTTCACATCCAATACCTTTATCATTATGCGCAGTTTCTTTGTCGAAATGAAGATATAGAGAAATTGATTTGACTTTTTCTAATATAGCAATATTATACATAACATCATCGTTCCTTAAAACATAGCATTTCATAATTTCATCATTCAAATTAATCTCAAAATATTCCGATTCTTCACAATTTAATTTAGGTTCAAATTCACTTTTACTACTACTTCTTTTGATTTTACTTTTATGTAAAAATGATTTAAACTTTTTAGTTAACGGTACTTCATTGTTAAATGGACTAGACATGATTTCATCGTTTACTCTTTTCAAAGTTTGTACGTTTTCTTTTATTATTTCACAGTCATTGTCATCATCGTATACCAATTTAATATTTTCATCTTCTTCGAGATCTAGATCGCTAACTTGAAAAGCATTGATGATTGAATTCGTATTGACGGTAAAATTTTCCAACCTCGACGTTGATGCTTTGGGTTCATCTAACAAAGTGTTGGGCACTAGATCTAATGGAAAGCTCTCTTCAAATAAACTATTGTTTTCTCCTTCAGAAGAAAATAAACTGACATCTTTGGTTTCGGAACTAGTTTTGGATATCGGAGAACCAATTTTAGAGCTCATTGTAATATCGCTTAAGCTAATTTCTGGAGAAAATATATTATCGGATTCCCTATTACGTGTAGTGTTATTAAATACATTTTCCGTCAATACTAACGATTCCCATACGAGTTCATCTTTTACTATATTTTTGGTTGAATTCGCTTCAAAACTATGATTTTGTTTTGTCAAATTGACAGTCTCGGCAATTAAGTCTGGAATGTTTTCTACGTTATTTCTAATGGTATTACAAAATGACGCATCACGTGTTATTCTGCCACTAACTTCTAAATTCATATTCTCTGGCTCATTATGTGGTATAGCTATATTTTGATTATCATTTATATTCGGATTATCATCCCCATTTAATTGATTATAATCACAGCCATTCTTACTTATATTATTATTATTCTCGCTATCCCATTTAATGTCCTGTATACCTAACTCAATTTGCAAATAGCGTCGAGCTTCTTTAATCAGATTTTCGGCTGCTTCTCTAGCTGTCACCCCATGACAGCCAGTTATCCATATGTTTTTCAGTTTACTGCGTTTCCTCATTTCAATGCCATCATCGTCATCTCTTTGCTTGTCACTCTCAAAAGGAACTGCTTTTATTAACGCGTTCTCTAAGGCATATACATCAGCCGATGCTACGCTAGCTATCGACTCAAATCCTGCATTGAAAACTGATCGAGCTCTCAACCCGTTTAAAGTATGCAATTTCATTAGTTCTACCAGCTCAGAGTTAACGCCAAAATGAAGTCTGTCTTGGAATTGGGAAATCAGCATCTCCATATGTTTCCAACCTAACTGGTGACAAAAAACTGTCACCATACCTACAATAAAGATCAATACAGAAGTATTAGTAAATAATGTATGGTCTATCATATGTAAAAGTGTTTCATAAGACAATTTATTATATGTTAAAATTATTATAGTACACGAAATAAAAATATTACACTTATATTAAATAAAATAAGTGCTCTTAATAAATCAAAATGAATATACCATCTCAAATGCATTCAAGTGTATAAATATTAAAAACCAATTTTATATTCCAAAACACATTATAGTATAGAAATCGACTTTGTTAAAAAATTTACCTGCAAAGGTCGCAGCTGATTGCTGTAAGCTTTGGAGAAAGCCTCGAGCACATTGAAATTTCGCCGCAACTTGAGACAGTGGAACTTCGTTAACAAGATCTTGCAGCGCCAATGCCGTATAAAATCTATAAACAAAAACTATTGAATAAAACGGAATCTGTATCTGTATAGATATTAAAAAACATATTCATTGATCAGATTAAATATTGAAGTAGGTAAAACTATAAGAAATTACGAAATAGAAATTTACACCAACCTTTTATGAATATTAATCTTATTCTGATGATTCCCATGCTGCTTTCCTCCACCTCTAACACATCTTATAATAAAGCTCTCTTGCACTCCAACTAGTTCACCAACTCTCTTCATTGCTTTGGTCAAGGATTCCCACATGGACAGAAGGTGCAACCAATCGATATCTCCCCACTGGCTGCTAACACTGTAAGGTGTCACTAAATATATGAGATGAAGGTCAGTTTCAAGTACTAAGCATTGTCTGGCTCTTTGAAGTTCACAGAACAAAGACAGACCATCATTTGGCCCCATAGATGATGTCAGACAAGCTTTTCCCAAAGATGTCGCAATATATCTGTTCTCTTCATCATTTATTTGCAACCTAATTAGCTCAAAGTTTTTAAGTTCATCTAATGTGTTTTCTAGTAATATTTTTTGTAAATTTGTTTCTGATTTCTGTGAATACATGAGTGTACTTTTGGCATACAGTTCCAACTCATCAAAAGTGTTTGCCATTTCACTAGCTATCATTTCTAGGACCGCTCTCATAAACTTATCTTCGCTTTCAATGCAACTTCTCACAGGCTGTAGAGCACTCATCATTAAACTGAAGCCTACATTTTTCTCTGACTCAGTGCATATTATAATGCTTTCTCCTTTAACATCTTTACCCATCCTACCAGCTCTGCCAACCATTTGTTTATATGTTAAAATGTTTATAGGTTGTCTTTGGAACACTGGTGATCTTATTATTACTTTTCTAGCTGGCAAATTTACACCAGAACTTAATGTTGATGTAGCCACTAACACTCTTAGGGCTCCAGATTTAAAACCACCTTCTATTATGTCTCTTTCATCAAAGGTAAGTCCAGCATGGTGGTAAGCAACACCAAAAGATACAACATTCTTTAAAATGGGATCTAATCCTACAGGACAATTTTTCAATTGTTCTAAGACTTCTGTTATGTTTTCTGTATTTAACTGTTGTCTTAAAATAGAGCCAATTTCATTTCCAGAACATCCTAGCTTGTAAAATGTGTTTGCAATAGATTGAGCTAAACTCTCACATCTATTCTTAGTCATATTAAATATCAGTACTGAACAATTGTCTTTTATTGTGTCTATGCATATTTTAATTACATTATCACCAAACATCTTAATATCAGATTCATTTATTGTATTGACATGATTCCCTAATTTATCATACATATTTCTTTCAACAAGACAAAATTCATCTAGAGGTATAGGTCTGAATTCAGTGATAAATAATTCAGCATTTAGCCAATTTGACAGATCTTCTAAATTTGGCAATGTAGCAGACATTCCAATGATTTGAATATTAACATCTGGAAGTTTGGATGACACATACCTAATTTTAGTCAGTAACAGTTCTAGTATATACCCTCTGTGTGGATCTCCAAGGAGATGCAATTCATCTACAATGACTGCACCCAAATCTGATATGTTTCCTTCTTCTAACAGCTTGTTAATGAGACTGTTGGCTTTCTCAATGGTAATGATAGCAACATGAACTGAATTCAATCCTCCTGGAGGAGACTGAGCTCCCATGAAGCCTTCCACACGAATCCCAGAGGTAGATAATATGTCTTGCAAATAAAACATTTTCTCCCTAACTATAGACACAAAAGGTAAGATAATAATAACTTTCTTTTGTCTCTCCAATACAGTTTTTATGGTTAAAATCTCCGCAACAAGAGTTTTACCAGCAGATGTAGGTGCTGAATACACAAGATTACCACAATGAAGTAAAACTTTTCTATTACTTAAACATTTTACTTGCCATTCGAACATGTTTCGTATACCACGACTTTCATACTTAAGAGCTATATCGGGAGGTATACCCCAAGCTCTTAAATTTGTTTTTTGGTTACTGTCTGTTAATGAAAGTGACTTTAAAGTTTTAGAACATAAGCTAACTTCTAAGTCTTGAGATTTGTAATTTAATTGCTGACGTCTTTTTGACTGCGTGGGACAATAATTGTCCTCTTCCAACAAGTATTCCTTTGCCGTTAAAATAGAATTTTGCAGGACAAAGGAATTATCGAAACAATCATCCAAAAATACCACATTTTCTGTTAAAATTTCAAAATCAATCTGTTCATCTTTATTCTTCACACATTCCATTTTTCAAATTAATAACATATCTTATTCAAAATCAACTGGAGGAATGTCCTTTATTATATAGTTGTAGTAATAGGTAAAACTTCATTTAATTTTGCCGGTTACTCTTTAACATTACCTATCAATCAATTTGTAAACATTAATAAAACGAAACAATTTACAATGGTAGAGTACCCGCCACTTAAGGTGGCAGTTGGAGGCGTCGCCACAGTCGCGTAATCCAGTGTTGCCAGTAAACACGCCAAAACTAGCACTCACTGTGCCATACGGCTCGATACATTATATTGAGGTTTCATTTGTAACGATCTTTGGTTGCAGAGCTATAAACTCAAATAAAACAACTTAATATACCAAAGTCAAAAGTCAAAATATTTTTATTCAAAATAGGCCCTATCATAAGCTCTCTTTGAAAGTTATTTTATGATCTAAGTACAAATTAAAAAAACTATATATTGACAAAAGGAATATATATGAGTGAAGTGGAAGGGCGGTTACGTAGGGACCGGCCTAATAAGACATATATGTAACAGTCAGATAGACGCTATATTGAAAAAAGGTGACGTTAGGAGTACCTATAACCGCCGAGAGTGTATTAGAGAATGTATGAATGTCAATGAAGCGAAAGTGGTCTGTCAGGATCGGGACAAATGGGGATCCGTGATCTCTGCCTACCCCTCTACAGGGAATCAGGCGTGATGTGTATGTATGTATGTAAAAAAACTATTTCAAACATGGCACTGAGCATTGTCTTTACATATTTTTACCGAGGTCAGTTCACCAACCATTTCGGCTGCTCAAGATGCCACGTCATGAAGACCACGACCGCTCTGATAAGAGCGTAACGATTGAGAAGAAGAAGTTCAGCGGAGACCCTAGCTTGGAGAAGAACTAACAAGAAACTGTAGAAATCAATTTATTATAATCACCCTTAACAAACATAAAAATTACAAAGAGTGGGCAAAAAACACAACGCTGGTAATACTAAATTTACCTTTCATACAAAATAACACGCAATGACGGAAACGTCAAACTTAGTTCCAAGTTTGGCTACTGCCACCTTATGTGGCGGGTACTCTACTCTTTGATTATGTTGGCTAGAGATCCCGCCACATAAGGTGGCAGTTGGAGGCGTCGCCACAGTCGCGTAATTCAGTGTTACCAGTAAACACGCCAAAACTAGCACTCACTGTGCCATACGGCTCGATACATTATAGGTTTCATTTGTAACGGTCTTTGGTTGCAGAGCTATAAACTCAAATAAAACAAATTAATATATCAAAGTCAAAATATGTTTATTAAACTATTTCAAACATGATTAATAATTAACGGGACTTATCCTTCTTATTATATATTACATATATTATGTGTTCCTTCACTCTGTCCGCAATAGACCGTTTAGTGTGTTCGACGTAGGATTTCCCACAGCTGCAATCAATCTTATACACACCCTTATATCTTATATCATGTGTATAAATCGCGAATCTCTTAAAACTATTATTTCAAACACGGCACTGAGCATTGTCTTTACATATTTTTTACCGAGGCTAGATCAGCGGAGACCCTAGCTTGGAGAAGAACTAACAAGAAACTCCGGAAATCAATTTATTATAATCACCCTTAACAAACATAAAAAATACAAAGAGTGGGCAAAAAACACAACGCTGGTAATACTAAATTTACCTTTCATACAAAATAACACGCAATGGCGGTAACGTCAAATTTAGTTCCAAGTTTGGCTACTGCCACCTTATGTGGCGGGATCTCTAAAACCAATTCATTCTCTGCAGCTGCAATAATTATACCAATATTTCCCAAAATATAGGTTTATTTTGGGAAATATTGTTATTTTTATGCAAGTATCAATGGGCACTCCCTAGAAACCAGAGAACAATTCATAATTTCTATAATAATTTGAACAAACATTATCAGAACTGCCGCTTAATGATACAAACAAAAAAACCTACAAAGCTAATTCCATTACAAAGACTATAGATGATTCAGTTTCTTTAAGAAACTAAAAGGTACTAAACATTGTATGATGCAAAAATTACAAATTCTAAAAATGTAATTTACGTTAAGACCTGATGTTAGTAAAATAATTAGTAAATGATTTGCATTGCTGATAAACGTTTCAATTTTTATTTCTATCACAATTTTTTTTCATTCATGTTTTCGTGATTTTTGCTTTATCAGACACCAAAATATTTTCACAATTATGCGAAGATTTTGCTGTGTACCCAATTGTGCTAAATCAAGACAGGAAGCCATGCTTCATAAGTTTCCCAAATCTAGAAAAAAGCTTGAGAAATGGATAATGTGTCTCAATAATGTTTTGGTGGATTTGCCTATAGACAAAATAGGGAGTCTTTTAATCTGTTCAAACCACTTTGAACAGAAATTTATCACGAGACAAAGATATCTCATAAGTGGTGCTTACCCAACTATATTCAATACTCAAACTGGTTCTCGAGCTATGTCACAGAAAGCTTTTAAAACTGGTAAGAAGTTATATTAACTTATATAGACTTATACAAACTCACTTCTAAAATGCAATCTATCTCTTTTCCGTTCCATATGACCAGACTCACTGAGAGTGTATAATTTATTCCTTTATTGTTATCATTTAATATGAAAACAATAACCATAAATCTTTGTGCTTTTAAATGTATTGATTAGGAATAATTTCATTGTTTGTGTTCTTTCAGAAAATATCTACCATGAAATCGATCACAATTATTGTAGAAAGGTGCACTTTGATCATACTTACAGTAAGGTAAGTGTAATATTTTTGGTTTGGTAACTGTAGATATAGTATAACTCAGATAGTTGCAATGTTATATTTTTATTGTAGTGTGTATTAAAATTGTACATTCCATTTTCAGTAATTACACAAGGGTGATCATGGTTAATGGTTTTATTAATGCAAAAAATTGTAAGAAACCTAAATTGAACCAGTGCAATGACTGAGACACATGCTGGCCTTGGGTGGCCATATTTATTGATACCAAACCTACTTGAGAAAATAAGTTTCGTATGACATACCAAGAAAGAGGTTGATTATATTCTATTCAAATACCTATTCTAATAAAAAAAATATTTTCAGGTCCTCTGACATGACTATTTAAATACTTAAGATAAGCACAAGTGTTGTTACCTATTTAGTATGTTAAATCATTTTAAGGATGCAGTTAATATTGCCATTTATTAAGAAGCTTTATTTATTTGAGAAAGACAAATTCTCCTGTCACTAGAATTAAGAATAAATTGAATATACAATAAATATACAAAAATATAATTAGATGAAACTTTCCACTGTGGGACCATCTGATACTGGGTCAAATAAGGTATGTAAACTAGCTTCTAAAAATTCCTATATTAAATAACTGTTTCTCTTCTTATACTTACTTAACTACACATTGAGAAATTGAGGTGAGTTCTGTTGATTGCTTTCACATTTAGTGAACCACCAGTGCTATTCCAAGTCATTTTTCATCCTTCCATAATTAATAATTATCTAATAATTTGACTATTATATCTATGAATTACCTTTTCTGGTTATTTTTTAATAAATATTACAATAGTTATATTTATTCTTTCAGGATTGCTAATAGAAGATGAATTATGAGTGGAGAGGTTAATTGAAGAATCTGAACAATCTGTGATTTATTTTTATATAGAAGCGAGTCTGCTTTGTGCTTGCCTGATTGGTGATAAAAATCATTTACTGTTAAATAATACAAAATATTATTAAATACAGGAAGTTTTATTTTTCATATCAAAATCACAGATTTATTAAGTAACAATACTATACTATTAGATAAAGCTTTAAAATTTATAAAAGTTTTAGATATAAGGCAGCAAACTATACATATTATGTATATCTATAAATTAGTTACATAAATGTCAGAGTTTAGTAGCCGTTGGCTCCTTCCCTTCAGTTAAGGCTCTTGCTTCGTGAATAAAAGCCACATAATTTGCACCCTGCAATAAAACAGACACATTAGGATTATGACTACTTGTAATTCAACAAAATACCTGTTATTTAAGACTTTACACAGTGCTTTTCAGATGGAGTGATGAACAGATTCATGATTGTAGACTTATTGGAAGTGAACAATAAAGTGGGACTAAACCTGAACTCTACAATACATTTGCCAAGCATATTGCGGTGTTAAACGATTGTGGGATAATGAGCTGGAAAACTCACATTTGATCATCTCTGAAATTTAGTTAAATGAGTAAAAAAATTATTTATTGAGTACTAACCTGTTGCTTAGCAGCTCTCACAAAACTTTCATTGGCAGAAACTGTCATTGCCTGGATCTTGTGTCCAAAATTAAACACTATTTTTGATCTTGACCTAACTTTTCCTTTAACTCTGAGGTTCTCCCGAAAATCATCACAGGCACCTTTGAACAAAGACAGACATAAAAAAAAATATAACAAAGAATTAACTCACTCGACGCCGCGCCATTTTTCAGCGTCTTACTAGCGGAGCCGCCATACAAACGGTCATGAACACGCGAGGCGTGTCCGCGGCTCTGCGACTAAGAAAAAATGGACACGCCAGGCGTGTCCACTGGCTCTGCGACAAGTTTAATGTTTCTTAATACGTTAATAATACATTGTGGTAGTTTATTTCCTTAGTTCTGTTTGTGCAACGAAAGAGATAAGGTTGTGGCAACAGTATAGTGATTTTAAACCAGGAATTATGGCGGAATATGGATATTTAGGTAAATAGGTAAATTAAATATGATGTGATTCTCAAACTTACTTATATATTATTAAATTTATAATATTTTTTGTTGTTTGTATAGTATATAAATTATTTACTCTTCTATAGACTAAAATCACTCAGAAACATATTATTTTGTAAGTACTAATATTATAATAAACAAGCTAACGTAGTGAGTTTGATGGAAAGTTACAAAAACTTTAAGAACCTCTGGTCGCATACTCAAAGTGGACACGCGTCGCGTGTTCTTGGCATCCCACAAGGGGTTCGTTTTTAGTATAAACATGACTTCTTTCAAAGTAGAAACCACGTGAATATATGGTTATTCGTGTGGTAAATACCATGTACACAAATTCTTATTAAATTTTATCATGTACTTTTCGAGATATAATCGAAAACTTATGGACACGCGAGGCGTGTCGTTGGCTCCGAATGAGTTAATAATGAAAACTAAAAAAAAATTAATGTAAATTTAGCGTGAAGATTATATCAATTAGCTTTTATTCCACTAAAAACATATCAAATGAGATTCACATTTTGAATTAAACTGTATAACTTTTTGATAATACCTTTGCCATAGGAATTCCTATATATAGTGTGAAGAGAAAGAAAAGTGAATTGATTTTATATATCAGAACAATTCTGTAATGCTGAACCTTGTTATTTATTACATATATCTATGTACATACCTCCATAATCATCAGGGAAGACAGTGAGAAGCTTCCTCAATTCAGCTGATCGCTTCTTTTCCATATCGCCACCGATAATGTTAACCAGCTTATGAAAATCATCCCATGCCGTTTCACAGCAAACCAACTCTTTATCTAGGAAGAAGAATCAATATTGTAGTAAAGTGCTGCTCACACTAATAACAATATTATACATATGTCTAAGTAGTTTTCATACATCTGAGTATATTATAGCAGCTGAGTCAAGGAGTGGGGACTTAAATGGAATCTATAGGGTGATAGACTAGCAACTTATTAATGTAATGGTAATCCAGATATAACAGCTAAAAGGGAATATGGAATGTCCCTGATGTACAGCTATTATGGGATGTGAATGAATATGTATGTATTAGATTTCTAATTCACTGAAACACATACCTTTAAAAAGCTTATCCAATACTAGTTTAACAGGTCTTATTCTTTCAGCTTTTGCTTGTTCCGTTAAAACATCTTGTTTGAACACATAATTACTGAATCCATTTGTCATGTTGCTGACATACGCCATCATTGTTGTAACGTCCAGATTTAGACATTTGATTTCATCTCGCTCCTTGGGATCAATGGAACTTTCGTTTGGTGTTCTGTAATAAGGGAACTCAATAAGCTGGAAGGTAGAAATTTGTGAAGTTTTCATAATTTAAAATGTGAATCATATAATTTATAGTATACTATAACAAAATAGATATAAATAGAATCTTCTTCTTCTTCCAGTGGCACTCCATTACTGGAGGTCTGCCGTCAGCCTGCTGAAACTTTCCTTGTCCCTGGCCATCCGGAACAGCTCTTCCACACTGGCAATCCCGGTCCACTCCCGGATGTTCCTCAGCCAAGATTTTTTCCTCCTGCCAACGCGTCTTTTCCCCTCTATCTTTCCCATCATTATGAGCTGCAGTAGTTGGTATCTGTCATGACGCAGAATATGCCCCAAATAGCCAACTTTTCTTTGCTTGACAGTTCGCAGCATCTCTCGGGTCTTCTGGACGCGTTGGAGGACTCTCTCATTAGATACCTTCTGTACCCAGCTAATGCGAAGCATGCGACGATAGCACCACATTTCAAAAGCTTCTAGGCGTCGCCTGGTGTCTTCTTTAATCGTCCACGCTTCACATCCATAGAGCACAACGGGCCACACATAACACTGAAGCAAGCGCGTTCTGAGCTTCAAGGACAATTTACGACAGCATAAAACCTTATTCATTTTATTAAATGATGCTCGGGCTATTTCTATCCGGGTCTTTATTTCTTGGTCACAATCCCATTCTTCATTAACCCAAGCGCCAAGATATTTATACTGCCGCACCCGCTCTAGTTCTTTCCCTGCTACATACACTTTCGAATTAAGCTGCCGATTACTGGTCACAATCATGTACTTGGTCTTACTTATATTGATATTCAGCCCAGCCCCACAACTGAATTTGCTAACCCTGTCTACAATAGCTTGCAAATCGGCTGTTGATGAAGCAAGCAATACAGTGTCGTCGGCATAACGAAGATTGTTTACGCGTTTACCATTCACCGTAATACCAACATTCAAGTCAGCAAGTGCCTCACTAATTACAGCTTCAGAGTACACATTGAAGAGGAGAGGTGACAAAATGCATCCTTGCCGTACCCCCCTGCATATATCGACTTCTTCGGTTTCCTCAGCTTCAACTCTCACTGTAGCCTTCTGATCCCAGTACAAATTTTGCACAACCCTAAGATCTTTCCCATCCAATCCAATATCTTGCAGGGTACTCATTAGTTTATTGTGCCTTATACGATCAAAAGCCTTTTCATAGTCTATAAAGCACATATGAACGTCAGTTTGCATATCTCTGCACTTTTGTACTAGGACATTGAGAGCGAATAGCGCTTCCCGAGTTCCAACACCAGTACGAAAACCAAATTGACACTCCGCCAGCTGTTCATCGCATTTAGGTCTTATACGATGATGAATGATGTTTAAAAACACTTTCAAAACGTGGCTCATCAAACTGATCGTGCGGTACTCCTCGCATTTTTGAGCGTTTCTCTTTTTAGGGAGAGTTATAAAAGTTGATCTTAACCATTCTTTAGGAATATCACCTGTGTCGTATATTTGGTTAAACAAATGCATCAATATATCGACAAAGTCCTCCTCGATGAGCTGCAAGACCTCAACAGGGATGTTATCAGGTCCGAGTGCCTTTCCTGTCTTGGCTGTTTTTAGTGCTCGCAGAACTTCATCCTTAAGTATTGGAGGCCCGAGCTCATCAGACACAATCGACCTTAGACCACGTGTTGCGTCTGTGAACATCTCTGCCACATACTTCTTCCAGGTGTTCTTTTTGCTCTCGAGATCTTGTAACAATGTGCCATCGCCGTCAACCAGAGTGTGTACTTGGGTCCTCTTGTTTACACCAGCCATGTCCTTTATCTCCTTATGAAGATTAAACCCATCGTGTTTCTGCATTAATTCTTCAATTCTTTCACACTTCGCTACATAGTATGTTGTGCGGGCCTTCTGAATTTCAGCAGTAATGGTTCCATCTATAGTGGCATAGCGACTAGGATCTGTATTTTTAAAAATTCTTCGTTGATCCATTAATGAGAGTATGTGGTCATTCATCCATTCTTGTTTCCTTGCCACATTAGGTTTGAGCTCATTAAGGCAAATTTCACTTACCACTGTCTGTAATGAAGAACAAATTTCATGGGTTGATGAAGATATTTCACAACTTTTAGCCCAAGAGTTAATTTTATTTGAGACTATCACCCGAACGCTGTGATCTTCCAGTTTCCTAGTGTCGATCTTGAGTTTGCCACGCTTATGAGTCATTTTCAGCTTACAATCAAACCGTACTACCACTGGGTTGTGATCTGATTTAATATCAGCACCGGGGTAGGTTTTAGCACTATAAATAATAAATAGAATACACTATAACAAATACCTACGTTTCATTCACTGAATCCTCTTCTTCATCACTTGAACTAAGACATTCTTCATCACTGTAATATTCACTTGAGTTGGGCAAGATTTCTCCATTTACTTTCACGCCAATACTCGAGAGCTGGTTAGCTAACCTTTCTTCTACGCCACTTGCAAATTCAAATATTACCTAAAAATATAATTTAATCTCAATATAATCAATTGCTATATTTATTTATATTTCAAGTTTTTTATTAACATAATCCTATACTATAGTATATTCGCATTAAGAAAATAGTGACGTCCATCATGTGTCCATGATTTAACCAATGAGATTTTATCAAGGTTTTCTGTCATTGGTCAATGTGAATTCTTTTCTCGTTAACTAACGTCTCATTGGCCAGTTTAACCTCTGAATATCATGACGTCACTATTTACTAAACGCGAATAGACTGTAGACTATTAGAGAGTCCTAATTTCAGCAGTATAGGCTGATTGATTAAATTGACTATTATAAGATTATAGCAATATTTATGACAGTGGAAAAGGTCTAATCATAAGGCTTTAATTGTCATGACAAGTTTATAAGGTATATGGATATCAAGAAAGGAAAAATGGTTTGATTGTATCAGAACAAATTTAGGTTTATGATCTTTATCAACCCTTATTTAGGTTGGAATTATATAGGTAGTATAGGTAAATACATAAATTGAATATGGTAACATACCTTACCTCAGGAGGATGGTACATATGTGGATACAACTTTGAACATTTTAAATAGTCCTTAGCTTGGTCTATTGTGGATCGCAGCCTATAAGAGGTACATCCTTTGTTTAATGCTGACAGAGACTTTGGATTTCTTGCTATTACTGTAAAAAATAATATTAAATAAAAATCAGGAATAATGTTGTTACCTCCAAGTTTACAACTACATAAAGGACTTCTGAATCATTTTAATATAAACATTGGAAGGTAAATATAAACTATGATATCTAATTGTAATATGCCTAGATGGATCTCTATTCCATTTTAGAACAATCCCATAGATAAATTTTTTTATCAGTTAACACTAGAAAGACGGAAGCGGTCGAATGACCGCTTTTAAAAGTTTGAAGTCCAATATTTTTAAAAATATTTTAATCTATGATCTGTTAATTCGTGACTTTTATTATTTTACAAACCTACGTAAATAAACGAATTCAAATTATTATAAATTTAGTTGTTTACTTATATATTTTACAATTTGGGATCAAAGACGGAAGCGGTCATATGACCGCAGTATCAAAAGTGCATTTTGCTTATAGTATTTTGAGAGGGTAGTTAATTATTTCAATGTTTACATTCTTTCTGTGTCGGTCCTTCATAGAACAATGAAGTGTTTGTTAGTACACATGACTCCTATAATATAAACAAAATGTCTAATCATCTAAGAAATAATGAAATACTTGCCTATTTACAAGAGCTTTCCGAGAATGACTCTGACTGTGAACCCGAACGTGAAACCATACTTAGCAAAAGATGAGAGCAGTCCACAATCACAAAGACTTAGTGAATCTGTTGTGGACTAATGGAACCTTATCTGAATACTTGACGAAACGTAACTACTGATAACTTTTTCACGAGTGTTAGTTTGGCTAAGAACTTGCTCCTGAAACGCACTATCATTGTAGGTACCCTGAATAAGGTGCGACGTGAAGTACTATCTTATGTCAAAACTATCCCTTTGAACTTATTTGATACAAAAATCCTAAAAACTGATAACTGTAGTCTTACTGTTTATCAAGGAAAACGGAACAAAACGTGCTATGGCTAAGCACACTACATGATAATGCTGCAATCGATACAAGAAACTGTAACTTTTTACAATGCTACCAAGTGTGCAGTGGATGTAGTAGATCAAATGGCAAAAATACAGTGTTAAAGCAGCATCACACAGCAGAGTGGCCTGTTCAAGTATTTATTTCATATTTTTTGGCTTACCGGGATCAATGCTTACGTGTTATTAAAAAAATGACGGGTAAAAATATAAGACGAAGAAAATTCATTTAGAGCTTAGCTAGCGAATTCACAGGTATTTCTGAATCTAGTTTAAAAATTCCTGTAACGTAGTCTTCTTCTATGGATCCTTGCCCTTCAACTTCGCTGTCAACAATTCCCATCTCTCCAGAAAGTAGGAAAAGGCGAGAATGACATATTTTTAAGTGTAAAAATTAAACCAACAAAGTATGCAAAATATGCAAGAAACTACTTTATGGGCTTTAAAATGTAATTTTGAGTTAATTAATTTAAGAATTGTGTGAAATATTATAGAAGTGAGTAAAGCAAGTGTTTTTATACTTTTTTATTGTTTTTTCAAACATTACCCTAGACTAAAGCATCATAAAAAAAGTTCAGCGGTCATTTGACCGCTTGCCGTCTTTATAGGTAGCAAGATTTTCCCGTCTTTCTAGTGTTAATATTAAAGGGACTTTTGACTTAATTAAAAAGTACCAATGTACGTACGTACGCGTTCACGACCCTTACGGGGTAGTCAGAGGTTCAGGTGTCCATCTCCACAATTACAAGCACTTACATAAAATGTAAAAATTAATGTTAAATTACAAAGTACCAATGTCTTAAGGGTATTTATTGTTCACCGAAATGCACGAAATGAGTGTTTTCAGTTTAACCCTATTTAGAACTTACTGACACCTATGATACTTTCAGGGTAAGCATAATGAAAGACTGAAATTATTGACTGAAAGTAGTTTTCAAAAGGAAATTAATATATACATATATATCGTAAAAATAATAGATTCTAAAAGGAGTCATAAATAGAAAAAATATACAAACCTTTCATCCATGTTTTACCATCATCTCCAACTATATCAACTTCCAATTTTCTATCCTCGCCAATATGAAAAACATGACACACAGCGATTACCCCTGGTCTCAATGCACAGTCCACCAAAGCACCCAAATGGCGTAGATTGGAACAGTTTAATTGTTCAATTTTGTATTTTTTGGTATTTTGTAGCTGGAAATATAAATTTACAAATATTGATTAATGTTGAGACCAAATTATATTTTTTACAATACCAATTTAAATTTACTTGGCTAAGTAGTCAATAAGCATCAACACAAAAAACCATATTGTATAACTTACTCTATATAAGAAGTCGACTTCATTGCGAATCTTTCTCTGTAATTTCATAACACCTTCAACATGTTCTATAGATTTCAATTTGGAAATTAATTCTTCTCCATATAAAATCTTTTCTTTCAATTTAGTAAAAAAATCATTTATATCACCTTCCATAGCTGTAAACAATTATTACAGTTAAATGAGTGCAGTCTCATACTTAGATTGACAGCTATAAGTAATTGGGATATCTTATATGATAATTTATCATTGAAGAACCAGGTATAGGTCGAATTAATTTGAACTGATGACGGTGCTGGAGAAAACGATTATTTACTAAAGTTGGTGAATAACGGCTCAATAGGAATTTAGCGATTAAAATAGATTATCAATGAGCTACTACCTGAGCAGGATAATCAACGAAACAAGGACTTATTTAATTTGTTGACTTATCAGTTACTATAGCATTTGCCATATTAGTTGGCAACCTTATAAAAAACACTATCACTTTTATTATTTAAAATTCCCATGAAACTACTTAATTTCTTTTCGAAACTTTCTTTTCCCAACCTTGCTGATTATTTTACTCCAATCTGAAACAACTAAAGATCCCGCCACATAAATTGGCAGTAGCCAAACTTGGAACTAAATTTGACGTTCCGCCATTGCGTGTTATTTTGTATGAAAGGTAAATTTAGTATTACCAGCGTTGTGTTTTTTGCCCACTCTTTGTAATATTTATGTTTGTTAAGGGTGATTATAATAAATTGATTTTCGGAGTTTCTTGTTAGTTCTTCTCCAAGCTAGGGTCTCCGCTGATCTAACCTCGGTAAAAAATATGTAGAGACAATGCTCAGTGCCATGTTTGAAATAGTTTTTTTAATTTATACTTAGATCATAAGATAACTTTCAAAGAGAGCTTGTGATATTTATAATTTTGAATATATTATGGCAGATGGAGGCGTCGCCGCAGTTGCATAATTCACTGTTGCCAGTAAACACGCCAAAACTAGCAATCACTGTGCCATACGGCTCGATACATTATAGGTTTCATTTGTAACGGTCTTTGGTTGCAGAGCTATAAACTCAAATAAAACAAATTAATATATCAAAGTCAAAATATGTTTATTTAAGTTTGAATGTTATCTTATGATATAAGTATAAATTAAAAAAACTATTTCAAACATGGCAATGAGCATTACCTTTAAATATTTTTTACCGAGGTTAGTACAGTGGAGACCCTATCTTGGAAAAGAACTAACAAGAAACTCTAACTAAACTAAACTAACAGAAGCTGCGTTTGCCAGCATAACAGTGGAAGACTGGAAAACCCAAATTCAGCATGTACTGAACGTTGAAGACAAATATTTTGAAAGTGACAGGATTATAGACTCCAAACTTGATAAATTTATAGGCCCTATCACAAGCTCTCTTTGAAAGTTATCTTATGATCTAAGTATAAATTAAAAAAACTATGTATTAACAAAAGGAATATATATGAGTGAAGTGGAAGGACGGTTACGTAGGGGCCGGCCTAATAAGACATATAACAGTCAGATAGACGCTATATTGAAAAAAGGTGACGCTAGGAGTACCTATAACCGCTGAGAGTGTATGAGAGGATGTATGAATGTCAATGAAGCGAAAGTGGTCTGTCAGGATCGGGACAAATGGGGATCCGTGATCTCTGCCTACCCCTCTACAGGGAATCAGGCGTGATGTGTATGTATGTAAAAAAACTATTTCAAACATGGCACTGAGCATTGTCTTTACATATTTTTTACCGAGGTTAGATCAGCGGAGACCCTAGCTTGGAGAAGAACTAACAAGAAACTCCGGAAATCAATTTATTATAATCACCCTTAACAAACATAAAAATTACAAAGAGTGGGCAAAAAACACAACGCTGGTAATACTAAATTTACCTTTCATACAAAATAACACGCAATGGCGGAAACGTCAAATTTAGTTCCAAGTTTGCCTACTGCCAATTTATGTGGCGGGATTTTGCCCACTCTTTGTAATATTTATGTTTGTTAAGGGTGATTATAATAAACTGATTTTCGGAGTTTCTTGTTAGTTCTTCTCCAAGCTAGGGTCTCCGCTGATCTAACCTCGGTAAAAAATATGTAGAGACAATGCTCAGTGCCATGTTTGAAATAGTTTTTTTAATTTATACTTAGATCATAAGATAACTTTCAAAGAGAGCTTGTGATATTTATAATTTTGAATATATTATGGCAGATGGAGGCACGCGCCAAAACTAGCAATCACTGTGCCATACGGCTCGATACATTATAGGTTTCATTTGTAACTGTCTTTGGTTGCAGAGCTATAAACTCAAATAAAACAAATTAATATATCAAAGTCAAAAGTCAAAATATTTTTATTCAAAATAGGCCCTATCACAAGCTCTTATTGAAAGTTATCTTATGATCTAAGGATAACAACAATAAAGATTATCATTTTTATAATTAACAAACATAAAGATTACAAAGAAAGTGAGCAGTGTGCCAGTTTTTCCTTAACAATAATTATGATCCATATGGATACGTTAACGATACCTAACATTTCATAGTCATCACTATCGCTGTTGACGTCGCACAGTGAGTGCTAGTTTTAGCGTGTTTACTGGTAACACTGAATTACGCGACTGTGGCGACGCCCCCAACTGCCAATTTATATGGCGGGATCTCTACAAGAGGTAAATTTATTATAAGGTACACTCAGAATATAATTGTATAAATCTTATGTATCAGTATAACAATGTCAAAAACTAGCGTTTACTTCATTAGCTATGACTGAGTTATAAAAATACTATAATAGACTGTAGTACCAATAGCCTGATTAAGATAGCATCTATGTTTTTAAAGTTATTCGTAATTCGCATATTACATCACTTGATAATATTGAAGAAAAATTTTTTTTCTAGTAAATTCATAAATTTCTATGACGTTTCTGAAAAACAGATGAAAGTGCATAATAAGGTTTAAAGCATGTGATTGACGGAAGATAGATTTATTACGATTATGTCAAAGAGATGAATTATATTAACCAATATTAACTGCCTATCTCCTAATGGAAGTAGTGGCGTGAATATAATATTTATATTGTCTATGTTATACGATGGCCAAGGAGTTGTAAAGCTAACCGAATGTATAAAAGACGCCAGGGTGGTTAATCAGAATCGAGACAAATAAGGATCAGTGATACTATGTCTCGCATTAATTTAGTTTTAGCAGAGGGCGGGATAGTATTGATATATTTTCGATGTTTATTTGTGTAATTTATGAACGTATTTATGTTAAATTAAAATGTATTTGTAGTACAAAAAATAATATCAAAAACTGCGTAAGTACTAGAGTACCCGCCACATAAGGTGGCAGTAGCCAAACTTGGAACTAAATTTGACGTTTCCGCCATTGCGTGTTATTTTGTATGAAAGGTAAATTTAGTATTACCAGCGTTGTGTTTTTTGCCCACTCTTTGTAATTTTTATGTTTGTTAAGGGTGATTATAATAAATTGATTTCTGGAGTTTCTTGTTAGTTCTTCTCCAAGGGTCTCCGCTGAAATTCTTCTTCTCAATCGTTACGCTCTTATCAGAGCGGTCGTGGTCTTCATGACGTGGCATCTTGAGCAGCCGAAATGGTTGGTGAACTAACCTCGGTAAAAATATGTAAAGACAATGCTCAGTGCCATGTTTGAAATAGTTTTTTTACATACATACATACACATCACGCCTGATTCCCTGTAGAGGGGTAGGCAGAGATCACGGATCCCCATTTGTCCCGATCCTGACAGACCACTTTCGCTTCATTGACATTCATACATTCTCTAATACACTCTCGGCGGTTATAGGTACTCCTAACATCACCTTTTTTCAATATAGCGTCTATCTGACTGTTACATATATGTCTTATTAGGCCGGCCCCTACGTAACCGCCCTTCCACTTCACTCATATATATTCCTTTTGTCAATATATAGTTTTTTTAATTTGTACTTAGATCATAAAATAACTTTCAAAGAGAGCTTATGATAGGGCCTATTTTGAATAAAAATATTTTGACTTTTGACTTTGGTATATTAATTTGTTTTATTTGAGTTTATAGCTCTGCAACCAAAGATCGTTACAAATGAAACCTCAATATAATGTATCGAGCCGTATGGCACAGTGAGTGCTAGTTTTGGCGTGTTTACTGGCAACACTGGATTACGCGACTGTGGCGACGCCTCCAACTGCCACCTTATGTGGCGGGTACTCTAATCTAGAGATCCCGCCACATAAGGTGGCAGTAGCCAAACTTGGAACTAAATTTGACGTTACCGCCATTGCGTGTTATTTTGTATGAAAGGTAAATTTAGTATTACCAGCGTTGTGTTTTTTGCCCACTCTTTGTAATTTTTATGTTTGTTAAGGGTGATTATAATAAATTGATTTCCGGAGTTTCTTGTTAGTTCTTCTCCAAGCTAGGGTCTCCGCTGATCTAACCTCGGTAAAAAATATGTAAAGACAATGCTCAGTGCCATGTTTGAAATAATAGTTTTAAGAGATTCGCGATTTATACTCATGATATAAGATATAAGGGTGTGTATAAGATTGATTGCAGCTGTGGGAAATCCTACGTCGAACACACTAAACGGTCTATTGCGGACAGAGTGAAGGAACACATAATATATGTAATATATAATAAGAAGGATAAGTCCCGTTAATTATTAATCATGTTTGAAATAGTTTAATAAACATATTTTGACTTTGATATATTAATTTGTTTTATTTGAGTTTATAGCTCTGCAACCAAAGACCGTTACAAATGAAACCTATAATGTATCGAGCGGTATGGCACAGTGAGTGCTAGTTTTGGCGTGTTTACTGGTAACACTGAATTACGCGACTGTGGCGACGCCTCCAACTGCCACCTTATGTGGCGGGATCTCTACTTATGTGTAGAGTACCCGCCACATACGGTGGCAGTAGCCAAACTTGGAACTAAATTTGACGTTTCCGCCATTGCGTGTTATTTTGTATGAAAAGTAAATTTAGTATTACCAGCGTTGTGTTTTTTGCCCACTCTTTGTAATTTTTATGTTTGTTAAGGGTGATTATAATAAATTGATTTCCGGAGTTTCTTGTTAGTTCTTCTCCAAGCTAGGGTCTCCGCTGATCTAACCTCGGTAAAAAATATGTAAAGACAATGCTCAGTGCCATGTTTGAAATAATAGTTTTAAGAGATTCGCGATTTATACTCATGATATAAGATATAAGGGTGTGTATAAGATTGATTGCAGCTGTGGGAAATCCTATGTCGAACAGACTAAACGGTCTATTGCGGACAGAGTGAAGGAACACATAATATATGTAATATATAATAAGAAGGATAAGTCCCGTTAATTATTAATCATGTTTGAAATAGTATAATAAACATATTTTGACTTTGATATATTAATTTGTTTTATTTGAGTTTATAGCTCTGCAACCAAAGATCGTTACAAATGAAACCTATAATGTTTCGAGCCGTATGGCACAGTGAGTGCTAGTTTTGGCGTGTTTACTGGTAACACTGAATTACGCGACTGTGGCGACGCCTCCAACTGCCACCTTATGTGGCGGGATCTCTAGATATTTTTTATTGTTTTAACGGTTTTTCATGAGTATTTGAATCGAGGCATAGACAAGAAATATTTACAACTGTCAAAATAGTCAAATTTTTTACTTGAAATTGAAAGCTGCAGTTGGCAGTAATTGCTGAAAATTTTGCATTTTCAAAGCCGAGAAAAGAAAAGGCTATTTTACTTTTTCATCCCGTCTGTAAATATAATTTTTACTGTAGACAGTTCAAGTGGTTTTTGTGTGCTACAATACATTTCTTTTGTGATATGATTGTGATTTAGTAGTTGAAAAATATTCTTGCATGTATGGTGTTTTGTAGCTCATGGTGCTAGATTTCTTTAATTTTCTGGTATCAATATGGACATCGACGTTAGTAAAGAAAACATACAGCCTTTACGAGGTGGTAGGAATCTTGTTCAGCTCGGAACCGCCCTTCAAGCGCAATCTGATGCAGATGCACAACGGCAGTTGCAGTTACAGAAAGAGTATGTTTTTTGTCAATTTTCCTTCGAATTCTGTATCAACAAATACTTTCTATATGTTTATTAGTGTTGTTAGAATCCTTAACATCTTATAATTACACTGAGTCTCTTTTGTTTTCATAATAAAACACAATTCTCTGAAGCAATTTGCCATTTGTTTACATTGGATGAGTTTTCATTCTCAATGTTTTTCGAACAGGGAACATGAGGCTGCTATCAGAAACTACCAGGGTAGTGATCCACTAGACCCTTGGTTCACTTATATCCAATGGGTTGAACAAAGTTATCCTAAGCATGGCCATGAGGGGCACATGGACCAACTAATAAAGGATTGCTTGCAACTCTTTGAGAAAGAAGAAAGGTATTATCAAGACAGAAGATTTGTCAAGTTGTGGATTAAATATGTAAGTATGGGATTCTTAGACTGTTAATGAATATGTAATTAACAGGTGTAATTAATTGATTAATTGAGCAATTACTTATCAATGTATTTTGTGCCAAATATGTGTGTATTAACATCAATTTGGTTCTAAGAATTGATGTAAATACAGAATCAATGTGATATAGGATGCAGTTTGAAACTTTATGCTATTTTATGATTTGTTTTGTTTTCTTTTTACCATTTTAGTGTGATATAATCACTTCAATATTGATGTATTGTTGTCATGCAAACATAATTATTCATTCTTCATAGTTAGACCTTAGATTTTAGTTGTGTGTTTGAGAAGATAAGTTGAGTAAGGGCAAAAATATTTGTTCACATTAAAAGAGATGCTAGCAAGCTTTCATTAATCCTTCTAGTATTCCAACATCACTTCATGTGTGATTGCTGTCTATCCATATGTGGCATATAAAATATAGTTCTTAGCTTATGTAATGGTTAACTACCTATGACATTGTGTGCTCTCTATCTAGTGAAATGGGGACTTTGAGTGGCTCATATCTAACTTGGCTCCATGGAGATGGATACTCAAGCCTTTAACTACCCCACCATTGTAAAAAAAGAAGTGATTAAACACAAGTTGTGATGCTTATGTTGATGTTGTTTAAATTTAAATTTGTTGTGCAAATAAAACATACTAGTGAACACCAAACTACTTCTAATCACATAGTTGCAGCCTACTTTCTATCAAATGGCACCCATTGTGTCCTATATTCATGCCATAGCTGCTTTCCTATTGATGAGTAGGTGTTTTTAGGGTACTAATTATTCTAGTTAGTGGTAGAATGAACCAACTTCTTGTTATTGAAGACCAATACTTAGCAATTAAGTATTTCTAACATCAATGTCTTGTGGTATACATACATAAACATTCATATCCTTTAATCCTATTTGATATGGACAGAACCTTGGAGACAAAAATAACTTTTAGCTTTTTAAACATGGATATAAGGGTTGTGATATCATTCAGCAGATTAGTGACAGGTTACTAGCTCATCACCCAATAGATTCTATTTACTCCTAGTCCCTTAGTCAAGTCGTACGGCATGCCAGAAGAATGGCAGCTAGTTAGCATACATTTTTTGTCACAGTATGTTGTCTATTTATGTACACAAAACTTTCACTACTATGTAATTCAATGTTGTGATCAACATTGCAGATTAAGAAAGTAACTGACTATAAGAGTCAGAACAAACTAATGCATATCGCTGGACTAATGGGTGCCTGTGTTCAGAATGATTTTGTTGGTTGTTCCAAACAATGAAAACTCAAACATAGTCACATGATATAAACTAGAAGCATAGGGTACAATTCTGCAAACTGTGGTACTTATCTACATTGAAATCTGGTGGCTTACAAAAGAATACATTAGATTTAAAACATTCAAGTGACTTGACTTGTGTTATGACTGCCAGAAAATAGCACTAAAGTTTTGATCCATATTATAATGCGACAAATACATTCACAACAATGGACTTTTGTGAAGAAGTTAGTAGTAGAAGTTATCTCTGAAGCTGCAGAATAAGTGATTCTGTGACTAGTGGCAACCTCAAATCCACAGAATCCAATTGAAGAGGGGTAGGCAGAGATCACAGATCCCCATCTGCCCTGATCCTGACAAATCACTTTTGATTCATTGACATTCATACTTCACTTCTCACACTCTGTGGTTATAGGTACTTAGCAACAAATCCATATGTTAACCAGTCATCAGGATACTGTGTTGCCATCATACTTGCCTGCTGACTCATTTGCAGAGGCCCATGCTACATTGCATGCGTCTGAACATCATAATTGAGATAAATATCTTTTTCAGGTTGATGGCTTATCAAATCCCACTGAAATATACCAAAGGCTTGCCAATACTGGTATTGGTGTGCAATGTTCAGAGTTCTATAGAGCATGGGCGTGTTACTGTGAAGAGTCTGGTGACTTTAAGAAAGCCAATCAAGTGTATGTTATGGGTCTACAAGCCAAGGCTCAACCTCTAGACGAATTAGAACAAGCTCATATGTAAGTTTATTTTGTATTTAGCAAATTACTATTTTAATATCTGTAATATCTAACAAACATTCTTAAAACATTTTTTTTATAATAAACAAATTTAAAAACAAATAGAGATATATATCTAAAGCAGTAGTTAAAATACCGGATAATTATGTAATTAAATAGCGTAATTATCAATGATTAATTAAAATTATTTATTAAAAATGTAAAAAAGATTAATTAAAATTTATTTTTCCTAGGAACTTTCAATTATTCTTTGCACAACGAATGCTCCATGACGACTCTCCTACCAAAAGAAAGGCTGCGTCTGCCCTGGCAGAAACCAGAATGGCTCTAACCTCATTGAAGTCGTTTAAAAGGAGAAATATAGCAAATGTTCCTGTTCAGAGGGTGGGGGAGAATGTAAGGAATGCGGTCCCTGGTGTAGTGAGGCAGGGTAACTTTGATAATAGGTTGCCTAATTCTAATGTGATGGTTAATGTTTATGAGGTAAGTTACTTTTGTTGACTTGATAAAATTTGTTGCTATGTAGTAAAAGTGTAAACAAATAATTTCTATGTCAGCATAGTTTGAATCTGTAATACTTTTTGCAAGAACTGCAAATAGCATGTTAGGAAATGAAATGTAAAGATGCAACCTATTATCTAAATAACATTATTAAAGTGATTACTGTTAAAATATTGTTTATATCTCTAAGCATTGTTATGTTTATAGTTACATGGTATAGCATTTATCACATTGAATATGGAATGAATTGACCTAGTTCCTATGATATCTTAGCTGTGATATAGGGCTCACAGAGTCGTTTTCCACTGTGCACAAATGGGCAAAGCAACAGAAATAGGTCAACTTACCCATTACTACTCCAAATTATTAAGACAGTTAAGAATAGTCACTATCCCTATATATTATATACGTATGTAGAATTTTCATTCGGCGAGTATACAATTTATTTTCCTTACCCAGGAAGCGCCTTCTACCTCGCAAGCCCCAGTGCCAATGGCGGAGCAGCCAGCATCCTCGTCTCTAGTGCAGTCTTTAGGCAATGTGGAAAATGAGAAGGAAGTGGGCATCTGGACCAAGGCGAAGATCAAAATGGTTCATGCTAATGTAGTTC
The DNA here is from genome assembly GCA_030578115.1 of Leucoptera coffeella. Lineage (NCBI taxonomy): Eukaryota > Metazoa > Arthropoda > Insecta > Lepidoptera > Lyonetiidae > Leucoptera > Leucoptera coffeella. The sequence continues at coordinate 56,982 of JAMBLF010000276.1, read as the reverse complement.
CTCACCAAGCTTTACCTTTTGTTCGTGAGTATTGTGAATGTTTTACTAAGATTTCTTAACATTGTGTTAAATAATATATATGAATATATAAATAATAATAAATATTTGTGTTGCCCTTTTGCGGTTCCGTCATAATATCAGCGTTACGATTCTCCGCGATTCATAACACATTAAGATGAGATTAAATCTTTTTTACACTGTAATGGCACACACAAGAATTACTTGTGTGTTTATATTAAAATTTGTGCTATTTATAAGTTGTTAGACATTACACTAAATAATTAACTCCTTGGAACCTTCATGTAACACTTGTGTTAATCATTCAAGTCAAAGGATATTTGAAACCTCACTCTTGGTTTCTGTTATAGATAATGCTTACTGAAATGAAACTTTTGATTATTTATCTTTATTAACATACCAGCTCATACCATACCATAATGTCTAAAAAAAACATATACATGCCCATACTGATCTACTGCTGATGAATATCACGTAATGTTGCAAATTCACATTCCAGCCTATGAAGATTCCGAAGACGAACTGAAGCTGCCAGCGAACCACATGTCACATTGCGTTGACGATTTACAATTCACAGTGCCTCTATGCGTACCTGATCCTCCCGATGCTACTAAAATACCTTGTTATAATAAGGCTGAGGTAAGTGTTTTTACTCTATATGGATTAAGTCTTGCAAAAACCTCATTTGATGATATTTATACATCTATGTGCCTTTGTTCCAATTCTTGATTCATATATGTAGTTCAATACTATATAAATTATGTAATAGTCTTAATTATAACATAGCAATCACAATATTTATGGTAAACATGACCTAGGAGATATTATATCTCTAAGGTTCTGTCCACCTCGAAAGGGAATAAAGGACGCGAATGTATAGGTTGTAAACTTAACAATTATTACATTATGTACAAGGTTATTGTCTAAAAAAATTAAGGGAATGTTAGTTATCAAAATATAGTATGAAAGATGAAGTATTTTAGAAATAATTCTATGTAAATATTCCCTTTACAAGATTATACTACTTTCTTATTTCTACAAACAAGTCTTTGAAAAGATTATAAATTAAAAGCTGCATTCTAAATGTTAGACTATGTTTTTGTAATTTGATGACCCAAATTAGTCAATGAGTCAACCATTACAGGTTGTGCTACCTAATTAATTAATTGTTTTAATTTGGCAATCACGTGTAATTATTTAATGCCATAGTTATTTATATGAAAAATTTGTACAAAATGCTGAGTGAGGAAAGTGAAATATCTTTACGATTTTATTAATATAATTTAAAAGTACATACGAAATATATTGAAAAAAGATTGTAACCTTTAAATCTTTTCTTTACAGGTCTATGTTGGAGAAAAGGAGTACAGTTTAGAAGAAATTAGATCGAGAAAGTACAAAATGAAAACGCACAAGACTGACCTAGTGAAACCTGAATCACAAGAGCAGAAATCAAACTTTAGCTTCAACGAATCAGCCGCTCAGTGCAGCGCCTTAGAAACACTAGCTAACTGCGCTTTGGACGCCGAACAAGACCACTTAGGACAACTAATGCCTTTGAATATACCTACACTACAGAACATAACTAAAGTGACTAACATGCATTCGCCGGGTGAACCCAAAATCCTATGTAATCTAGATTCAAAGGAATTGAGCGAGCATGCAGGCAGGAAAGATGAGAGCCAAAGGCGGTCTGGAGGTTCAAATAAAGAGAACCAAGTGTCCCAACCTAGTTCGAGTTTCAATGAGCAGCCGGCTAATGGCAGGAATAATTTGGTGGAGGAATTTGATAGGAGTCTCATGGGGAACTTTTTAGGGGACTCTATAACGGTGCATACGAAGGAAGCGAGATGGGAGCTCAGAAATTTGTTCAATGACAATGGTAAATATACACCAGGTACTGAGATCATTTTATTTTATATGAGTTTATTTAAAGTTTCATTCTTAAAATATTGTCCTTCCATGTTTTATATAGTATGGTCACTGGAAAGAATTTTGACTATTTAAAGCCTAGACTACACCAGATAATAATCAGTATACAATTTGACATATAATATGTGTTCTCAGATACTGATTATTAAACATAGACGTTTTACATATAGCGCATGCTCATATATACATTTATTCAATTTTTAGTCATCTAATTTTTCCACTATCACATACTTTTAATTTCAAGTAATCTACTCGTATGTTGTTTTTACTCATTTATTCTGTCCAACTTCAGAACCATCAATGGTACAACCGATAGTTCAACAAATGGATCTTCCTAACTTCGAAATCCACGAGGACAAATCAATGACGATGGCCATCAATACGCAGAAGAAGCAGCCCCTCAAAGACGTAGTGGATGCGCGTTTGCAAGCGGAAAAGGAGAATGCCACCAAAGATCACATCACTGGGGCACAACCTACTAATGTTAGTACTGTTATTGTATTCATATATTTAATTTTTCATTCATTTTTGGGGTATGCAGAACCTTGGGGATAGTACAATTCTTAGGTCACTATAATTCATACTATGTGCACACAGACATTACAGTATATATGTAGTTACTAATCGAGGTTTTGATAGCATAGATGCAGAATTTACAAGGCTATTCTATCGCCTAATAGATGCTATAGATGATAAGTCCATTATACGACTTTTACGATGCGATGAAGAAAATAAGCAAGTTAGCATTTTATTTACGTATAGACTAGTTACTAAGTACTATTCTTATATATAAAATAAACATATTTATAATAATTATATTAGCTACAATATTCTCAATATCCTTATACCATAATTTAATTATCTTACAGATAAACAAAACAGTGTATTACGAAGAGCCGGCAAGTACTCAAGTGTTCAATTTCAACATCAAGGATGCAAGCACTCCCAACATGTCGCAGTTCAAAAAGCCAACTAACATCGACCAGTCGAGTAAGGCCGCGGTGCCAAGATTCAGTTTGGACGAGAGTGAGAACAACGAGTTGGGGTTTCAGAAGAAGGAGATGTCGAGACCTGAAATGACTCATGCTACTACCGATAACCAGGGAACTGGACTCTCTGTTATTATGGAGGCTACGAGGGAGTTTAATAGGTGGGTTTGAGTTATTTACAATAGGGATATAGACAGATTCATGATCATTCTCTCTTGCATCCAGCTTCTTATTATTAGATTTAATAGTTTTATAGACCGATACTCAATACCTAATGTGACAGGTGGTAATCTGTACTGCCTGTTAAGAGAACTGACTGTTAGCTAATCCTTTTGGTTCAGATGAACAGATGCGTTTCCTCACGATGCAATATTCAATTAATTTATTATAAATTTTCAGCAAATCTGGATCGAGTTCTTCAGGCCAGTCTACCAGAGGCAATTTCACAGGATATGCCACGCCCTACAGTGACAAGACGCAAGCCTCAGCCTACGACTCGGTTTACAATCAGCAATCAGCTGATGCGAAAAGAAACTCTGCTTCGGCCTCCCGCCTTCCCAACGGCCAATACCTCAGGGGGTACCAACAAAAGCGAGAACAAGAGAAACCGCAGCAACCTCAGCCACAACAACCTCAACAGTATCTCTCCCACGACCATCAGTATCAAAAGTCCCCCTCACAACCCTACAACGGATACCCCCAACAAAACGTGCAGTTCCAACAAAACTACTACCAAGGCTATGCCCAACAGCCAGTCCAACCCAACTACCCAGCCTATCAAAGTCCCCAGCACCCAGGATTACAAAGCCCTCACAATGTACCTAGTCCACATAATATAACCACTCAACATCCTATGAGCCCAGCGGTGCAGCCAGGGTTCCAAAGCCCCACGTACAACCAGCCACATGGCTACCATAGCCCCGCCCACCCTGTGATGAGCCCACAACACGTGTACCACTACCCAAGTCAAGAAAGATCGCACCACGTGTATATGCAGCCACAACAGTCGCCAGGTTTTCAAAGCCCTCCCCATCAAAATCAGTATAACCACCAGTACTATCAAAGACCGAATCTGCCACCCAATCAGAGCTATAATCAGCAGAACTACGCACAAAGTCCAAACTATAATCAGTATTCTAATCAACAAAATCAAAGCTTCAACATGCAGAGTCCGTACCGTCAGCCAACGAAACCCGAGGCTCCAGCTCAGCAATATATGCAGTCCTCCTTCCAAATATATCAGAGTCCACAACCCAATCAGAGCTTTAGAAATGGCGTGCCACCCAATCAGAACGCACAGGAAAAGGCTCGTGAGTCCTACGAAGCGATGAACAAGAAAGAAGCCGATCAAAGCATGAACAAATCTGCCATGAAGAGCCCCACTGCTGCGCTAAGGAGCGTGAGACACGACCAAGCGATGGCTAAGGGACAAACGCCAGAAGGAGGTTTCACTAACCAATTCCTCAACTTTATCTCGTCAAGAAACGAACCCAAAGATAACGCTAACACCCCTAAATTCAGCCCTAACATATCGCAGAAAATGCACAAGAATCTGTACGTTTCTAGTCCGGAACAGGGACAAATACCGCCGTCTTCAGGACATTCGGACTCGGATAGTAAAGACGGTCTCACGGCTCAAACTAACACGTCCATACAGTCGAATAAGCTTATTCAAGATAAAATGAACAATATTTCTAAGAGGCAACTAGATTTCGATCATCGAATGGAATGCCAGTCAGAAGATAGCAGGGATTCTCTAGGGAAAGAGACTAGGATATCAAGCATACGATCTAGGCAATCAGAATACCAGTCCGATGGCTACGGAATGGACGTAGATAGTGAGAACTCAATGGAATGTTCCAACTTTAAATCAACGCACTCGATTTCGCTCGTTGAAACTAGCGAGATACCCAGACCGGCTGATATTGAGTTTCCCAAAGTGATAGATCCGTTTAATAAGAAAATGTTAGCGTCCCTACTAGAATATGTGAAATTTCCCAACAAAACGCACGCGGAAGGGTATAACGAAGTGCGTTCAGTACCTAAATTGCAAGTTGCTACGATGCTGCATGTTGGAGGCAGGAATTTCTCAGTTGAAAAGCAGTTAGGGAAAGGGAATTATGGGGCTGTGTTTCTGTGCTTAGATCTGCTTCATAACAAGTCAGTGGCTGTGAAATATCAAAAGCCTAGTCGGCCTTGGGAGTTCTATGTGTGTCAGGAAATTAAAGCCCGCATCAAAGATCCTTGTATGGTAAGTTTTTTAGTAATTGTAAACACATTTTTTATTATTATGTTAGTTCATATTCTGTTATACGTCAGTCTAATCATCAAATTATTCTTTTGTATGATAGATGAGGATGTATGACAAGGATAATGAGTGTCAGGGACGGGCAAGAGAAATTAACATTGTTCGTGTTAGCGATCATTATTATCTGCCTATTCCGTTAAGGAAGTAGAGCCTAGTATGCGTTGGTATGATAGATGAAAGTATATGAACATAGTATTTGTGACAGTAATTATTATATTATAATACACGTGATATATTAACTTATGTTTCTCTTACAGTTACCTGGTTACATGGATATAACAACAGCATTCATAGCAGACAACGCAAGTCTGTTTGTCTCTGACTTCTCAAAATATGGCTCCTTATTAGACGTAGCGAATAAAGTGAGAATGGCCACTTCCAAATGTATTAATGAATTCATAGTGTTCCTCTTAACTGCCGAGATGCTATCTATTGTTCACTATCTACACAAGGCGCAGATAATACATGCTGATATTAAGCCGGACAACTTTTTACTTATGAGAATGTAAGTTAACTTTTTTAATATGTCTTTTACCATGATATTTATTATGTATTGTATTTAGAATTTTTGTGATCTACACTAGTGTGGAACTTAAAAATTACCTTTGATTCATTAACAATTTTCTCGTTATTTTAAACAATAAAGTTTCTACGATATCATAAGTTTTTCTTGGCAGATTTATGTGTAAGATATACTCGAATACTTTGTAGTTTTATTTATAGAATATATTTTCTTTTTTTCAGACCAACTGAAGAATGGCGCACTCCGTCGCTTCAATTGATTGATTTTGGTTGTTCCATAGATATGTCCTTATACCCTGAGGGTACGACGTTTAGAGAGGTAAGTTGATGACTTATAAATCAATAAGGGGTAATAATAAAAAACAGTAATAGAACAATTTGACTGTTCTATATAATCTATTGTGCCATGGAGTTTTAAGTTTATTAAACCTTAATATTTATTTTCATTCTTGTCCTAGTAATTGAATAATATAATGCAGTTCATTTTTCTGACTGTTTTTCTAAGAAGCTTGTGTTGATTTCACTCACACTACTATACATAAAAATCACACACATATACCTAGGAAGGGTACTAAAATTATGGGTATACTAAAAATTACTATTTTCTCATTCTTAAATATAAATTAAGAATACATTTTCTTCTACAGCTTATCGCAACAGAAGGGTTCACGTGTACCGAGATGCGGGAAGGCAAGCCGTGGACGTACCAAACAGATCTGTACTGTTTAGCTGGCACTATTCATGTGATCTTGATGGGCAGCTACATGAAAGTAGTGAGTCGACTCGGCCAGTGGAACATTGATAAGAAGTTGCCAAGGTAAAAATTTTGAAATTCATATTTTATATAAAGACAAACGAAATTGTAATCAGTAGTTCAGGTTTCTATCGCCACAATTGTGAAGGTTTTATGGCCACTTCGAACCCACGTGTTGACCAGATAGTCAGCACTTAATGTAACAGGTGGAAGGTCATGTCGCCATTTACAAGCGCTGACTATACCTGTGTATAAATTTGTATGTTTTAAGGGTTAGTTATAATATCTTTGAATAGATTTTCAAAGAATGGATTTTAAACATGTTTATTGGTATAACATATTACATTAACAGTTGTTAATCCTTTGGGTTATTGAAGGGATTGTATGAGCACTATTATCAAAAAGTATTTTAGATATGAGAATGTGAAATGACTTCTTTGATTTTCATGGTGAATAGAATCTTTATTTTATTTAGAACAACTAACAACTACACAGTACACATTAATTTCAACTTCAATTTACGATTATACAACTGCATTGCCAACATTGCTGTCCACGTGTATGCAAATGTGAATATATAAAAAAAAAATCTCACTATGAAAGGTCTAAATCAAGTCTTCATCATTGAACTCACACAACGATATTCAACATAAATAAATATATATATATATATTTCAGATATATATACATACATAGACAAATATAAATATTACACACATACATAATACATGTACACGCATAAATACCATATACACACACATAAAAATAGCACAATTCATATCAAAATATTAACATACAAATTAATTGTTGTAAATTAATCTTGAAGACATTCTGTTTTTAAAAAACTAGTATGTACATCAGATAAGATAGAAAGTATTTGCTTTTGTTTGTTACAGATACATGAAAGTAAGTCAGTGGGATAAGATATTCACAACTCTCCTAAACATCTCGGACTGCAACACTTTGCCTGACCTCATGGAGCTAAAGAGCGATATTGATAGCCTTTTAAGTAGCAATGACATTTTAAGTTCCCAATTACGTAGCTTTGCTAATATCCTTAAATCTAGGTAAAACAAATGTATTTATTGCATTTAGGTATCAAGTGGTTTGCACTTTGATTAAATACGGGAATTCGAATAGCAACTGCATATGTACACAAACAGTGTTTGTTCATTTGGGTATTTTAATGTTGACTTCAATAACTAGGAATCCATTTGTAAAATCTTCGAATTATTTACCAGCATAGTTTCATAAGACTATAAATATATTGATAGTTAAAATGTTGTTTTGTAATTCCAGTGGAGTAACATTTGTGTAAGTATTCAACTACAAAAATTAGGTAAATTGTAAATTTATCTAGTGCAGCTTACGTTAGTCTTGATTAATCAAAATGAAAACTGCATCTGATATTGTGGTTTAGTATTTCAATGATACTTTATGTCTATAAAACGTTACTTCAAAGCCAATTTTTGTATTTTTAACTTGTGAAGAGTTAGTATCACACAACTTCAATTATGTTCATTTGAACTCAATCTTATACTTTTAGTTGAATTGTGATATTTGATTTCTTTAGGCACGCGCTTAGACGTTGAAATGAATTGGTTGTTGATATACTGTCTAGGATTAACTTTATTTTTGTATTAAAATGCTATATAATATACTGTAGCTGAACATTATCTGCTGATGTGATACAAAAAAAGGTTCTTAACCTCGTTTATCAAACATGGGTTTTGTTGGCAATGGGATTATTTAATAAAATATATTTTGTACATACCAAGAGACTTGGTTACTGACAAAACTCTGGAGTATACCAGACCATATAGATTTTTGCAGTTAACAATCTTTTTCTGTATCATATCTGCATCAAAGTTTGTAAGTTGTCACATAGTTTGAACTGTAAAAATAATAAAGACTTGATTGTAAGAATACATGTTATTTCCTTTGGATCTCACCTTTTAGCAAATTTACTACATCCATAATAGTCAGTGATTCAACCTATGAGGGAATATGAATTCTGTATAGCATAGCTCAGAGAAAATTATTTTCTCCTGGTGTTTTCCATAACCCACATGTGACAGGTGTGTAAATTAATAATATAAGAAGCAGCAAATCAATTTTAAAGACAGTTGATAGCATGTGATAGTATTCTTATATCTGTGGCATATGCCAACTCATCCTGGTATTAACTACATACATTGATGCTAATTTGGTAATAAAATGAAAACTGAAGGCTGTAGCCTGAACCTGAAGGTTTAATTCCAAAATTTCCAAACATATTCTAGGTTTTACAAACAATTTCAGTATATGCACTGAAACATTCATTTGTATTAGAAGGTTGTAAACCAAATAAATTTATATTGAACTACAAGTGGACATAAAATATGGGATTCAAAATGTTTTCCTGCACCTTTAGCATATTATTGAGGTAGTTATTTTGATATAGATATGAAATATTGGTTAAAAATTGCTAACATAATCTATCAACCAGTAGACTACATTTTCTACCTCTCACTATATGCAAGAAAGAAAGGCAAACAATCTATTTTATATCCACCTAATATGCTATAAATAAAAAACATTTGCATTTTAACTATTTATTGAGATTTTTCTATCCTTTGTTTCTTTCTTTCTTGATATTCTTGCACATTATCAAACTTCCGTTTGTATAAAACCTTGATCATTTCACAATCATCTATTGTATTGTTTATTACAATATCAGCAAACATTTTTATTTCCCTTTGAAGTTGAAAGTTCTTATCTTGGCTGTATGCCAGTAAAGTAGTGTTATCTTGATCATAGACATAAAGTATAGATTCATGGAATGCTATAGCAGTTGGAAACTTCTCAGTATTTATGCAGCCAATCATTGTATGTTTGAAGAACAAATTATCACTTGAAACTGAATATATTAACACCTTATTCAGAGTATGTATTGTTACTGCTATCAAACTGGATTCAGTGGTTTGTTTCTTTGCAGATAGATGTACAATGGGCAATGCGGAAACTTGTATGCCATCTTTATCCATGTTTGCAATGAAGTCAAGCTTACTCTGATTGTCATTTATATCTACAAATGTGTCTATAGTATGGCATAACTGCCCTTTGGCAAAATCCCAGATCCTGACTGTTCCATCACCTGATGAGCTTATTAAATAGTTAGCATTATGAGGTAGTAATTCAACATGGTTCACAAATTCTTTGTGACCTAGACAGTATGTTTTTATGTTATATGTGTGTGGAAAGTAAGACACTTTAATTTTTTCATCTCTATCAGAGGTGATAATGTATTCTCCATCAGGTGTTTGCAAGATATCAAGAAGCAGGCTGAGATGACCCAGCATCTTTTCACCAGTCTCAGCACCATCAAGTGCATATAGCAGAGCATCACCACTCTTGTCAGCCACAAGCACAGCAGAATCATCATATGAGAATCTCACTTTACTCGCTGTTCTTGGCAAAGCAAACCTCTTAAATTCGGTCAGTGTAGGGATTTCATATATTATTATTTCCTTTGACAATGATGTGATAGCTGCTAATAGCTTACTGTCCTTGGATAGTGCTAAATCTGTAATGGAATCATTTTCTTGAGGTTTTGTTCTTGGTATTATATTGATGATTTTGTGGCTGTTATCCTCAAAGACACAATCAATGTGGAGACCTGTTGATACTGCAATTATATTCGAAGAAATCACTAAAGAACTCATTGTAATTTTTTCGATGTTACAGATTATCTTTTTATATTAAACTCACGACTCTACTTATTTACAAAAAGTAATATTACTCACAATAATTGAACGCTTTCCTAATAAATTATCATTCGATTAATAACTACATTACACAATAAGTTTAAAAGGCTCTAATTAAATAAAATAACCTTAGCATTCACGGCAATATCAACACAATTTATTTCGGAAGTTAGAAATTTACTTGTCAACTAAAAAGCATTGAATTCTTTTGCACAACAATTTCACACATGTCTGTTACTAGTTGATGAGAAAAAATTTTAGAAACATACATAGGCTTCACGACTAGTGTATACATATTCCCTTTTTTATTATGACGGGGTATAGCTATTACCTATCCCGAGGGATGTTTTTCCTTCACCGTTATCGATCGAACCTAGGACCTTTCTCACAAGATGTCCAAGTTCTTAAGCAATGGGCTACAACCACTAAAAATTTTGGTATGAGTTTACGTACGTAAAATAACACTGACACAATAAATAGAAAGATTAGTCTCGCGAGGCTATACATGGTTTACAATTCTTAGTTTTACGTGCTACTGTTAAAGCAATTTAGTGTCAAGACGTGTACAACAATCCGACTCAAAGGTTTTGCTTACATACTGATTTCTTATCGTGTATATTTTATATAGAATCATGAAATTAAAATAAACTATCATATTATGTAAAATTATTTTTGCATTATGTACTATGAATTAAATTGAAAATTGACGTCTATTCTGACGTATGTCATGATTGCTTGATCGGCCTGTTTTGTTGTGACGTTGTACTTTGGTTAGTGTGCTGTAATATTTTCGACGATCCAAAACTTATAACCTAGTGCAATTAAGGACATAAAAACATATTGATAAAAAATATTTAATGCATTTAGAAGATAGATGATAAAAGTGCACAAATTTATCCAAAAATGGCTACTGGAATGACTACTTCTTGGACCCCTAACAAAAAGCACAGTGAAGTAGAAAGGTACTTAGTTACTAGTATTTACAAATAATATATGAAGCAGCTTAACTTGAAATATCTCTCCTGATTCTTGCTCATCCATTTAATTTGTAGTTGTTATTCATAATATTGATCTGTGTGTTTCAGATGGATTTGCATTTATCCAGCATATTTGAATAGCAAGAAAACTTTGGCTCAAGGACGCAGACTACCCAAATCCTTATGTGTTGAGAACCCAACATATCAAGAAATCAGGGATGTTGTTGTTACCACTGGCCTAAAGGTTGGAGTTGAAAATAAGATCTATTCAAGAGAAAGAAGCAAGGTTAGATTCTCCCACTAATATTGGCAGATATATACAGAATAAAAGTTCTATACGTCAGAGTAGCTACTAATAATTATATATCTATGGAGATCATACTAAAACATTTATAACCATGGGTGACTTAGGCATCTTTAATGTTAATTAGTTACCGTCTAAGTCTGGGACATAAAAAGAATGCTAACAAACTGCTGTTCATCCCAACATGTCATAAGAGGCAACTAAGGGACTGTTAAATTGAATCTATTGGGCAATAGGCTCAGTTACCAATGCCCCACATAACATAACAACCCCAATATTCATGCTAGAAAGTGACCTAGAGGAGAAATAATATTTCCAAGGTTCTGTCCACCCTGAAATGGGTTAAAGGATGTGAATGTATATGTATGTTCAATAGTGAATACATTTGCAAAATGCACCAACTGCGACGTGGGTAAACATATGGAACTTTACTGTTACCTCAAAACATTTAAATGGAGACATCACCTGTCGCATAGGAACTATCTGTTTTTTATTAAGCCATTTACCACTAAGGTTATGTCGGTTGAAGTACAACTACTGATGTCACGGCTTTTGAACTTCTTGTTATTCCATCGCCATGGTTACACCAACACCGCCAGCTGCTATAACCAAAGAAAACGAAATCTAAGCTCCAATTCTTCTCTTTCTTTTTCGGTTCGTTCCAGTTGAGGATCCAAATTTAATCCCAAATCAAACATATTTAGCCAATTTGGCATCACAACTGACTAAATATTCAGCTGAAAATAATTATTTGTATTTTCAACTTTCATTGAGCTACTGACTTTGTTGACGCACCATAGACGTTTGACTGTCTGCTTAAGTACTGTGTAATTTTCTGTATTAACCATTGATGAAATTTTCACCTTAGTATGCTATTTAATTGCAGGAATTGTTGTACAGAGGTAGACTGAGGGTCCATTTGAAGAATGATGACGGGACACCTGTGAAGCCAGAATACCCTACAAGAGATTCCCTTCTGAAATTCATTGGAGAGACCATTCCTAAACTTAAAACCAGACAGAACAGGTGTGTATTTTTACTACATATCTTATTACTATTCATACTTGTTATCTATTACTGCAAATAACTCAGACTTCGGAATTTCTTTTGCAATTAGTTCACAGTCCTGTGCTGGAATGTAATAACAATGCTGGCTAGTTGCTTTCTTTTGTGATAAGTTGTAAAAGGCAACTAAGAGATATATGTTAGATTACTTGATGAATTAGACATTGGTATGTTTAGTATTTCCATAGTTCTAAGGTTCTGTCTTTGAATATGTGAATTATATACAATGTATTCAGGTATTTATTTCCCTAATGGGATAGTCAATGGCCAATGATCATTACTAATATAATAACAAAATTTTGAAAAACCTCTCTTGCTTCACATTAGTTAACCTCCACACGCTTCATGCTTTACATGGATTCATAAAAATACAAACACATCACACTTGTTTCCCTGTAGATAGATAGGCAGAGATCACAAAACTATCTATCCCAATCCTGGCAAACTAGTTTATTTGTTAATTATTAGATTTATTTGTATATTTATGTAATCATATATGTTCAAGTTATATATGTTATTTATTTATTTCCAGGCCACAAGAGCAGCAGCAACAAAGCACGCAAGCAAGTAACAAAAGCAAAGGGAAAAAGGGACGCCGATAAACAAAGCAATTACACTGGTGTAAAAATGTTTTATTCCATTTAATAAATTAAGTATGAATATGAATTGCGTTTTCACTCAGTTTATTCTCTCCGTATCTTCCTCTGGCTACACTGTATCCGTCAATAATGGTTACAACCGTCTGATCTACCTGTAAATAATAAGACATATAACATATAACGTGGCGTCGCTCAGTTCACAAGGAAGCTAAGTCCATGGGACTGCAGTGGGGAGATCTGAAAGGGATTGCGCAAGATCGCCCACGGTGGAGAAACATTCTTCGAGCCCTATATCCCTGCTAAGGGATAACAGGAAATAAGTAAGTAAGTATAACAGTCAGATAGACGCTATATTGAAAAAGGTGACGTTAGGAGTACCTATAACCGCCGAGTGTGTATAAGAAGATGTATGAATGTCATTGAAGCGAAAGTGGTCTGTTAGGATCGGGACAAATGGGGATCCGTGATACGCCTACCCTACAGGGAATCAGGCGTGATGTGTATGTATGTATGATCTACCTGTCGCGGGGGTTCCATAAAGCTAGGGAAGTAGTAGCTCATTGCATTTTCATTTTGTGCACGAAGTTCTTGATCTTCTTGGGCAGATGGGCCATCTCTTTCAGCGACTCGTTTATCACCGGAGAGAAATTGTGGGACATTGAGGACGCCTTCTTCATAAGGTTCGTGGGGCTGTATGGGCTGTCTGCTAACGTTGATTTCAGGCTCGGGTACATCTCTGGATCGTCCATTAGATTCGACAAACTCTGTCTCGTTTCCTCCAGTTTGGAATTCAGTTTGGATTTCCATTTCTTGGTGGTTTTCTCCAGTTTTTCCATCGTGTGTTGTCTCTCGGCCTTCAGTTGCAAGGATTCTGCGCTCAATGACTGGATCTCTGGCCTCTCCTCCGACCCCTCTAGAGAGTTCACCGCTACTTGCACCGTCTCGTGTAGGACCACTGGTAGTTTCCTCATGATCTTTTGGACTGGGGTCGCGTCCTTCGCCTCTGGAAGAATGTTCACTATCTCCATGATCCCTGGTGATATTTCCTTGAGAGCTTCCGTGAAATGTGGAGCCGTCTCCCTCACCGAGTTCATGATCGTCTCTCCCAGTGCCATTGGTATTTCCTGGAAGTAGTACGGATACGTTCGTATGCGATCCGACACTGCTGACGTTACTAAGGGTAATATGATTGGTTGTCGAGGCGGCAATCTCCGCATCACTCGCCGTCCGATCGACGATCTTAGCGGCGGAAAAAGCAGCTGCCTTTTTCTTCGAGTCAAGCTTTCGTTTCTTATCGCAGGTGCAGATGACGTCACTGATATCTTCCTCGGTCTCAGTTCTGACGATTCGTCTGCTCTCCAAGATCTCCTCGGAGCCGCTGTCGTCAGTGCGAAGTATGTTATCAACAAACACACCAAGATCCCGTAGAAGTGGGACGTACTTAGGATATGGCGCATGTTTGGAATTTGTTTCCCGTTTCTTGCTAGGATTCTTTCTTTTCAAACGGTGTCGGTATAGTTGGACTTTCTTGGGTTTGAGTGGGAGATCGATTTGGAACAGTTTCTTGTATTTTAACGGCGATAACTTCTTTCGGATGCTCTGTAAATCTGAACAAAAGAGAAGATGGTAATTAATATTTTTTTAACTGTACCTTAATTATAACTTAATCGTTAAACGTTTATTATTCATGTTGATGTAATACTTGTAATATCAGGTTTATGATAAAGGAAAGTTGCGGTTTGAAAGAAGATGTATATTGAAAAGGGCATGCGTTGATGGTTTGGACAAGTTATGCGGATGAGTTATAGTAGATTGACAAAAGGAATATATGTGAGTGAAGTAGAAGGGCGATTACGTAGGGGCCGACCCAATAAGACATAACAGTCAGATAGACGCTATATTGAAAAAGGGTGAAGTTAGGAGTACCTATAACCGCCGAGTGTGTATAGGAATATGTATGAGTGTAAAAGAAGCGAAAGTGGTCTGTCAGGGTCAGGACAAATGGGGATCCGTGATCTCTGCCTACCCCTCTTAGTAGTAGTGGTTAATGTATATATGTATAAATTTAATGTTTAAAAACAAATCAATAACACTCCCACATTCGTTATGATATTAAGAGTAAGTAGGGAATATAAATATCATGAATTCTTGAAAGCAAGAAACGAAATCTATCTGTAGGTATTAACCCTACATTCCACAACAATATCCAGTGTGATTAACGGGGATTACATTTGCTTTAAAAGAATACTAACTAGGTACCTTTCTTGGCATATGAATCTACTAATAAAACCTTTTATATTTAAACAAAAAGAGACAGACGATGTTATGTTTTTAATAATTTGTCTGTCCCGAAAGGATTTAAGCGACTTGAACGTATGTATGTATGTAATCATACTAAAGGCACTGAATACAGATGTTTATCGGTTGTGAGATAAGTTATTACTATTAAAACTTAATTAATTATTACCTGGTAAATTAAATCTTGATTTCCTGCGCTTCGGTTTGAAGAGATCACTATTAAATGCTTTACTGAGGAACGAAGATTCGGTGGTGTGACCTGAAAACAAATTGTGCAATTGTGTATTACCACAATACTTTATAATATACATTCACGTCCTTTAATCTCTTTCGGGGTGGATACAACTACAGAGCCACGATAGTATCTGTTATTAGCAGGTCACTTATTAGCATGAATATATTGGGATTGCAATGTGATATAAAAACATTGATGACGGGTTGTTAGCCTCTCACCCGATTCGTTCTATTTATCCCTAGTCTCGTAGTCGTCTCCTACGATATACCGAGAAGGCAAGCCTGATAGCATTTTTACGGCCTACACTAACACTTTATAATAAAAAGACGTAGATTATAACGTCCTTAAACCCCATAGCAGTGCACGGACACAAAGGCTCCAAATTTAGCCTCTATGGCAGAACTCGAACACTAATCCGTAAATAAATACCATGTAGGGTTAAATCTGCTGTAAACGTATAAATCACATTATATGATTGGTTTTACACATCGTGTAAAGTAAGTCACAAGATACTAGAAAGTAAGTCCTTGCTTACCCCTTACTTAATTACTTATTTTCAATGATAACCATCGATTTTCAAGTCGAAAACCTTTGTACTTATCAAAACCCAACATGACCGATATTTGACACATCACCATTCGCAGCTTCGAGATCGTTGTATTATTTATTATACATTATTTACTTACTTGAAGATTTGTGTTTCCGTTTCGGCTGTGTACTTTTTGAATATGATTTCTGTGGAGGCTGCGGGTGCAGTGATTCTGTGAAAGAGAAATAAAAAAATATACAGGTAAGTTTGTTTCCTAGCTGTATGTGATACTTAGCGTTTATTAATCAAAGAACGAGTCTCCTCAGACCACCTCAGAACGCATCATGTCGTTAGCTGTTAAGTTGAATAAATAAATAGTATGTAACAGTAATAGTTAATAATATAATTAGTTTTGTATAGCATATAAGTTGAGATAGAGATAAACTTAACATTAGAGTATGTTTACCAGTATAGTATTATATTATTTGAAACTTTAAGATACGGTGAGGAAAAGCGTCGTGGGGAAACCTACTTGTTTCCCGAACAGGTAATATTCAGTGCTTGTAAATGGCAACACGGCTTAGCACCTATTACATTGAGTACTGACTATCTGATCGACATATGGATTCGAGGCCATAGAATTACTCTATGATTGCGGAGAGTGATTCAAGAGAAAGGTTTATATGTATAATAACATTCATTAAATAGTGGAGTAGGCTATATATTTTATACCCGTGTCACCCCGTGTGAAGCCGGAGCGGGTCGCTAGTATACTATAATATTCAGAAGTTTAAGGTATCTGTACTACACATGCGATAAAATACCTAACACATTGAAGACAAGGCGGCGTTTATCATCATCAATTAGTTTTATTACGTGATAAAATTAGCTTACAGATGTATGAATAATTTCTTTTTATTCACACAAAATAAAGTACACGCTTGAATGTTGTAGATTTCGCACGTTCAGCGATAACAACGTGATTTATAAGTATTATATGTTGGAATCTAATTTTATCTTTAAGTTTCTAATTAATCGTAAACAATTACATTTTCTACATAATGAAGTGACTTTCATGTAATAGCTTAACAATGAAGAAGGAACACATTTTTACTCGTAGATATAAATGTCGAGTAAACAAAAAGGTATGGAAATATTGATATCCATGCATCTTTAATTCTATAGTAGGCCAGGTGTGCTGTACAAGAAATAAAATTACGTGAATTTATATTAACACAAACTTGTTTTTACGTAATACCCAAGTACCCGTGTATTTAAGATATATGTAGATATACACATTCAGGTTGTTATATTGACCCTTTCATTGTGTATAGGATGTTCGAGACTTCCTATGCGCCATGAAAGGGTCCTATATTTATTATTGTCTATTCGGTGACCTGTAACTTAACCATAGGCATAACTATCAGGATTATAATAGATCAATACAGATTATTGCCTGCAGATCCAATGTCTAAAGGGATAAACAAAGTCTGAGTGGATCTAAATTTTCATTAGAATGTAAACTTTACTGACAGTCAGTGCACTGCAAGCCTATCGATAATAACAAACAATGTTTTCCCGACCTCTTCCAATATTCCAAACATGATAAGCATATATATATATATATATATATATATATATATATATATATATATATACATACATATTACTACTACATATCTATACATTAGGTACATATAAATGATATACGTAGCTAATACATCAAAATAATGTTTTTGATAACAAATACAGCAACTATAAGAGCCTATAATGAAGCGCCAACGTTCATTTTGCGCTCGATACCATATAATACTCTATAGTACCGCAAACCATCCCCATATCTACGCGATGGCTTCTAATATTCGTAATGTGCTGTAATTGTTCCGTGCTACTCACCCGCGCTATTAGAGAGATTGCGCTCAGAAGCGGCTAATCTGGCTTCTGCCTTGATCGCTTCGTTGAGGGAAAATGTCTTTGCTGGTACACCTGGAAGCGAAATGGCTTTTGAGAACATACATGTGTTATTAATGAGACAGGCTGTTAAAGAAATAGGTATGATAATTGTCTATCTAGATTCATAGGTTGATTTGAGACATTGAGACAGGACGGTAAAGAGGTAATTAATACTGGTATATAAATGACTTATATCTTTACAATTTTCATTGGGTTTCTCTAGGATCATTTTAACTTCCGGTCTCATGAAATTGTCTTTCTTTTCGGCTTGTTGTAAGAGGTGACAAAGAACAAAGGTGTATGGTATATATTCCTACACATGTTGTTTGTTATTAATGAGACAGACACTTATAATAATATTGCTGGTACTTAACTTCCTGTTGGATTTAGTGCTTTTGGGACATAACTCAAAATTTCGTGATATTATAAAAACAGATACGTAAATAGAATAAGCTGTTAAGGAGGAATAATGAAGTTGGTCTTGATGCTATTGAGGGAAGGGTTAGATGCCAACCTATCACTATCGTTAAACTTAGTTTAATTATTTATCGAACCGAAAGGTACTTAGTTGCATTCTATTTAAATTACTGAATAGCAAGACACAGCAGACTATGACAATTGTTATTTATAACTATTTAACATAATATGATACTATTAAACATGATAATGATAATTTAGTACATAGTTCATGCCACTGTATATTTATTAGCACATATGTAAAAGGAGGTTTTATGCATCGGATCGCTTCGGGGATGTAAACCACAAAATGCAATTGAGTGGCTAAATGATGATTAAAACTATATTAGCTGGATGAATGAATATTTGAATCGATTTAATTTTGTGTTGCCAAGCGATTGCTGTTCATTACATTTAGAGATACCGTTAAGCTGGGAACTAAATGGAATAAAAAGTTTTTATTTGACTATTCATTTTAATATTCATTTGATATATGTTTTAAAAGAATATTAATTTAAAGCAAGAGAACATTAAACACATATATTCACGTCTCTTAATGCCCGTCAGAGTAGACAGAACAATGGAGGTTTATCTCCTCGGTTACTTTTATCAAATGAGTAAGAGATTTGAAGTTTTGAATTTTCAATTCTATGGATTCTGGTTCTTTTACATTTCTTAGTTTTTCCTGCAGGGAAATGTATTTTATTTATAACATATTTACATTATTATGACGATCATTATGTAATTAATAAAATAAAACTATTATTAACAAAAAAAAACCCCAACGAATAATATCTCCTTTAGCTCCTTATCTTTGTCCTACATATATAATATAGTATTGTTCATGGTTCTGTCCATCCCCCGAAGGACGTAATAGTAACACATCTGTATACCTAACTACGTACTGAACAACAAAATGATAAATTGCAACAGCGGCAGAATTTATCGATAAAAACCAGATGCATTAATTCGCTGTAATTCGTATCGTTTGGCGGCAGGCCTTTGTTTTTAATAAGGTTGCATTAATTGAAACACATATCGACTGTAATACCCGAAGAGGTTGTTATAATATAAAGGCATATAAGGTTTGAATTAGGTGTTTGAATTTTTTGGGGTGGATGTTTTGAGGAAATCGTCTAAGGGACAACAAGCTATAGCTACATGTAAAAAATAATAATTCAATGATAAATGATCATACTTTATATATCTAATTTAAATTAAAAATTACAAAGTGAAAAAATCTAATATATTTGTGAGAGAAATTACTATTCTAAGATACATATTATGAAAAAAAACAATACTCATTCGGATATTTCGGTAAATATATAAATAGTCGTATCATATCTAAACCTTGTAACACGAAAGCGTAATGCCATTATCCAGTATTCAATATAATTTCGGAATAAAAAATTGAATTGAACTCACTTGAAAGTATCGCGAGCAAATGTATCAAGATGACACAACAGTGAACCTTCCAGATTTCCATTTTCCACCTTTCTCTTGCATTGTAGCTAAATCCGAATCACTATCAACACGATCGAAAGCACTGAACGACCGTTATTGTTTCTCCATGTATTTATAACCTAAGCAGAGCGCTACACAAACCTTGCTAAATAAAATCACGTAGCCGACTCCGCGTGTCAACCTTACCAAACCATTTAGCCTTAGTTACTTCCCCAACACTAGTACGGTATCGAAAGGTCTTCGTACAGTGTATTGCTAAAGCTATTGCAGTCCGACCACAGCACTAGAGTCAACAAGTTAGTTCGAGGTTGTAGCTTTACAGATTTAATTTGTTCAGTTAACTTCGATGCGGGTTCATATGATACAGTTTTGTAAACATGCCTGCGATTGTAGTTGAGAAACGATATTGTAATTATAAGCTTCTCTGCAACTCGTTCAGTGCAATTTCAATTTAGAATACACCGTTTGTTTATACGTTTCGAAAGTTCAATCGGAACGAGAGCTAACATGAACTGCTATCCTTTCACGTACGTTTTGATAGAGTTTGAAACTGAATGAAGCCATACATTTTAGTAATAACAGTTCATATTTTTATAACATTGTGTGGTTTTGAGTATTTCCATAGACTTAATAACATACAGAATATAAATACATATTCCTTAAAGAGTCTCCTAATATATCGACCGCAGCTATTAACAATGTTGCATCTGCAAAATGGCTACTTTACAGGACGGCCGTTTAAAGTTTGGAATGTGTATAAAATGATCAAAAGTCAATGTATCTTAACCAAATTTGGTAAAGTATATTTATTTTAATAGCTGTAAGTGGTGTTGTATGTATTTCAAAAAAACAATAACAACAAATGTGTTAAAATGCACATACAACATTCTTAGCTGCTACCTATGACATAGATTTTGTTGGATGTGGCACATCCATCATTAATACCGAAACTTTAACTTCTCGTTTTGGTCGGATGTGGCACATACATCAATATTATCGGAACTTCTACTTCTGGATTTGGTCGCATGTGGCACAACCCACAATATTACGTGGAATTTGATGGCAATTCTTTGTTGGATGTGCCACATACTTCATTGTTGTTGGGAAAAATTTGTCGTTGGGCAAAATAAAGGTAATCAGATATATTTATAACTTTATCGTGATATGACCTGGTCTCACATAATTAATAAAATTTATTATAATAGCCCAATAACAAGGTGCGATATGGCAGATCCCCCGCGCGCGCACGCATCTATACCCCTCCCACGCCCCGTTAATAAAATCGTAAGATATTCTGCAACATTATTACCCGTGCAGAATCAGCAGATCCAGCTTTGTTAACCTCAAAAAACAAAAACTGTTAACTTTAGGGTAATAATTTTTTGTGGGGTTGTAGATAATGTAATTTTAAGGCCTTTGGTGCAATAAACCGAAAATCGGAAAAATGTAGATCCCACTTTGTTAATAGCTGTGGTCGATATTATTATAAATGTCATTTCACCCATCTAGGTTTCAACATGACATATATTTCTCATGGAGACTGAAGTACTCAGTGCCTAGGTTTATAAATGATGAATGATGGCCAATGATGGAGATAACAAAAATTAGATCGATTATAAAACTAATTTGGTGTCATATAAATAAAAACGTAACTTAACTCTATTAAGTAAATCAGTAATAAATTTTCTATTAATTAAAATAATTTTACTTTTATAAAAGTAATCACAATATTAATATCACTGAAAAGAATTATATTGCTAGTTTATTATATTCTCAACAAAGATTTTCCAAACTGCATAGTTTAGATATCGTAATCATAACACACTATAATAATAATTTAAGGATATCATGAAACTATCCTTAAATAATCCGTAACAGACATAATACATTAAGCTTCACATTTACTCGATGAGAATAATCTCAGGGTTTTACCTTATTCGAATTTTAGTAGATAACTTTTACATGAATTCGGCCATAAAAAGGCCTCTTTAGTTTGCCGTCTCTCCACTTAATCTTACTAAAATGTAATAAAGCTGATAAGATCCAAGTCCCGAATAAAGAGGAAACAATAAAACATCTGGAACAATAAAACGGGAATAAAACAGTAGGCAGAACCTATAACCGGTAAAAAAACCTATGAAATACGATTCACCTTGTTGTGAATGCGTTCTAGGAAATAGTATACTGGATCCTGTCTATCCACATAAATCCATATATCGATAAAGCCATTAATAAACTCTAACGTATCGAGTTCGATATATTTGTAGAAAGTTAATGTTGTAATAATAAACGATAGTGTCAAAAGTTAGTGCAAACTTGACCGTCCGGCAAAAAATTCTTTAAACTAAAAAGGTTTTAACCCAGCCCTGACCAATAACTAAACAACTCACATCAATTTTCTTTATATAACTGAAGTTAAGCAACGCTGCTCTAGTCTTTTCAATGCCCGTAACCGGATGGGTAACCATTCATATAATGACTTTATTGATTTCGGCGAGGGCAAACAAATTAATTGGTAAGTACTTATACTCTAACACAGGTACAATTCCCGACGGAGTAAGTATGAGTCTATATATAAAGATATCAAATGATGCTAAATAGGCGCTACAATTAACCCTCGCTAACCATAGACAAAGACACGGAAATCTGGATACCTTCAAAGAAATAAAATAGTTTTACTAGTGCTTTTACTACCCTAAGGTCACATATACTAAATCACATTTTTAATTCAAGCTGCGAACTTTGATCGCTTTTTATCGTCGAAGTTAACTCGTTTGGTAGCCAGCCCACCGGCTAATATAAAACTTGGGCTATATTACGAAATCTCTAAGGTAATTTGGGGGAAAACGATCAGTAGTTAAAATATTATTATCCTTTTAATCAAAGCATCAAAACTCAGTCGTTCCATGTCATTAATATAAAGTTACATTACTTCAGTTTATTGGGTGTTGAATATGGTTCGAATGAATTTGTGATTGCTAAGTTGTAATTGGAAAGACATCAAAGCAATGACTTTGAATGTTGACTCCGAAGAACAACAAGTAATTAACTCTGACTAGTCACCTGAGTCGAAGAACCTTAAATTAGAAGAACCACCTTTTTAACTTCACAACCAATTTAAAAGAAAATGTTAATTTGTACTGAACGAACTTAATTGTTAATTCTAAAATGTATATTTGAGACAAAGATAACAACTTCTTCTCCATTACATTATTTACTAGACATAAACAAAAGACAAACGCGTTCACGACCCTTGCGGGGTAGTCAGAGGTTCAGATGTCCATCTCCGCAATTGCGTAGGTAGTAAATTATTTATTATTCAAGATATTGTTTATTATACGCAACTGTATTCGAAAACAAAAAACATTCCTTCAGCGTACCAACCATAATTATGTAGGGTTGACAAAAAAGACTTTCTCTAATCAAGTACGAACCTTATTTCCACAATCACAAATCTAGTTTCATGAAAGAGCGACTCTACTTAGGGTTCGTCCAAAGCCATCTACAAATACGACTCTATTATGACAGGGAATCTTGTTTCCTGCGCATTCGCCCTCGGATTGCAAAGCGGTTGACGGGTTAACTGAGTCAGCCACTTTATGTTGTACCCAACACCATTACGGCCAGTTTTATTTTCCAGTTGATAGAGTGGAAGGATTTTATTTTGCACGCAAATCCGAAGCCCGTGGCGAATAGCACTTTCGATCGCCGCTCGGTTACTTCCTCAATTTACGGTCTTGGCAAACTACAGTGTAGCCCCGTAAATAGACCGCGCGGATTTACGCTCTTTCGCCGAATTTAACTAGATTTAAATGGCCGAAGGAAATGAATTAAATATGTTTTTATCATTAAATATTCAATGATTTAAAAATTACTATCACATTCCCTGCTTATCTCTGATCTGAATATTGTATTTGATTTGGTTAATTTATTTATGTTAAAAAATGACCTAGGAGATATTATCGTGATCCTAAGGTTCCTTTTACCAGAAAGGGATAAAAGGACGTGAACTTTATTTATATGTATGTATGTATAGTTACTAAGCGTTTTAAAGAAAACAAACATACTTAATTAAACAATACATTACGTAATTGGGTCACTAAGTCATCACTCATCAATTTTAAAGCTGACTGTGATATAAAATTAAATATCATGTAACCAAAGATATCACTATGGTGGTCACTCAATACTCGATACCAATCGTAAAAGATAAATAATATGTAGCTTTTAAATTGTTTACTGCTACCTATAAAACGGGAAACTATTTCCATTGAGCAAACAGGATGGTTCAGCAATTCCATCTAAAAGAAATATTATACTTTTAAAGTTATGTATACAGCGTGGAGGCATGTATGCATGGGCTTCGTCACACCTCGTTTATGCCGACTGTGCTCATACGTAAATTGCAGGAATTTCGCAATAACAGCTCATAAAGTACCGAATAGGTATTTAATAAAGATAAAATGAGCTACGCTGAATCACACATACATTTAATTGAGTTATAGCCAAAGATAAGGCTTAATACGATGTATAGGTTTCACTAGAGATATATAAACTTCGATAAAGACTTGTGAGCCGGGCCTGAAAATCTCCTTATACATACATACACATTCTGCAATTTTAATCCCTTTGGGTGTGGACTGAACTTCGAATATACGAGTATAATACCTTATAGGTAATTTTTGCATCAATACCGAGTTAGTGATGCAATCTATATTGAACATAAGTGATATTGCCTAATAATACTTTGTAATAATATTATTTAAGAAAATATAGTCGATGCCTAGATTCATTTAATTTATGCAGTCACATTGAGCTTACTATTACCCAAGTGGAAAGTAAAACGAAACAAGTTTTTTAAAGAATATTCAGGAAAAGAAAGTTCGAGCAAATTTCAAAGTTGTTAGTTCCTTAATAAGTTTATTAAAAAGTTCTTCCTCAGTACTTTTATGCTAATGCAAAGATATCTAATTAAAGTATAGTATAGTGACTATGGCTATTTTTAGGTATAACTATTATATAGCTATTTAATATTTTAGTTATGTATGTTATAGGTTTGGAATTCCATGATATCACTAATTTTAATTGAAAAATATACGTACATTCATAAATACTATTCGATTAAGAGGCTAACGTCATTCTGACCCAGTTGCTGACATTTATATACTGAATTTAGATTGTCTGTAACTGCTAGTACATATGTGAAAAAATTCCGATATCCATTGTACCATGAGAAGAGACGACCTCTTACAATATATCGTGAAGAAAGAGAGCTATTTTGCATTCTATTTACACACTAGTTCTACACAAGACTTTATATTTTTCCTTCATACTTTCGTCAAAGGATTCATCTGGAGTCCAAGTTGAGTTTTATACTGCGATGTAAAATTCACTTCCTCCAACGTGACGAGTGTATATGTTTCAGTAAGCAACACTTTTTGGTTAAGCCGTAAAAAGTTACGGCCCATGTCACAGTGACACGCGATATCGCCAAACGGAATAGTCTGCGGGGAGAAGTTTATCCGATTACTTGCTTTATGAGTATGGGCGGATCGTTTAGTGTTGTTTATGACAGGGCGAAGTTAAGCGAAGTTGGGCGAAGAAGGGTCCGTTACGATGATAGTTTATGAAGGTCGCTGCGACGGAAGCCAGAAAACAATTTGTCCCTGCGTTCGGGAGAGCACAATTAGGGGGCCAAATCCGATTAGCATGGCAACTGAATAAGTAAGTGATGGTTTGTAGAACGTAAACATTCGCTCGTATACATTTTTATAATAGTATAATTATTTCGCATAATATATCATATTATTTCCTATTCCAGAGTAGTCATAATTTCACAAACTACATATGTTTCTGAAAATTGATATAAACATTCGCATCTTTTAATCTCTATCAGGGTAAAAAGAACTTCTAACCCAGGTAACTTTTAGCATAAATATTGGGGTTGTGATGTTGTAATGCAACATGTGCGCCAGGTTGCTACCTCATCGTCCAATAGATGCGATTTACTCCTAGTCCATTAGTTGACTCCTACGACATGCCGGGAAGAACGGCAGCTAGTTAGCATCCTTTTTGTTAGCATGGAGTTGTACCATATAAATTATATGTAACTAAATCGTTTATATTACTGAATTGTACTTATTATTATTAGTTTATAGTTTTCATTAGTTACTAAAGAAATTGGCGTTCTGTCTCTGTGTTTACTGTTCTATTTTATAATAAATGATGTGAGTAAACGAAAAAAATCATAACAATAATATTTTCTCTTAATAAAAGATATTCCCAAACAAGCAAAGAAGTATTGATGAGACATATTTATGATTATTAACAGCGCCCATTGTGAGTAATTGTCAATGAAACGTGATTTAATGTGACAGCATATTTTTCGTATGATCGAAGTTTTGCACACAGCCTTGGTTTTATTACGTGACGATGAATGGTATGAGAAATGCTTACATGCCACAAATTGTATTAGTAATATCATTGTTTTATTGTTACTCATTTAATGACCGACTATACTAAGAGATTTTGGATTATGTAACCACACTTTTTGTGGCACATGTTTATAATGAATATGACAGTAAGATATGTTGGAAAAGGAAGACGTTATATATATATAACTTCTTGGTGTATATTAATATATGTAAGGATGTCAATAAAACAAAATTGGTGGTTTGTCTTCCCCTCTGTATGCAAACGGTCGTGATGTGTATTTATATATGATTTTACTATAACGAGGGTTCAGTTGTCTGGGGTGTTTAGCTATCCACATATGTATCTCGTTTGTTAGAAGACAGAACTAGAGGAATAATAAATATTTTACAACATAATGAATTTGAGATAAAATTCAGTTTTTATTTTTTATATAAGTAATGTTCAAAATTAGGTCTATTCTTCATTAGAAGGGAGTCAAATAAACATTATAAAGACTAAACTTTAGTGCTATATTTTACTCTAAATCTGCATATATTTTTACTTTAGATCTGTTGCTACGGCGGTGACGGGAAACATCGTGAGGAAAATACTACTTCTTCGGGACAAGTAATAGGCATTGCTTGTAAATGGCCACACGACTCACCAGCTGGTTAATTGAGCGTCTGGTATACAGAGTATCTGGACAACACGTGAGTCCGAAGTGGACATAAATGGTTACTTTCATTATTGCGGTGTTGGTGATGCAAACCTCTGACTACCTGGGTACTAAGGGTTTAAATATGTGATAGTTTCATACTAGTTTGGGACGTAAAAAGAATGTTAATTAGCTGCTGTTCTGTCCGGAATGGCATAGGAGGCGACTAAGGGACTAAGAGAAAATGAAATCTATTGGGTAATGGGCAATCTGTCACCAATGTTCCATATGACATGACAACCCCAATATTTATGCTAGAAATTGACTTTGTTCACATCAGCCTATTTAGCTGAAAGTAAGCGTATATTGACTCGCAACCACAACACAGGCTTTGGTTCATCCACTGTGAAATTGTTCCACATAATTATTAGGTATACCTAGTTGTATTTTATAGTCACACTGGGTTTTGCATTTGTGGAAAATTGAGTCTAGATTTTCGTTTATTAATAAATAATAAAAGGATAATGATTAAATACACATAAAACTACTGAAACGTTCACCAAAAAATAACTAAATGCAATGCATAGGATAGGTTTTGGTTAGGACTGTATTGATTTGGTATACAATATATTTTTGGAGTGCTTTTTCGTAATATCATATCCGTTTAAGCAACAATGAAAGCAATTACATAAAGTCTCATACAAAACGATATATTAATTACAGTAATCTACTATCTTGGGATATCTTTCATATAAAGTCAGATTGTCTGTGTTAGATGAGAATTCAGGTAATAATAAAACTCACAAATTTATAATGGACATTTTATTGTTTTTAAATGATCTCAATTTAAATCCATCATTATCATTAAGTACATATCTACGAGTTTGACTGTCAGTGTGAAAATACTATGAGTAAAATTTACCCAGTGTTTTACTGGGATTAACACATGGGCTATCGTATTGAGTGCTGAGTACGACCTAGGTGAATCGAATATAACTTTGAAATTTCAGTATAATAGAGAAATGTAAACATCTAATATAGGGATAGTTTGTTATCAAAAATCATACTTGTATCGCTTTCATAATAGAACAAGGGAATGTTAATTTCTTTGTTATTGCGTAACCAAAGTCGTTAAGCCAAGATGAATGAATGTTTGTTAAATAAAACAATTTGGTTGCAAGATATTATCCAATTTGTGAATTCCATTTTCCGAGAAATGAGGTATTTTCGTCGCTAAGATTGCTATTCTTCGGTGGGTAGGTCGCCGACAATAACAAGAAAAATGTATTCAAATTTTAGGGAATATCATTAATAGTAAAGGGATTTTGAATATATTTGTTGTTTGAAACGGGGATATTATATAAACAGTTATATTTAGAAATACGTAAATGTATGAATGTAATAATAGGTTTTCGTAGTACTTCGTGATATCTAAATACTATTATATATTTCAATATTACTCATAATTTATTGCACAAAATCATGGAAGGAGGTGGTAATAACTTAGCTTAGGAAATGCAAAACCATTCTCATCATCAATTGAAAAAAGCAACTAAGGGGTTAAACAAAGACGCTTTCTTTCAAAAGCTTTTCCAAGTTAGATCATAATAATAATATAGTAATAATAATAATATTTGGACATTATTACACCAATTGAACTAGCCCCTTGGTAAGAACATTTAAGGCTTGTGTTAAGGGTACTAGTCAACGTATATTTAAGAAATGTATACTTATTATAAATAGATAAATATATATATATAGCACATATAATCAACGACCTGACTGGAAAGCAGAAGAAAAGCGTAGTTCTTTGCCTCCACCGGGAATCGACCCGGGACCTATTAATTAGCGTTCAGGCGTTTAACCGACCGCGCCACGGAGGTCGTCAATCATACTCTCCAAGTTTCTGTCTACCTCTCTGTTAATAAACGGGTTGAAGGTTACCTATGTAAGACTGATACAGGCATTACAATGCTATACGGCTATCCTCCGCCACTCTGTGCGTAGTCGTGCAAAAGCCAGAGTATCGATTTCTTAAATAGGTTAACGAGTTGTTTGTTTGGCTGCGTTTGTTCGATATTTGTATCGAATAAAATATCTGTTTCAGCATTGTTTTAAAGGCGAGTAGCGTTTTTGGATGGGCTGGGGGTTTCATCAACCTGGATATGTATTGTCAATAAATTAGAACATTATATGGGTCCCTTAGGATTGGCAAAGGGTAAAAAGTTAAAAATACTCAATGATTACCTTCATGGCTCCATGGTTGTCCGTTTGAATGCCATCTTTGTACCAATAAATAAATCAATCAATGCATCTATACCTACATAACGTGTGATTGTTCCGTTATATTACTTTTTAAAATGCGTTGATCAGCATTTGTATGTCTTAAAATATTGCCCATTACAAATGTTTATTCAATACAAATTTATAAAATGAATCCAAAATTACGATATAAGATAATTCTGCATTTAAACAATATTGGCTTTTATAAAACATGTTTAGTTAAGTTAAAGACTTCATTCTTCTTTCACCGAAACAAATAAATATGCCTTTTTATTATACGTGTAGTTTTATAAATAAAACACAAAGTTTTTACACTGATTGCAAGTTGAATAAATTAAAATATTGTGGCAGCGGAATCTTAACTTTTTTACTCATGCCATACTCAAAACTCAAATCATTAGCGTAGCATTGTTTATGACGAATTATATCACCACCGCGAGCATTCACGTCATCTTTACATCGTCATTTCAATTGCACGCAACAGGAAAGCAGCACCTCGACACAAGCTCAAAAAGAAAATCTTCAATAAGCCACGGAGTCATCAAAGAGTGTTCCAGCTAATTGGATTCAGTAATTGAACAGAAACGAACGATAGACTCCATGTCGCCAACAATGTCACAATCTAATAAAACGCTTGGGCTGATTGCCTTTCCAATCCTTTCGCTCTCTATTGAGTCTATCCTTTGGCTGATTAACTTTGTGTATCAATGTCTCTTGTGCCTAAATAAAAAAAACGACATCTGTATTAGAGATCCCGCCACATAAGGTGGCAGTAGCCAAACTTGGAACTAAATTTGACGTTACCGCCATTGCGTGTTATTTTGTATGAAAGGTAAATTTAGTATTACCAGCGTTGTGTTTTTTGCCCACTCTTTGTAATTTTTATGTTTGTTAAGGGTGATTATGATAAATTGATTTCCGGAGTTTCTTGTTAGTTCTTCTCCAAGTTAGGGTCTCCGCTGATCTAACCTCGGTAAAAAATATGTAAAGACAATGCTCAGTGCCATGTTTGAAATAATAGTTTTAAGAGATTCGCGATTTATACTCATGATATAAGATATAAGGGTGTGTATAAGATTGATTGCAGCTGTGGGAAATCCTACGTCGAACACACTAAACGGTCTATTGCGGACAGAGTGAAGGAACACATAATATATGTAATATATAATAAGAAGGATAAGTCCCGTTAATTATTAATCATGTTTGAAATAGTTTAATAAACATATTTTGACTTTGATATATTAATTTGTTTTATTTGAGTTTATAGCTCTGCAACCAAAGACCGTTACAAATGAAACCTATAATGTATCGAGCCGTATGGCACAGTGAGTGCTAGTTTTGGCGTGTTTACTGGTAATACTGAATTACGCGACTGTGGCGACGCCTCCAACTGCCACCTTATGTGGCGGGATCTCTACATAGAAGATGACAGACTTTTTTGATCTAACGGCGAAAGTAAGTGCTTCAATGTTTTATATGCTTTAAAATTATATCATTTGTATATCTAGTAAAATTAAAAGCATGGAAACATTAGCCACACGCGCAGAAATGTTTGTAGCTTTCAGTGATTTCTGTTATAGTATTAATGATTTGTTTTCAGGCTGTGTTTCATAATGTCAATGCTAAGGAATTTGACATCCTAGCCAAGTTGCAGTGTCGATAAATGAAATCAACTAGTAGCTATCTTTAATAATTAAACACGATGCTGCTTGCCATTTCTGATATAAAGTCTAACATTTCTCAAATTTCGTTGACACACTACATCACACAGTATCACACATACACACACCATGGACAAAATAAGATTCTTGAGTATGTGCATGCTTTGACAAATAAACGAAAGCGCATTTTGTTAGCAAAAATAAAGTTTTACGGTCAACCAGACTAGTCTATTTTAGAACAAGGGTCTATTATACCAATGATTACCTATCAATGGGAAGAGTGCAACAATAGCACTTATTTAGTAACGAAGGTGTCTGAGGGATTCCACTTAATTGAATTCGGTAATTGAGGATAAACAAACGGAAGACTGTGTCAGTTCTTGGCGGAATCTAATAACCAAACGAGGTGTTTGTTATAGATATAGTGAAAAAGGGTGACGTTAGAAGTGCCTATAACCGACGAGACGATGCGGAGTAATTGATGACAATGAATTGAAATCATGATTAAAAAATCGGTATTTCTTACCTATTCCATGTAAGGGCGTGATTTGTACATATTATGTATGAAAGTTATGATCGACACATAATTAGGTAATTGAAGATTCTCAATTAGAAAGAAAGAAGGAAATACTTTATTCTCTGCACAAATTACATTAACCACACAAATAATAAACATCAAGGATGAAAACCATTGATGCAGTGAAAAGGTGCTGCCTCAGTTTACGTTCGCTGGTTCTCCGGCAGCAATTATATAATTTATCGTTAATGTATATTGTCAAACATCCATACAGGATGAGCATGTTAAGATTTAGAGAGAATAGTATGCTATTTTAGCGTAGCCTTTTTTAAGGAGAAAGACGTGATATGAAAATATGTAATAACATGTTTTGTTATTTATTAAAACACATCTGAAATTTTATCCCTGGACAGCAACATATACCGACGTAGTACGTAAAACTCACCTGGTACTTCGAAAGATAAATTCAAAATGTGATTCTGCGAATACTTGATTGATTTGGTTGAAGTGGGTAAATTCTATTTCGATGTAGTTAAAGATTCTGGAGGGTCGAGAGGTCTTTTTCCTTCAGCGAATAGTTAATGTCCTCGAAAATGTTTGCTTTTTCTAAATAAATAATTTAATTTTGTCAGCCGTATTGAGAAGATTCTATCAATGATTTTTATGTAGCTTATATTTTATTGTATTAATTAAAAATGTTAGCAATGGTGTTATCTAAAGATTGTAAAGAATACACAGCCTATTAACGATTTTAC
The DNA here is from genome assembly GCA_030578115.1 of Leucoptera coffeella. Classification (NCBI taxonomy): domain Eukaryota; kingdom Metazoa; phylum Arthropoda; class Insecta; order Lepidoptera; family Lyonetiidae; genus Leucoptera; species Leucoptera coffeella. The sequence continues at coordinate 24,548 of JAMBLF010000276.1, read as the reverse complement.
GTGCAATGTATGTACTGCACCAAATATACAGGGTGACAGATTCATCACTGGCAATATTTTAACCTGGCTATTAGTAGCACCTATAGAACCCATTTTCATAATAAAAAGGAGAGGAATTTTTTGGAAATTTTGTTCATTTTTTTCATTTTGTATTTTAAATTTTTCATAACATATGGGTACCCTATTAACGTACTACTTACCAAGGTCATGTTCATTCATAAATTGTAAGTTTACATTCTATGCTCAGACCAAGGAATGTAATTATCTATGGTACTCTGGTGTTTGTGGACCAGGATAGCATCTTAACTGAAACTTTTTTCATTATTGCAAACAGACAGTGTTTTCACAGGTCAGGAAGCCAAGAGAACATACTCAAGTGGTTTCCTTTAAACATTAATTCCGACAATGTTACGCACTATTCTTTTATTTAATCCAAATAATCATCACTGTACACAATAACACAACATGAACATTAGCCGGTTACGGATTGTACTTAATTTAATCGCGTGATTACTCAATGCTGGTTACTAATTAATATCCCTTTAGTTTACGCTTTGAAAAGTTCTTTAAAACATTTGATTCCATTACAATTTCTATGTTTTAGTTCGATAAATTATAACCTCGAAAACACTTCACTAATTAATTTCATATATTTTCCACTAAAGTATGAATTTACATTCACATAACTAAACCATGTTTTACTTTCACATCATTAATAAACATCATCCACCATTATTGTACTATGAAATACCAATTTAACATAAAATTATAAATTCAGACGACAAACAAACAAAATACTTTTTACCGCCATAACTTTTTGTTTTTTTTTTATTTACACACAAAGGGACGGCAAAGGTACATAAGCCATACATACAGCCAAATCTTAAGAAACAAACAGACGGACAAGACAAAATGATGTATTTCCATAGCATTGTTAAAATGACAACAAACGTAGTCAAATAAATAAATTAGCCATAGATAAAGTAAAGTTTGCGTCATATAGCCAGTGTGAAGTGCATTACATTTCATACTTTCGACTTACTACGAGCATAAATATTTGAATATTTTGTATGACTATTTAATAAATATACATGAGATGAAGAATAAACAACGAAAACTAAATCAAGAATAATAAAATTGTTTATTTCACTTATGTACTATTTTATCACTAATAATATCATGTACTCACGTACTGAAGACATGTCACCAGACCATTAAATTAAAAAGTAAGAAAATTACTCTATGTTGAATTGTTTATGTATCTGTCAAAAATTTTTAACGAAAATCGCAAAATGATAAAAAGTTTTGAAATTATTTGTTATAATAACTATCGATACGGATTAAAATGAACAAAGATCAAAGACCTAGTGAAATGGAATTGTTTTTAGCATCATGTACAATGTATGCGTGATGAAATCGATGTGTTTTAATAATTTTCATTGGTGGCATGTAATGTTCAACCAACTTTTATGTTCTTGTGTATTAAACAGCAGGTAAGCCGTAGTGGTGATTAATGACGACTTTTCTTCAAACTCTAGAAGGGCATTGGGTACAACAGAAATAGAGTTTACAAAAAAATTAGATTTTTACTTGGATGTTTTGTTGTTGATAGTTGTTTGTTTTGTTGTTGATAGTTTTTTGTTTTGGGTGTTGAAAGATATTTAATTGGATGAGAACTATGAAATAACGTAGGGTGTACATACATTCTCAATTGGCTTCCAAACTTTGAGGATGCTTCTCTCAATATTTTTGTACTGGAGGGTATCAAAATAATCATGTCAAGCCGCATATTTTCCACCGTAGAATCTATCTTTGAAGTATTGCCAGTGATGAAAATTTCACCCTGTATAGCGTTCCCTATTATATATGACTAAAATACTTGTAGATGTTCTTTGGTTAAAAGACTAGGGATTTTGTTTCTATAGGCATTGCAACCTGCTGCCAATGTTCAATAGTACTGCCATTATACCTCTTATAGTTATAGTTACTAAAACGACATTGATAATATATTGTTTCATCTTTTAGGAATAAGAGTAATTGAGGTGTATCTATGTGCTTAGGATTTATGTATATAATTGATTAGTTTTTATCCAGTGCAACACTTTCATTCCAATCTTCAACCCACTAGAAATGGCTTAGAGTTGGCAGCCCATAATTACGTTTCACGTCTCTTAATCCAGGAAAACCACATTAGAACTAGTATTTGGACGTCGATAATATTTTGTTGTATTAAGAACTATGCAACTTTGATATTTGCCTTGAACAAAGGAATAATGTGTTATATTAAATAAATATATTGTGTTCTTCATTTATGCAGTATTCATTCGAAGAAATATAATTATACTATAGGTGTGCTCACTGCAAACATCTTACATAGACTAAGACTAGACTAATTCATACTAAGTACCATATTTTTTAACGTATAAGATCCTTTTTTCATAGAACACAGCTTCATAATTATCGCCCCTTAATAACAGCTCCGAGCACCATTTCTAAGAACGCCCGTAACAGTCTTCGAATCCAAAAAATCCTTTTCGGAATTGACGTTTGCTGTAATTTCTCTCGGCACGAGTTCCCGAGTCAACAGAAAACTATGTGCCCAAGCTGATTGGATTCAGTAATTGTGTAAAAACGAACGGAGACTTCCTTAAAAGCTGCTACGGACGCGGCCTTTTTCGGTCGACGTTACGCTTCAGTCGTTTGCAACAATGAATTAATTTATTATTATAAAGGGAGTTCTTATAGTATTTTGTCACTAACCATTAATTGAACGAAACTTAAATAGTTGATTTCATTTTATCTAAATATATACTTAATAATAAAAAAAAATATTTTTAAATACATTATTGCCTTATAATTACAATTGTGTAATCTATTATCAGATCGGTATCAATAACGCATTTTTGAACCGATGATCTGTCTAATAATATAAGAAAGCTCTAATAGCAACTAAATTTTTATTAAAAACAGTTCGACAGATTTTAATCTTCAGGCAATCGTTGTCTGTATAGGCACCCTAAGAAAGCGCTAGACTGCTAATTTTTTGCGACGTTCACTCACCTTGTTCTTTTTGCACTACTGTCCTCTTCAGCGTGTGCACCTAACATGACTAAAAAGTAGGTACAGATGTTAGTTAAAGAAAGAAACCTTTTATGAAACGATTATTACGACTAAGATGTCTCATGCTAACATAGGACTTCATAGAATGGTAACTAGCTGCCGTTTTCCCCTGCATTTCATAGAAAATTACTCAGGGACTAGAATTGACTAGTGAATGGAATTTACTAGGTGATGGGCCTGTCACGAATGTTCCATATGACATGACAATCCCAATATTCATGCTTAAAAGTGACCTCGGAGATATTACTGTGTCTTCGGGACAAAGCTGGAAAATTTATTGACAAAGCTGGATCGGGCATTTCGGAACACTAAATACCTCCAAAATGTTCTAAGAAATGTTTTAGGTGGTTACTTTGCAAGTTGTTTATTATACTTCTCGGTATATTATACTCCATGTAGGACGATAAATAAGAGTAAATATACTTTTTCTTGGTTAACCTACAACGTTGGGTCAACATCGTTTAATCTACTAAGCCAGTTTGGTATCATATAATTTGATTCACCCCTTTCTATCTACGTAATATCGCAATGAATCTCCCAACTAAACACCGAACATAAAAATGGACAAACGACCTTTTTATTCATAAACCATTTTCAGGTATTCAATAAACATATACAGAACTTTCCCGCAAATGTTCTGATGCTGAATAAAGATACGCGAACTGATTTCTGTCTTTTCCTGAACTCAGGCAGATAAATGGGCCCGTATTTGTTATGGGAACAGACATTTCTTTTACATATCATCGCTTTATATGCAGATGCTCCATTTGTTACGGTACTGCGGATTGTGTTCTGACATTAAGCAGAAATCATTACGTACTCACGTGGTTCAGAGTTTTATACATAATAATACAAATGTCGTACGGCAAATAATTAAATGCAACAATAATATAGCTCAACGTTTAGCGACCGTTAGGTTCGGGTTGTGACTGTATTAATTTGGTGTTTAATTTAATTTGTGTGTGTATTTTCGTATTATTCAACGTTATTTTTAGTAATACTAGCCATATTTAATAAACGGAATAAAATATCAGTAGAAAAATAATTATTTATTTCATGACTAATCGTAAATAATAAAACATTGTCATAGCCAAAATATCTCTTCCGCATATTACCTACGTTAGTTATACCTCAAGAAAGAAATAAAACATATCTATGACCAAGAAAACAAATTTTACTCAGCCTCGAACATAATACATCCCAAATTAGATTTGACTCAGTTCATATTTCACGAAACAACCCCATAGTCCGGCACATGCGATTTGGTAAAAGGAAAATGGAACGTCGGACGATAACTTGATAAACGTCGTGTCGCCACGCAACCATTTTTGAGCTGTCACTCCAGTGATTTAGTTAGACGCAGCCTAGTCGAGTTCCAGCGGAGAACCGTGCCAGGAGGTCATCTGTGTACATGATAAATATTGGATTATGTCACAATAAAGTACATTGTATAATTTAGCTGAATATGGAAAGATAATGAACAATTTAACACTCTTGATCAAACACTTTCAATATTTGCAGTATTCATTGATGGTAGATTTTAATACAAATAATAACACCTCTTAGACGATAGATAGGCAGAATGGTAGAATTTTAAGATTAAGAGACAACCAGTGACATACGACTTTCAATGAGTGTATTGACAAGTACATACAAATTGATATTAAATAAAAACATTTGAGTTTGATATTCAAATATATAAAAATGACCTAAACTTCTATCTAAAATATAAGCTGTTATAGACTGAACGAAATAACAGGAATTTTCGCAAAAATGCTAATTTGGTTATTGAACCAACGTATATGATGGAAAATATTGAGGATAAGTATTTTTAGCACGCTACCGTATATCAAAGTCATAAAAATCTGACAAGATTAAGATCTATTTCGGATTACAAGTATGTTAAAAATAGACCACCAACAAAATGTTATGAAAAATTCCTACTCTTTTTTCAGAAGTTTTCATAATAAGATATAAATAAAAAGACAGGCTATTAAAAAATATTTTAATCAAACATTACTTAAGTTTACGAAGACTTTTTCTTGTTACCATTGGGAATAATAACATGTCATAGGCGTTGACACTTTTTAAGAACATGCAAAATAAATACTAAAATAAATAACCATGTAGCCATTTACAGGCTTTTAATTAATCAGAGTGAAAACCTTCTGCATAGAGTCGATATGGATTGCTCCATCAATAGATTTAAACGAGCAAACCTCCAGAGAGTGTTATAAATTCAATAAATATACAAATTATCTATTCTGTGTAATATAACTATCCATTAAAATGAAACCCGAGTATGTACATATGTAGAGGGATTTGCTTTTATCGTGTTTACCGATTCCTCTATAACATCCCTCTTATTCATTGATATGTATGTCTTATTACGTGTTTTTTTCATGTAGAATTTGATATGACCACAAGTATGTATTTAGATCATATATAACCGCATGAAATAAAGATGTGTAAAGTGTATGGTTCCAAAATTATGTTTTGGTAAGCACACTTGATAGGACCTACATATAATATCATATTGCAATATTTAATTGATGTGACACACTGTACTGAAACGAAGTCGGTTACAGTCAAGTTAAGCCACTGACCTGTTGGGTATACATACATAAATAGGAATTACATGTACATTCAGGTTCTTTAATTCCTTTCGGCTTGGAAAAAATCAGAATACCATAAATATTGGGTTTGTGATGTTACATGCAACATTGGTGATTGGTTGCTAGCCCATCGCCCAATTGAGTCCGTATACTCGTAGTCCTTTAATCTCAGCCATGTTCTTAAGACATACCTAGAAGAATGGCAGTTAGTTAGATTTTTTTATGTCACAGACTAGCACGTATCTATTAGATAGGATATGGATAGAAAGGAACTAATTTACAAATATAACAGGAATACCCAACTAGCCTCTACTGCACTCGAAATTGGTATTGTAAGTTGTACCAAGTCGTTGGAATTTCCAACATGGAAATTAACAATTAAAAGCACCTGTGTCGGGACAACCTCTAAAACAGGCAACCACCGGCAACTATGTCGTGTTTCAAAGTACACCTCAACACTATAACATATTAACTAACACGTAAAGTTACAGGCTGCGGGTATGTTGTCAGTATGCGCTACATACATTGTAGGGCGACTGAGTAAATATTGAGGCCACGATGATATTGCTATGGAAAACTTGTACACATCACCGCCTTTGGTGCTTATGAAAGTTGAAGTAGCATATTTATTATTTTGTGCGACAACTTTTGATACCAAGTTTTTTAGTGCTTATAGATGGTGAAAAAGCTTGCCATCTGTCACATTGTGTATATTTAGTTGACACGTGGGGTCGAGGTGGGAATATAATCAGTATATTTGCAATTGAGCACTATCATTAATACTTTTCCAAAAACTGTATTGAATTCGGCATATTATTGCTTTTATATATAATCATAATAATGATCGGCTTGACGATCGTGACATATTTTTCTCACCTCTCACATTCAATAATCTTCTCATGTTTGCTCTCATTTTATTCACGCTACGCAAGACCGTTTTAAAAATATTGTGTTTATAAATTGAAACGCTTAAATCAGTAGCTTTTTAAAAACCTGCTAAGATACTAGGAACATTTTTTAAGGTAGGTGTACGTAGCGTAAAGAATGAAAAGGTTAATGAGTCTGAGTGAATCAAGGGAGATTTGTCAGGATCGCTCCAGTAGGCGTTCGATAACCTTCGTCTATAGGGTTATAGAGGCGTGAATTTATGCATGTACTCTTATGTATGCCAACATAAGTGATGTTCCTGGTTTATTATAATATTCTTATATATCATATGTCTTAAGTTTCTAAAGTCACTTACTAATTTTATTATTCATTAGCAACTATTTATTTTAATAACTCTTTCCAATTAGAATCGATTTGGTACCAAATTTTCAATCGGTTGATAGTTTAAAAGTTGGTATTTACGAAAGGTAGTATAGAATAGAATACCATTGAATATTAATTTACAACCAAGCTTTTAGCAACAGCGATTATTTTCGGATTAATTAGGATCAGCCAAATTACAGACTAACATTGCCTACCAGCTGTTTTAAATTGTAAGGAATTTCTATTGTTTGCCACGTGTTTGCTTTCAGGCAATAGGTTGCCATGACAACAGAAATTCACGTGAATATTATGACTCTAAGCCAAAATTAGCCACGTGTACTTTGCTTGAAATGAGTGTCCAAATTAGCCACGTGTACGTCCCTTGTAATGAATGTTTGGTAAAAAGTTCCCATTAGTACCATTTTTTAAATATTTGGACATTATTACACCAATTGAACTAGACACATGCTAACGGGTAGCGTTCAGGCGGCTAACCAATCGCGGCACTCCGTGGTTTTTAAATCAAACATAGACATAACAGATATTAATGGCTCTACTTCCTAAATAGCATAGGCACAAACTATCGTTCGCCTTTCTTGAACGATCCTGACAAATATCACTTATCCAATCTTCACAACACACCTATTGACCTTCACATCTACGTTTATTTATTTATTTATAGAATAAAGGTACACCCTCGGCATATATCTATGCTAATCAATACTTAAAACTAAATTATCTCCATATCTGACTCATATGTCTCTATTGGCGTTATTCTATACGTGATAGGTTTAAGAGATTCGTGCTTTATACTAATAATTAATAACTAATGTCAGTTCTGTCTGTGACCAAGGCTACTGCAACTTAGCCGAAACGTCGGGTTAATAATAAAGGTAACTTTATTATATAAAAACTTACGCGATAAGTACCGTTAGTTATTAATCATTCTACGTTATTCCTATTCATGAACTAATCTGCAAAAACGAAATCAGACATGCAAGATGAGATCGTGAAGTGAAGTGTATGGTATGTATTTGTGCTCCTATGAATATTTACTTACATTGCACCATGGCAGTATTCCTTTAAGGAGTTGTAGTTTCAACGTTTTAGATGCTGGAATTTATTAAACTCAATAAAATACAAAAGCTACTGAATCAAATAATTAGGAGTATAAGCGACTCGGTAATCGTTGGATCGAATAATTTCCTTGAAATGGTTTTGTTCTGGGAATTATCAATCCTCTTTTTATCTTGGAACTCAAAAGAAAAACGTCGAATTGATCAAAACTTTTGCTCTATACATTTACCGTATTATTATTTGTAAAGTGTATTCAATAATTATTTGCCAAGGTTTTACACATACTCAAATATATATAAAAAGAAAGAAAGAAAATGACTACTCCGGCGTAATGTTAAGGTGTACATAATATTATTTAATATACTATGGTGCAACTGAAAGTCCAAGAAACCCGTTAAAATTTTCAAATAAAACTATTATATAATGTTTGTCATCTAAAATTGTATATGTCATATCATCTCTCAAAAACAAACGATTATTTCCATACCATCAAAGCGTAAAACTTATGTCCTGTTTTATTTCCATACACGTGATAACAAATACGTACATAGTGTCAAGCACAGAAGAGCATGTATGAGAAGGTTAATTGGTTCTGAGTAAAGCAAGAGAGATTTGTCAGGATCGTTCCCGGTGGCGATCCATAGTCTCTGCTTATCCGGGGACGTAAAGGCGTGAATGTATATGTGATAACAAATCCAATTAGAAGGTGATTGAAAGTGTTATTAACATGCATCGTAAGGCGGGTAATATTGCGCGTCTCACTGCGCCAGGAGCCTAATCAAGTGAGATTAATTTGATACTGCGAAGAAAATCATTAGCACTTCTAAACGAGTTTAACTACGAGCTAGAGCATCGTTCAGTTGAAGTATCATGAAGTACAGAAAGTTTTATTTATATTTTATAACTATTTATGAAAGATTAATAACTAACGGGACTTAACGCGTAAGTTTTTGTATAATACAGTTACCTATATTATTAACCAGACGTTTCGGCTACGTCTACGTCCCGTTAGTTATTAATCATGAGTATAAATCGCAAATCTCTTAAAACTATATTTATGAAAGGTACAATGATTGAATTATGAGTCCATGTGTTGTTACCGATCCTAGTAAATAATATAAACTATATTAATACTTTGTTTAAACTACGTTTCAGTAATTATATCGCTAATATACTCATTACTAAGCAAAATAAGTTAGTCATAGAAAATTTCCATCCAGACTCTATTTATTTGTCTCCAAAGTTTCAATGAATTATTCAAGCGAAAGGATTGAATTGTAATTACTAGATTCGAAACTAATGCTATAACTAATACTGTTTAAGTGAATTGTAACAGCATTTATTCATACAAATTTCGACTTAATTTATTTTGTTAACTTGACCTTTTCTTTCTTTCAAGTTAGTTATTGAGGTTTGAAATATGTATATAGTTACACAGGTGACATGGTTTTTAATAAAAAAACACTTTTATGTTTTATCGTTACTTAATTCGTTTTGGTGGATAGAATCTCGGATATAGAGTATCTCCTTGTTCACTTAGCATTGATTCTTATATATAAAAATAAAATAGTAAATATTATTTATATCTACCTTATTTCTTAGAAGTGTCTTTTTATATAAACAGTATATTATTGCCTGTCCTACATATCGCCTGTAAATAAGAAATATATTTCCTATTAAATTAATTCGTGATTAGTCTCTGAGATCAAAGGAGTTTCTTAGACTGTTGATCGTTCCCTTGTATCGTATTAATAATGCCTGATTAGGCATCGCACTCACTGAGGTGAATCATTTCGTATTAATACACGCTTACATATTAATATAGGGAAGGTAGAGGTACAAAAATGTATAGGTGTTTTTGTGAACGAAATCTTTAGCTAGTATGGCATGTAAATAGACTACTAACTAGTTGTCGTTTTTTCCATGTTGCTGTAGGAGGGCACTAAGGTATAAGGGATAAATAGTATGTGTTGGGCAATCGCTAAGTTATATATATATATATATATATATATATATATATATATTGTTCTACATTAATCTCATCACAATATCTAACTAAAGCTCTCTAAATACGCAACAAAAATATAATGTCTCCGAGGCTTTATCCACCCCGAAATGGGATTATAGGACGTGATTATCAGTTTTATATTATCTTACAAGTCAAATAGATGGATATTAAGTGAATATTAATAGATGTTTGCGTGTAATTAAAAAGAAAATAATTAAATTCCTCGATGTAAAACGTTGACTTCAAAATACTCACAATGGTTTGTAGTAGTGTATTTAAATTGAACAAAAGCATGTAACATCTTTATACGGCTACAAAGCATTCGTAACAACACAATTTTCCGCTTGTGACGTACTCGGAGCGGCCAGTACGGAATTATTTATTCCCGGTTAGCCAGACTAAGCATTCAAAACCGAGTCCATATTTAAGAGGAATGTTACTACATGCATATGTTTTGTAATTACTTGTAGTTAAGAATTAAGGGAATTATGTTAGGGTTATATTAAAATAATTAATGTGTGATGTATTATTAATATTTTATAATGAAGGAGTTTGACTATTATATCTGGTACAAAATACTGAAATTAAGGGGTACAGTAATCGGGTTGTATATAGTGAAATAAATATCTAAAAATATATAGGAACTAGAAGTTAATAGAATGTGTTGAGAGATGGATTTGCAAATATGCCATTAATGTGTAATGTTTTATAACACCACGGTAATGCATATATATAAATATAAGACCATATGTATATATGGTGCCAAAAGTGACCCAGAATAATGTCTCTGAGGTTCTGCCCACCCTGAGAGAATTTAAACAATCTGAACGTATTAACGATATAATCTTGAACTTGATTTCACAGGATATTTAATAACTCGGAAGTTACTACTTCTCGATCTAATACAAGATTTAACTCATTCGGAGCCAACGACACGCCTCGCGTGTCCATGAAAATTCTACTCGCCACGCCGCGGACACGCCTCGCGTGTCCATAAGTTTTCGATTATATCTCGAAAAGTACATGAAAAAATTTAATAAGAATTTGTGTACATGGTATTTACCACACGAATAACCATATATTCACGTGGTTTCTACTTTGAAAGAAGTTATGTTTATACTAAAAAAGAACCCCTTGTGGGATGCCAAGAACACGCGACGCGTGTCCACTTTGAGTATGCGACCAGAGGTTCTTAAAGTTTGTGTAACTCTTTCCATCAAACTCACTACGTCAGCTTGTTTATTATAATATTAGTACTTACAAAATAATATGTTTCTGAGTGATTTTAGTCGATAGATGAGTAAATAATTTATATAGCATACAAACAACAAAAAATATTACAAATTTAATAATATATAAGTAAGTTTGAGAATCACATCATATTTAATTTACCTATTTACCTAAATATCCATATTCCGCCATAATTCCTGGTTTAAAATCACTATACTGTTGCCACAACCTTATCTCTTTCGTTGCACAAACAGAACTAAGGAAATAAACTACCACAATGTATTATTAACCTATTTAGAAACATTAAACTTGTCGCAGAGCCAGTGGACACGCGTGGCGTGTCCATTTTTTCTTAGTCGCAGAGCCGCGGACACGCTTCGCGTGTTCATGACCGTTTGTATGGCGGCTCCGCTAGTAAGACGCTGAAAAATGGCGCGGCGTCGAATGAGTTAAATTTTACTTTCACACCAAAATTTCGCTTTAACACATTTAATTATTCATTAAACAGCCAATCAATTGAAACTACGAATTGCCAATAAAATCCGCGGCCAAGTTGAATGCGAAACCACGTTATGGCCGAATCAAATCAAATATTGGTTTCATCGTATCCAGATACAATTTATTATTGCAGATATTTTAATTAAAATGGTCAGATATTTTGTTTGTATGGAAATGACTCTTCTAACTGTTGTTTGGTGATACCTAACTTTACGGATACCTAATGTAAGTTTTGACAAAGAGAAACGTGTTCATGACCATTTACCCTTGCGGGGTAGTCAGAGGTTCAGGTGTCCATCTCCGCAATTACGAAGGTCGTAATTCTATGGCCACCTCGCCAGGTGGTAAGCCATGACGCCATTTACAAGCACTAACTAATACCTGTTCGAGGAACAGGTAGGTTTCCTCACGATGTTTTCCCTTACCGTAGTATTATTCTAAGTTTTGCATATTCAATGATTGAATTTTACGAGTAACTAATATAAGTTTTAAAAATTGAAGTGAAAGTGGTTTGTCACGATTGAGACAAATGGTGAACTGTGATCTCAGCTTACCTTTTTGTAGTGAAATGGGCGTGACGTGTATGTATGTATGTTTATTGAGAAATTAGTTTTTATTGCAAGTGGTGTTAAATCAAAAATGTAAATTATTTTTTGTAAGACAACTAAATTTAGCATTAATCTTATGTTTGATTAAATAATATTGCACTGTTTATTGTTTATGTTGTACTATGTTATTGTAATTGTTAGTATGAACAATCTGTCATTTATACGGTTTTAATTTAGTAACAACAGATAACGATTTCCTTGTATTTCGAAAACCATTTCGTTCAGCTTACTAGCTTACTGTTACAGCATTAAACAAAAATTAAAATTCAAACAGATTTCATTAGTCATATATTTTTCCTGAAACGATGACATAAACTCCTAAATCTTTTATATATTCATACCATTAAAATAAAAGTAAAATTACAGGTTGACCATTTTAATAATATAATAATATCTAGGTATTGATCACGCCTGATTCCCTGTATGGGGGTAGGTAGAGATCACTAAACCCCATCTGTCCCGATCATGACAAACCCCCTTCGGTTCATTGACACTCATTCACCTCCTCATACACACTTGGCGGTTATAGATACTTCTAACGTCACTATTATTGAATATGGCGACTATTCGACTGTCATATCCGACTGTAACCGCCCTTCCACTTCACCCACATATATTCCTTTTGTCAATTTCCTATCATTCATCCGCATATGTCCAAACCGTCGACGCATGCTCTTTTTTCGATATAATAATTATATATTTATTCTTTTTTATTATATACTCGTAGGTACTTAGTACATAGTAGTTGTATTTCTCGATTACTCTAAGGAACTAAACACTCTATTTTTCAAAACAATAGATCAATGCTTACGAGCCGTGAAACAACATACACAATATTCAAAATGAACATTAAGGCTCCTTCGGGATCTCCAAGAGAGGCATTTTAGAAATAATACAATGTAAATATTTATGAGCACATTGTTATGCTTGTTGGAATACGGCTGTATCTAAATTGTACAGACTAAACGTTCCCGAGTTCGTCTGGAACCTTAATAGGTATTTTGTAATAGGATACTGAAGGTAATTTTAGTGTTACTCTCCTGATTATGTTTGAACTCTTTATGAGTGTAGTAACTTTCCATGTTTTAGTTAATATACAACTTAATATATCAGACGTAATGGAAGGGGTATAAGTTTGATATTGTTTTGAATAGATTAAAGATTTATGAAATAACATTAATATTTTAAGAGCATGTAGGTTGAGTTGAAACGTTAGTGATTTTCCAGGTTTGGTAAAAAAACTTTCATTCTTGATAGAGATGGGATTGACAATCCTCTTAGCCTAAAAAATCCAGTTTCACGACCTACTTCAATTTGTTGCTTTACTAGAAGTAGCTCTATAACTTCTAAGACATTCCTTCCCTACGATATTTACCTCAAAATCCATTCAATACAGCCTCATGAATACAACGGCCATGCGTTACTTATCGCTGGCACGACGTAGCTTAAGAATCTTTAATCTCGTCTAAATAAGGCAACATAACTCATCCATCAATCAAGTGCCGTCTCCCAAATCCCTTGGTACGAATATGAATTGAAGGCCCTTAAGACCTTAATGCCCCTTGCATTAGGGCGGTGGCTTAACCTCCCGTCATAGGAGAGCAAAAAATTTAATTATTATAATGATAATGACAGCTTAGATTATAAAGGACTGAGTAAGCGTGTTTGTATGCACAGATTTAGGATTTGTAACACATGTTGAATTAATTGATAATGATTAATATAATTATAATATTTAGGACACTATTATACCAATTCAACTAGCCCCCTTGGTAAGTTCATTTATGACTTGTGTTAAGGAAACTAGTCAACGTTTATAAAAAAGCCGTTGATTTAAAAGAGTTTATTTTATATAGGTAAATACAAATATAGTTTATATTATTAACGACCAGAAAGAAAGCAAAAGAAAAGCCTAGTTCTTTAACTCTGCCCTCACCGGGAATCGAACCTGAGACCTCTCTATTAGCGTCCGCACCACGGAGGTCGCCAAATAAAGTGATAACCAAGAGTTAATACTCGAAAGAATGTTTTACAAAATATAATAATCTGTCTGGTGCTACACTGGGACGTTAAAAGAATGCTTACTAGTTGCCGGTATTCCCGGCATGTCTTACAAGGCAACTAAGGGACTAGGGGTGAATGGAATCTATTAAGCGATGGGATAAAAATCTGTCACCAATGTTCCATATGACATCATAACCTCAAAATTCATATTACATCCATTATGACTTCAAATTAAAAGACTTAATGAATTATAATCTGAGTGTAATTGAATAATTTCAAAGAGTTAAAGCTTCACCTTTCATGGCCTTGACACGAAAGTAATTTGCAAAAATAAATTACTTCCTGTCCTTATAAAATAAATTCGAACGCAATTTTCGCATCGCGAACATTGAAAATTAAATTTGCTGTTTTTGTGTCGTCCTATCGGCCACTGAAGACTGGCTACAAACTTTTATTCTCCGGAGTATTCAATCGTTGTGAAAGGCCATCCTTTTTTCTCGCAAAAATGTCAGCTTCATTTAACGAGGGATCTTTTTAAAAAGTTCCGAAAAGATTATTTGGTCCTCCTTAAGGGGAATCCGCGAGTTGGGCCTCTGAGGGAGACCGCTTAATAATCACAACAAGGACTTGTCATTCTGTAATCCCGGTATCAATTAGTGTTTCGGGAAACTGCTTTCCGGGGAATAGGAATAAAAGTAATGACCCGTTTATGTAATAAGAACAAAGTGATCCGTAACTTAAACGATAATTTAAGTAAGTGTATTTTATTAAAAGTAGACGCCAATTGTTTTATTAAAAGTAGATGTCACTTTAAGCTTGTAATGACGTCAGCAGGGAATAATCGTAAAAGCGAGGTTATGGTTTTTAATTAAAGTCCAATTTAATCTTAATTTAATGTACCTAACGAGTATATACAAATAAAGAAATATTATTTTTCCACTCACGTCCTTAAATCACTTTTAAAGTGGATAGAATATCAGAGTCATAATTTCTCTTCTTATATTGCTCTATATTAAATTAAATAACTAGATTCCCTATGCAGTCATAATGTTTATCATTAGTGACAGGAGTAAATGGGACGGACGTTTAGAAATTATCACATTTATACCATACTTTTAAAACATTACTCTTATCCATCTGTAAAGCTCTCGTATGAGTGTGAAATAAATACTATGAAACCGACCAAAGTATTATTACAAAGCAAAGAACTCGACTACAGCGTAGTGGCGGGAGTTATTTCCCCCAATCGGGGTTTTATCGCCTTTCTCTGGTTTTATGAAGCATTCGTTTGACCACTGGATGCAAGCAAGCCTTTGCAGCAGACTCGTAACTTTGTAATAAATTCTAAAAGTAACTTGTGCATAAGAGTCTGTAGGAAAACCTTACCCTTATGATACCGAGCGTGTTTTCAAATCAAATATGTTTTGAAGATACTTTATATGTAATCTTGTTTTTGGCTATTGAATATAAACTACAATCAGAAGCAAGTATTGTTTTAATAAATAATCCGTCATGGTCGAATAAATTCTGAAAATTACAAGACCTAAAGATATTATTTAATGATTTATTTATTTAAAACTACATTCAGTATTTTTTATCACTATTTTAAGGTTCGATGTTAGATAAGTTAGACAGTCCTTGTAATCAAAATTATTGTTGAATAGACCACTCATTAATTTTAAGTTATAAATCTAAGAATGCGTACCTTAGTTCAAATAACGTACAGATACATACATAAGACATTCCCAACCCGATAATTCAGGATTAAAGAATCGGCGCTGGGGAGACAAATATGCGTTGCATTGGCAAAGGAGGCACAAACTGCATACCTGCACAAAAGTGTGAATCCAATTTCCACTCAAAGTAGAGGATCGAATGTAAATGGGGCTCGTTGGCTGAGATACGGGCCACGTAAATCCAATTTGCACTCGGGCTAAATCTCTTCTTTGCTTTTTAAGTCATCTTATCACGCTGTTATATTTCGTAGAGTTGTTTTCGAAAACTTTTTCAATTATGCGTCTCGTTCCTGGTAATACAGGTAAAAATAAATAGACATGATTGCTTAAGTCTTGAAAATCCAAAGATTTGATAATATTCAATTATATTATCTTGCAACAGATATTATATGGGTTTATTGAGTATTTAATATAAAAATGAAATAGTCTTCCTTGTAAATTACTCCAGGATAATCAGAACTAGAGGAATTATAACTGAACAGAGTCAGAACACGTCAGTTATCCTTTTGCCCAAAATTAAGAAGAAACTTATTATGTCAAGTTAATTTTAATATAGTATTAGATGCATTATGATGGATTTATTATTGAATTTTCTGAATATTGTTTGCAGAGTTACTTGGCATTTCTACTCTGCAGGTTCTTCTTTACGAAATGCCAATAGTTTAATTAGATTTATTATTAATGCTTTATATTATTTAATTCTATTTTTAATGTAATTTTTTTATATAAAAAGTTTTTATTGTCAACAAGTGATATTTAAAACCTAATATAGAGTAAAAAGCATTTCGTTTCATTTCATAATATAATACGCATGTAATATTAATTAACGGCGCGGTATGCTGCAATTTACACCCCGACACATAGGTATGTTCCAACCAACTCGCTAAGGCACGAACATTACTAGAAACAGCCGCCGGCAAACATTTTTCAACTAGAGTCACATCTCACGTTGACCTAATCTCATTTAATCTTGTTTCCGAAGTAATGAACAGAGCTATAAAAGCTCACACGACTTAGCTAACTCCACTGAGTTTCTATTCATTGTTATGGTCGCACAGAACCAATGTCGTTTAACTGCCCACGCGATGTATCAGTGAGGCCCATGCAATAAAGCTGGCTCCTTAAGTAGTGCTGTTGCCCATCCTTTAAGGGCCCAGTTTTATTGATTGGAATTCCATTGAATTGATAAGTAAATCAATTGATGCGTGTGACGTTTCTAGGGCTGTGTGTTAAGTTCCTTATGTAAATTATTTGCAAAATAAGAATATAAATGTACTAAATGTGTAATATTAAAGAAAATATTGAAATTAGTATATGTTTAATGTCAAATACTGTAGAGTCTCATCATAATTTTTTATAATTGAATTTTGCTCTTATATATTGGTTATAAGGTAGCTAATTTCGTTTTACCCTAGTCCCTGGTCAGCACGTATTTGTAAATTCACTATTTATTTACAAGTGTTGAATCATGTATACATTCAAATGAACTGGGGCGGAATCGACTTGCAAAACTGAAGCTCTAAAGGAAACATTTTCCACTAAAAGTTGAAGCATGCATTAAAGTGCACGCGAATTCCCCAATCTCTTTTTATCACCTCCTTAACAAGGAAATACTTTTCTGCACTGGTTTATTATATTACCGATACTATTGACTACGAAACAAAGAGTGCAGTAATAATTTATAGTTAAAGAGGATGTAAAACTATAATTATTATATGATAATTAAGTATTTAACATGATTTTTAAATTGATATAAATTGCCCTTTTTTAAAATAAAATAATTTTAATTACATGATCTGATGAGAGATGAAAAATTGACGTATTCTATATTCTAAATTTGTGATTAGATTACTCGTCTTAGCAATAATAGTTACTTTACACACACAATACAGTTAAGATTGTCAGTATAAATATAGGCACAATGAGTTTCAATATTAAGTTAAGACATTCAAGTAAACTTTGTTATTCAAATATGCAATCATGCCTGAAGTTGCGTAACTGAAGCATTTCTAACACGGTGAAATCACAGACCAAGGAAATTGTTAGACTAGACTGCGTGAGACGCACGTAGGTAAATAAATTTTATATGCAATGTTATTTTTTATTCTTTTTGAAAAGGGTAAATATTCGTATATATCATAGTGAGTTGTTTAACTATGATATATACGAATATTTGAATCCACTTTCGTAAATGAGTATCATAAATTAAGTCCGAGTAAATTATATAATTAAACCGAAATTGTATGATAGTGTCAGTTTATTAAACTTTAATTTTCTCTAACGAGGAAACATTTAATTTAATAATCAACCATATTAAAAACTGGTGACTGTGATGTTTTCAGCACATGACTATTAAATATATCTGAACTTCACAAAACAAAATCTTACCTAGTCTATAAAACATATAAGCTGTAGCACGTATCATAAGGATATACGTATAGTAATTAATATTCAGCCGCCCTATCGCAAACTAGGAAGGCTGTTGTTGGTTCATTACCTTGTTACTAACGATGCCAATCATGACAGGTGCCTTAACAATACTAATAAAAAGAATTATGTAAAGTTGACAGTAAACTAATCTATAATTATAAAGGTAATTACCGCTCTATTCTGCAATTCATTTATACAAATAAAAGTGACGTATTATGGTCATGACTTTCGATCCCTTTCGGGGTTGGAGGACCAAGTTACAATATTTCAGGACCAAGTTACTCCTTTGAGCTATAATCCTTTTGTCATCTTTTACATAATGTCGGGAAGAATGGCAGATAGTTGGCGTTATTTATAGATCACAGTTTAGCCTTAGAAAAGAAAAAATAACGCGTAATCCCTTCTGCTATTAATTATTAAGGCAGCTTTTGCTGAATGAAAATATTGTTACATTTTAAAGCGCTCGCTCATACTACGTCAATCGTACTACTACGGTTACGTCGTGTACTAACTACTAAACGATTTAAAGTATGTACCTAATTGGGTCAGTTTAATCCAATGAGACCACGAGGAATGGAATCGAAACTTCAATCGATAGCATGAGGTTTCCAGCTGATTAGCCAGAGATACTCTGTTACAGAGCCTTTGTAAGTGTGTCAGGCCATCATGTTATAACTACTCGCATTGTTGGGAACGTATATCGCCGTATTATCACCTCGCTGTTCACGAATATTAACAGACTATGAACAGTTATATAAAACCAGAAACTATTTATTTTGTGCCTCCAATGAAAAGTGACAATAGCCAACTTAATCTTTCGATGTAAGGCCTACATGAGATATAATAAAAAAAACACACTTTAAGAAGATTTTTCGTTTGTTATGCGGACATAACTCTAAACTAGGTACTCGTATATGGCATTATCCATAGTGCTCGCTAGCATTACTAGCACAAATTGACGAAATACAGCGCTCGCAATCTTAGTCGAGATTAAACTGTCTTTGCCAGGCACGATAATTTAAGAGGCAAATTGCAACATCTGTTAATTACAGGATGTTCGACCTGCAGTTTCCAGCGCTACATGCAAATTTACGAAACCTCTCGAGACTGTTACTTTCTCATGCAAATCGAGTGGGCGACGGCGTGTGCCGAGATTGTTTGCTGACCCCAACTGATACAACAAAATATGAAGAATATTCCTTTGACTAGCGCCAATGTAGTGCTATAGTATATGTTGCAAAAGATCACACAACTGCTGAGCGTTGTATACGAAATGTACTTTTAATTGAATGAAAATAGACAGCAATCGATATGAGTTTATTAATCCATTGATTGTAATGTGTAACACGTGAGTACAACGCATCACAGTAATAACATAAATATTGAATTTTCACCGTGAAAAAACCACGGTACACAACCAGAGCAGACTAAATCCACGTTTTCTAATTCCGGTTGTGAAACGGTGTATGAAACGGTGGTTTTATATGAAATTATACATCTGCTCTATATCCCTTAGTTGCCAACGTAATGCGAGTGCGATATGCGGCAATATGTCCCAAGTACCCCTTCGAGAGAACATTATACAACCCAGTGTTTATTCGTTCCTTAGTTTTCTCAGAAGGATCACCACATCTGTTCCAGACACTGAAGGGAAACATTTTCCTTTTTAACAGTGAAATGTTTTGTTTCCCTCCGTTTTGTTTTACTTCTGTCGCTGACTTGACTTGTTCTATTAGTTCTTCTGCATACAATGCTAACGCAACTGTTCTATACAAAATGTACCACATGAATTATGCTTATAACCAACGTCTTAAGACACGTGTAATTGATATGTTTATAACAAAACAATCATTTAATGAAATATTCTTTCGTTTTTCACATTTTTGGTTGGAAAGTAAATGATTATCAATTGTTTGCCAATGTTCCTGGTTTTATTTTAATTGTTAGCATCATTTTTTTATTTTATTTACAAAGCTAGTAATAGTTTATTGCACACCACACCTTACCAGCTATAGTTTAAGTGGTACCATATTATAGGTTTTCTTTATAAAGTCAATTTAACATACCATATTAATGGTGTCCTCACATTCTACAGTGAACGTTGCTTGCTGACGTGTCACTTTACTCCTAAATACAATATTTCACGCCAAGGATACTTTGTATCCATCTTCAGGTTTGAAAATTACGTTTCCTAGTTTCAACGGAGTCATACTATCTTGCTACGAATAAATATATGATATAATTGCTTAAATGAGTGGTGACCGTCTCTCGTTTATCAAAGAAGCTTTTTTTCATGCCATGTCGTGGGAGAAGACTATTTAAGTAATTAAGAATCTAATTAAAGCGATAGACTGGCATGTTGCTACCAAAATTCCACATGCATACCATCAAAAACGTGATACTAATCTTAAAGGTAGTCTAGCACATACATACGCTTCAAGCCTTGTATATATACTTGTACACACTCCCTTTCTTATTGTGGCGGAGTAGCCAGATTCTTGAGTGCAGATTCTTGATAAATGTGATTTAGACGCCCGTGTATCTTTAGATATACAGCACACGACGTGATAGGTAGTGAACCGTATCGCCATATATAGGCACTGGCTATTACCTATCCGGGAAGAGATAGGCAGATTTCCTTACTATTTTTTTCCTCACCGTTAGCGACAGTAAATTATGTACGTAAATGAAAAAACACATATTTAAATTTCATTCATTGGTACACGCCAGAGTCAGGATCCAAACCTAAGACCTTTCTCATAAGAAATCAGAGGTCTTACCCACTGAGTCACAGCCGCTACTAAAAGATACTCGTGTACAGAAAAAAGAGAGTAATCATTTGTGTGCAGACGCTTCCACATTGCAGCTACACTGCGAAGTTGTTCCGCTGTAATAAATTGTATCAGATTTTTCAACAAGTTAGGGGAACGTAAGAAGCCAGATTGAGCAGATTTGTTTACCGCGCCCCGTCTCATTTGTAGGCAGGCTCAGTGTATGTTTATGGAATACCTGGAGCGGTTTGATGAATAAAATGCTAGTTTATTGGCGTATACGATGGTTTTGATGCGGAAGGAAGAGATTTTTTCATTTATATTTGTGGAGGTTGTTTGTACGTGAATGGAATGAGACGTGAATAAATGTGCTTTAGAAATACTTAAATAGGATGCAATACGCAATATTTAGAGATTATTTTTTATATGTGCAATTTATTAAATTTTATACTACAGTATACAGGGTGGCGCATTCAAAACGGTCAGTATGGGAAAGTCTGAAACTATAAGAGATACGAAGATTTGTTCTTAGGAACCATGTCACCGATTTTGATAAAAAGAAAAATTGCATTTAAACTTTCTTTGAAAAAACAACTGTATCCATTACGGGAATCGAACCCGGTTGCTTCGAAAAAATAAACTGGCCCTTTTCACTTTTTCAAAGCAGACACAATTTTTCAAAGCAACCGGGTTCCAGTCGTCTATGGTGCGTCAACAAAGTCAGCAGCTCAGTGAAAGTTGAAAATACAAATAATTATTTTCGGCTGAATATTTAGTCAATTGTGATGCCAAACTGGCTAAATATGTTCGCTTTGGGATAAGATTTGGATCCTCAACTGGAACGAACCGAAGAACAAGGAAGCGAAGAATTGGAGCATCGATTTCGTTTTTCTTCGGTTGTAGCGGCTGGCGGCGTTAGTGTTACCATGGCGATGGAATAACAAGAAGTGCAAACGCCGTGGCATCAGTGTTTGTACTTTAGCCGACATAACCTTAGTGGTGAATGGCTTAATAAAGAATTAAAAAAAAACCGGGTTCGATTCCCGTACCGGATACAGTACAAGTATGAATGCAGTTTTTCTTTTTATCAAAATCGGTGACATGGTTCCTAAGAACAAATCTTCGTATCTCTTATAGTTTTAGACTATCCCATACTGACCGCTTTGAATGCGCCTTCCTGTATAATATACTGTTACCATTCGATAGATCGATGAGATAGGATCTCGTCAAGCTTCTTTTCTTTCTGAAACGAACGTTAATTAATGTAATTACCCTACACAACCTAAAATTTTCAATGCACAACTTGACCTTTTATTTTTATTACCAACCCGAAAGACCTGGAAAACTATGCCATGCCAGCTTTCAGCCGAAATACACCAAGGAGGTTAGTGAAAATATCTCATCTGGCAAACTTAAGCTTGTAGCACATGACCACACACGCGAGCGATGTCAAGCATTCCCCAGGCTAAGTTTGGAGGGAGCAAGTGCCACAGCAGAATAGTCATTAAACTTTCACACAGCTTAGGGATGTTAAGGCGAAGTTTCATAAGTCTGAAGATGAGCTCTCGATTCGGATCAACGATTTCAAGCAGCCACTAGCTTCTGCTCATTATAGCGGGAAGTGCTTGTTGTAATGACTGTCATGATATTGGGTCCTTCTGTAGTGATGGAAAGTGTTTAGACTGCATTGTGAACAAAGGAAAATAGAATGCATACATGCTCTTCAAAAGTGTTAACCTTTTTGATGGTAGTAAGAAGCTAATCTTATCAATGTACGCAATATGTAGCCTAATCTATGCTCAAAGGTTAGGTTTAACCGTATCCATTCATAGTGACTTATTATCATTCTATCTCTATCTTCTTCTCTTATTTGTCCCAAGGGAAAGAGACTATAACGGATTATTAATATTCTCTAGAGCTAATATGCATACTAACATCGAATGCACACATCGAATTCACCAGACACTGAAATTCAAAGTCAAAGGTAACATTGTAATTAAAAATAACAATTAATCAAAACTTTTGATAATGGTTAGTAGTAAATCTCATCAAGTTTCGTCCACTATAATAGGGTTATAAAGACACTATAATATACATGTAATAGACACATAAAGCGCCCCCTTTGTTCCAGCAAGTGAGTATATAACAATGTGTCACATCATCACTCCTGTATCAATTACGAGCGCTCTTAGCCAATCAATTGAGATTGTGCGAAACACGAACCTCCCAAGAGAGTGATAATGTAGGAGGCCCTTTAGCTAATACATAATACGGTTAGTGTATTCAATCTTCGGCAACAAGTCAATCAATTTGAGGGTTATTATTGTCCTACACTTATATGCATGCAGTGTGTAATTAATGTCAAATGTAATAGTAAAATACGCCTACGGGACGAGTGGTTGGTATTTTTTGGCGATAAGGTAGTGAACATATATTATTTTTTTAATTATTTTAAATGGTTCTTCAGGATTAAGACGAACAGGGATCAGTGATCGCTGCCCATCCCTTTGTAGAGTAACGAGTGTATTGTGTATGAATATATCATTCAAATTCTGTTTCTCTTGAAAGAGATAGATGTACATTAAGTATGTAAGAATTAATACAGTGTGTGATTAATATTATGTACATATATACGTATCGTGTTATTAACCATCAAAGTGTAATTGCATCTCGCAGTTACTTATGACATGTAAATAAAGATCAAGATGATTGATTTGAAGCGGATTACATAAAACTCATCACGTGAAAAGAAATAATTAAAAATACACATTAAAAATGCACACAGCAAGTGATTTCTACTCAAGATTATCTTATCCAAGATTTAAAATTATTAATTAAAATTAATGAACGCAATTAGTTGAACAGAGTCCGGTACAAAAATAAGTTATGAATTTATGACAAATGGAGTTCAAAGTGGATGGATTGGCAAAATTATCACGTTGTTAATTGGACCGCTCATTCAATACTTAATTTGGTTTGAACATTCAATACAATGACTCATCAGAATTAAACATGTGATTGTAATGTAATGTCAGTACAGTATTTTAATACGATTTATGAATAATATTATTATATAACTAATATAATTGAATATATATTTCTATACATATACATTCACGTCCTTTAATCCCAGGTTGGACAGAACCTCGGAAACATGAAAACATCTCCTTTGTCATTTATTAGCATCATATATTGTAACT